>CM051243.1:23661049-24206049 GCA_027917425.1 Gastrophryne carolinensis | reverse complement strand
TAGTGGAAGACCCTAGATTCCTTTAGACACCAAGGCTGTGCTACATGGGGAGCAAACAAGAAAGCAGTATCCGCACTCTGGTGTATGGAAACAATTAGGGTGCTTGGCCAGGGGTAATCCCAAACCCCATATATGCTGGAAACAGCAGATTGTACGTCCGCACTCCTTAAAACGTGAATGTTTCTTGAAAAATCTTTAAAATTATCTCCATCCAATATACAATCAGCAGCGCATAAAATAAACAAAAAAACAACATAAACATAAAAAACAAAAGTAGAGACCCAGACTGACAAAAAACATAAAATCGTTCACGCCGTGATCATCACGCCGTGGTGATGGAAGTGAAAGAGAAAGAAATGAACAAAAGTGCATACAGACCAACCAGACGTGGACCCCCCACAGGTAACAACGCCGAGCGTGTTCGTGGTGTCTCCTGCACTACTTCAAGGGCGAGTAGTGCAGGAGACACTACGAACGCGCTCGGCGTTGTTACCTGTGGGGGGTCCACGTCTGGTTGGTCTGTATGCACTTTTGTTCATTTCTTTCTCTTTCACTTCCATCACCACGGCATGTTTTCCTGTTCAATGGTATGTTATTCTGCTTTATTTTTGTACACTCATGTGGACCTGAATTGATTAATAGGTGGGTTTAGCACATTTTCTGTTGTATTTTTGCACTTTTGCATCTGAGAGCATACTAGTTATAGTATATAGGATTTGGATACACACTTTTAATGGAGAGTATTTTACTTTTTGCACTGAGACCGACCTCCAGCGCCCCCTTGTGGTTTTAAATGTTTATTTCATGTAGTTGTTATTGTATAGTCTTAATGTTCATTGTGATTGTAAATATATGTAATTAGTCAATAAATTTGAATTTTTTTTAGACCCTTAAAGTGGTGCAACTGTTTCATCCTTGGCACGTTTTAGAGGGTACTGTGGGTGTCCCTCTTTTCTTGCAGTGTATTGAGTTTTGAGTGCTGGGATTAGTGTGCACACTATTATTGGCTTTATTGTTGACTTACCATTTGGCTTATAGACTGGTGCAACTTTTCTAGCTTGTCTAAAACTTGTATATATATATATATGGAGGGGGATCGGAGCTGCTCTGTATAACATATATATATATATATATATATATATATATATATATATATATATATTCTATGGAGGGGGATCGGAGCTGCCCTGTATATTATATATATATATATATATATATATATATATATATATATATATATATATATATATTCATTCTATGGAGGGGTATCGGAGCTGCTCTGTATAATATATATATATATATATATATATATATATATATATATATATATATATATATTCTATGAAGGGGGATCGGAGCTGCCCTGTATATATATATATATATATATATATATATATATATATGTATATATATATTCTATGGAGGGGGATTGGAGCTGCTCTGTATATTATATATATATATATATATATATATATATATATATATATATATATATTCTATGGAGGGGGATCGGAGCTGCCCTGTATATTATATATATATATTCTATGGAGGGGGATAGGAGCCGCCCTGTATATTAAATATATAGGCCCTTATTTAAGAAGGCATAGCGTCAGGTAGTGGCTGGTTAATGAGAGGTAGCGACAGGTAGCGACTGGTGAACGCCGGACACGGCACGCAATTACACATTTATCAAGCAGAATCTGTTTAGCGACTGGGATAGCGCCATGTAGTGTCTAATTCATCATTTTCACAGCCTCAGCGAACAGCGCCGGTGTTCAGCCTTGCACAGCGCCAGGTATGACCTCTCGCTACCTGTCACGCTCCTATACATTTCAATGGACTAACCTTTTCTTCTCTTTAAACAAGGTTTTTGTTTTTTTCAACAAATCACAAATAATTCTGTGACCTCTTCTGGCAGTTTTTCCACATTTTTTTCATTTTCTGCCATTAAAGTGTTCATGTTACAATGTTGCTACAATGTAATTCCATATGTTTTCGCTTTGTTACAAGTGGATAGATGCTGAAAAACAGACTTTAAAAACGCCTCCTGCGCTCTGGGCTTCAAACAATCATTTTTCAGCGCCAGAGATTTGTGAGGCTGTTTTTTTGCTGAATATGGTGTGAGTCGGTCGCTATGACCAGTCGCTAACATGCGCTCCCATACAGCGCTGTACTGGTCAAATATCGACTCCTCACAATGTATTCAACATTACTGAACAGCGACTGAGTCGCTATGAAGTAGCGACCCACGGCCGAGCACAGCGACTACTAGCGGGCGCTCTGAAAATGCCTGCTACAGACGCTCATCTGTCACTACCTGGCGTTAGTGATGAATCAGCCTGATATTCTATGGAGGGGGATAGGAGCCGCCCTGTATATTATATATATATATTCTATGGAGGGGGATCGGAGCTGCCCTGTATATTATATATATATATTCTATGGAGGGGGATCGCAGCCGCCCTGTATATTATATATCTATATATTCTATGGAGGGGGATCGCAGCCGCCCTGTATATTATATATATATTCTATGGAGCGGGATCGCAGCCGCCCTGTATATTATATATATATTCTATGGAGGGGGATCGCAGCCGCCCTGTATATTATATATATATTCTATGGAGCGGGATCGCAGCCGCCCTGTATATTATATATCTATATTATATACAGAGGGGGGATCGCAGCCGCAATGTATATTATATATCTATATCATATACAGAAGGGGGATCGGAGCCGCCCTGTATATTATATATCTATATTATATACAGAGGGGGGATCGCAGCCGCCCTGTACATTATATATCTATATTATATACAGAGGGGGGATCGCAGCCGCCCTGTACATTATATATCTATATTATATACAGAGGGGGGATCGCAGCCGCCCTGTACATTATATATCTATATTATATACAGAGGGGGGATCGCAGCCGCCCTGTACATTATATATCTATATTATATACAGAGGGGGGATCGCAGCCGCCCTGTATATTATATATCTATATTATATACAGAGGGGGGATCGCAGCCGCCCTGTATATTATATATCTATATTATATACAGAGGGGGGATCGCAGCCGCCCTGTACATTATATATCTATATTATATACAGAGGGGGGATCGCAGCCGCCCTGTATATTATATATCTATATTATATACAGAGGGGGGATTGGAGCCGCCCTGTATATTATATATCTATATTATATACAGAGGGGGGATCGCAGCCGCCCTGTATATTATATATATCTATATTATATACAGAGGGGGGGGTCGGAGCCGCCCTGTACATTATATATCTATATTATATACAGAGGGGGGATCGCAGCCGCCCTGTACATTATATATCTATATTATATACAGAGGGGGGATCACAGCCGCCCTGTACATTATATATCTATATTATATACAGAGGGGGGATCGCAGCCGCCCTGTATATTATATATCTATATTATATACAGAGGGGGGATCGCAGCCGCCCTGTATATTATATATCTATATTATATACAGAGGGGGGATCGCAGCCGCCCTGTATATTATATATATCTATATTATATACAGAGGGGGGGGGTCGGAGCCGCCCTGTACATTATATATCTATATTATATACAGAGGGGGGATCGCAGCCGCCCTGTACATTATATATCTATATTATATACAGAGGGGGGATCACAGCTGCCCTGTACATTATATATCTATATTATATACAGAGGGGGGATCGCAGCCGCCCTGTATATTATATATCTATATTATATACAGAGGGGGGATCGCAGCCGCCCTGTATATTATATATCTATATTATATACAGAGGGGGGATTGGAGCTGCCCTGTATATTATAAATCTATATTATATACAGAGGGGGGATCGCAGCCGCCCTGTATATTATATATCTATATTATATACAGAGGGGGGATCGCAGCCGCCCTGTACATTATATATCTATATTATATACAGAGGGGGGATCGGAGCCGCCCTGTATATTATATATCTATATTATATACAGAGGGGGGATCGGAGCCGCCCTGTATATTATATATCTATATTATATACAGAGGGGGGATCGCAGCCGCCCTGTATATTATATATCTATATTATATACAGAGGGGGGATCGGAGCCGCCCTGTATATTATATATCTATATTATATACAGAGGGGGGATCGGAGCCGCCCTGTATATTATATATCTATATTATATACAGAGGGGGGATCGCAGCCGCCCTGTATATTATATATCTATATTATATACAGAGGGGGGATCGGAGCCGCCCTGTATATTATATATCTATATTATATACAGAGGGGGGATCGCAGCCGCCCTGTACATTATATATCTATATTATATACAGAGGGGGGATCGCAGCCGCCCTGTATATTATATATCTATATTATATACAGAGGGGGGATCGCAGCCGCCCTGTACATTATATATCTATATTATATACAGAGGGGGGATCGCAGCCGCCCTGTACATTATATATCTATATTATATACAGAGGGGGGATCGGAGCCGCCGCCGGACGATGTGGGCGGATTGGAATGTGAAAGGCACCAGAGACTGGGCGGGGCCAGGATGAGTCACGCATTGGGGGCGGGGACTAGAGGGGGCACGCCTGTGAGGGGGAGGAGCCAGCGCAGACAGTGGGGAGGAGGGAGCTGCCGGCGGCCGGGCGTGAACCTCAATCCACAAGGAGAGGCTGAAAGTTCCCGGCCCGGGGCACCGGGGGTCTGTATGGAGGGGCGAACCGGCAACGGCGGCGGACACTGAGGATCGGTGCGACGGCAGCGGCCAGCCGAGGAGGACCCTCCATTGCCGGGTCACAGCAAGGTGAGCTCCGGGGCTCCATCCCTCTATATGTCTATGTATCTGGGTGTCATGGGATGCTCTCACCCGCCACCAAGCAGCCATACATTGCCCCCGGGAACACCATCATTGTGGCACGGGGCGGACTGGCCATAGGTACAGGCAGAATTCCTGGTGGCCCACACTACACACTCTGTGCCACAATTCATTCAGGTCCCTACATCCCAAATCTCACCATAGCTGACCCCATTGTACTGGGGGGTTAATATGGGGCCATTATATGGGAGAGATCCCCCCTATAATGCTTATAACCCCAGCATCATGGCTGTGGGGGGCTCCTGACACAACATGTGCACCTACTACTTCTAAAGGTTCAATACCCTCTCTTTAAAGAGGACCGAAAACCTACCCTGGAGTCTATGAGACTCCAAGGCAGGCGTGCTTGCTCACCCTGGGGCACCCTGATCGAGGATGCCCCGCTGTGTGAAACACCCCAGGTTGACTGAAAACTCACCTTACTTCCCGGTCCAATGGCACATGCTCGAACATCCCTGTTATCCCTATAGCAGGGCGCTCACCCACCCGCCAGCAAGCATCCATACATTGCCCGGTGTATGGCCAGCCGTGCCCCTGGGAACCCCATCATTGTGGCACGGGCGGACTGGCCATAAGTACAGGCACGGGCAGAATCCCTGGCGGGCCACACTACACACTCTGTGCCACAATTCCTTCAGATCTCTACCTCCCACATTTTTAACCATAGCTGACCCCATTGTACTGGGGTGGGGGGCCAAGTATGGGGGGAGAGACCCCCCCTATAATGCTTATAACCCCAGCATCATGGCTGTGGGGGGCTCCGGACACAGCATGTGCTCCTACTACTTCTAAAGGTTCAATACCCTCCCTTTAAAGAGGACCGAACCCCACCCTGGAGTCTCTGAGACTCCAGGGCAGGTGTGCTCGCTCCCCCCGGGGCACCCTGAACGTCGGTGCCCCACTGTGTGAAACCCCCCGCCAGGTTGCCTGATAACTCGCCTTACTTCCTGGTCCAACGGCGCATGCTCGAACATCCCTGTTATCCCTTTAGCAGGGAGCGTGCCCACACTAGGTATTTGTGAATTGCCGGCACGGGCACACTCCCTGTTAAAGGGTAGCGGGGGATGCTTCCGCCAGTGCGCTCAGATCCACTCGTCTAATGCTCCTGGAGGAAGGGGCTCAAGCGGCTCCGAACGTGCTGATTGGACGAACGGCCATGCATGCGTCCTAGGACCGGGAAGAGGTGAGTTACTTAAAGTGGACCAACACCCAGGATTTTGACTATCCTGGGTTTTGGTCCACTTCAGGGGGGCACCCCGATTAGGGGTGCCCCGCTGTGTAAAACCCCCCAGAAACCCCCAAACTCACCTCACCACGCTCCCACGGACAAGCGGCGGACAAGGCAGCGCGTCCGCCGCCGCCGCCTCCCGCGCGCCCCTCTGACAGTGCCCGCGCCGGCCATTCACAAACGGCCGGCGCGGGCGCGCGCACGGCTAGAGGAGTGCGCGGGAGGCACTTATAGATTCCCGGGCCGATCACCCATGGGTGACGGTCCACTTTAAGGCGACCTGGGGGGTTTCACACAGTGGGCACCTCCGGTCGGGGCAAGGACCAAAACCCAGGATAGTCAAATCCCGGGTTTTGGTCCACTTTAAAGCAGAACAAAACCCGCCAGTCGCTGGTCTGGAATCTAAAAGATTCCAGGGCCGGCCACTGGCTTTCCCCGGTTGAGTGAACCTCTCCAGGGTGCCGGCCGGTAATAAATCACCTTTCCCTGGTCCAACAGCGCATGCGCAAGCTCTCGTTCAATAGATCTGTTCACCTTTTTGCAAATGGCTCCTATTATTTACAATAGGGCGCACGCTCCCATCCTGGCCATCCAGATAGGCTGGTGCAGGCGCACGCTCCCATCCCGGACATCCAGATAGGCTGGTGCAGGAGCACGCTCCCATCCCGGCCATCCAGATAGGCTGGTGCAGGCGCACGCTCCCATCCTGGCCATCCAGATAGGCTGGTGCAGGCGCACGCTCCCATCCCGGCCATCCAGATAGGCTGGTGCAGGCGCACGCTCCCATCCCGGCCATCCAGATAGGCTGGTGCAGGTGCACGCTCCCATCCCGGCCATCCAGATAGGCTGGTGCAGGCGCACGCTCCCATCCCGGCCATCCAGATAGGCTGGTGCAGGCGCGCGCTCCCATCCCGGCCATCCAGATAGGCTGGTGCAGGCGCACGCTCCCATCCTACCCATCCAGATAGGCTGGTGCAGGCGCACGCTTCCATCCCGGCCATCCAGATAGGCTGGTGCAGGCGCACGCTCCCATCCTGGCCATCCAGATAGGCTGGTGCAGGCGCACGCTCCCATCCCGGCCATCCAGATAGGCTGGTGCAGGCGCACGCTCCCATCCTGGCCATCCAGATAGGCTGGTGCAGGCGCACGCTCCCATCCTGGCCATCCAGATAGGCTGGTGCAGGCGCACGCTCCCATCCCGGCCATCCAGATAGGCTGGTGCAGGCGCACGCTCCCATCCTGGCCATCCAGATAGGCTGGTGCAGGCGCACGCTCCCATCCTGGCCATCCAGATAGGCTGGTGCAGGCGCACGCTCCCATTGTGGCCATCCAGATAGGCTGGTGCAGGCGCACGCTCCCATTGTGGCCATCCAGATAGGCTGGTGCAGGCGCACGCTCCCATCCTGGTCATCCAGATAGGCTGGTGCAGGCGCACGCTCCCCATTGAAGGCAATCTGATCTCTTTGCCCTTTGTTGGAGTGAGGAGAGGTGAGATTTACAGGGAAAACTGGGGGGTTTCACACAGCAGGGCATCCCAATTTGTGATGCCTGAAGGGCACGGCAAAACCTGATTTGGGTTGGCTGGCCCAAGTTAAAGCAGTCCTTCACCCTGAATAAGAGCTTATCTTATATGTTTCCCCCACCCTGTACATACAGATTGCTCACATTAATCCGGACCTTCACCCTGAATAAGAGTCTATCTTATGTTTCCCCCACCCTGTACATACAGATTGCTCACATTAATCCGGACCTTCACCCTGAATAAGAGTCTATCTTATGTTTCCCACACCCTGTACATACAGATTGCTCACATTAATCTGGACCTTCACCCTGAATAAGAGCCTATCTTATATGTTTCCCCCACCCTGTACATACAGATTGCTCACATTAAAAATCATCCTACCTGCACCTTTTGCATTTTCTGAGACTTAAAACATCCAAGATGGCAGCCCATGGAGGTGCAGGCTGCCTGCAAACAGGAAGTGTTCTCTGACTTTGCATTCTGGGATTGCTGACCTTTTCCTGACCCCAGCTCTGCTCTGTCTGTGCAAAGCACAGCTATAACCCCGCCCCCCTGCACTTTTGAACCCTCTCCTTCAGTATGTGATGCTACTGAACCAAGATGTCGGCGCCCGTATCCTAGAGTGCTGAACAGAGTTGCAGGCCAGCAAGGGAAAGAATAAAATGTAATTGACTAAAAATGTTAAATATATTAATTTTAGATGCTGGGAAATAGTTTTTTAAGGGTTTGGGCTTTTCATTAAATGATGCTGAAGGTCCGCTTTAATTCCTAGGCTGATTCCTATCCCCAGTCCGCCCCAAGCTGGGAGACGGGGGGTGCTGGGACTCGTACTAGGACATCTGCCCATGTAGGGACCTGACAAATCGCTAGTGACAGTCCATCGATCTGGGTTTCTACAATCTGATTGTATTATCGGCTGGATACAAGTCTCGGGTCTGTGTAATCTGATTGTATGATCGCACTAAGGCAACGCTGAGCAGAGTTAATGTATTTGAGTTCCTGCAATCTGATTGGACAGTCTTGTCTTGGTCTTACCAAAGCTTTGATCTGAATCACTATCTGGGGTTTATACAATCTCGGCTAAACTGCTATTCTGGGATTGGATCAGACCGTGTTGAGCAGTGCTGATGTATTTTTGGTTTCTACAATTTGATCGTACAATCTTATCAAAATGTCAGGCGTATTTATATAAAAAGTCCTGCTACAATCTGATTGGATGCTCTTACCAATTTATTATCGCGTTAGGTGGAGTTGTACAAGCTGTATGACCTAAATACAATCTTGTGGATCTGGATGGTGGTCCTGGCTTTCTACAATCTAATTGGTGAATCTCTATCAGTGTTGATGGTTTTAGTTTCTACAATTTGATTGTACAATCTTATTTTATGCCAGGTGTGTTTATCCAAAAAGTCCTGCTACAATCTGATTGGATGCTCTTACCAATTTATTATCACGTTAGGTGGAGTTGTACAAGCTGTATGACCTAAATACAATCTTGTGGATCTGGATGGTGGTCCTGGCTTTCTACAATCTAATTGGTGAATCTCTATCAGTGTTGATGGTTTTTGTTTCTACAATTTGATTGTACAATCTTATCTTATCCTACTTTAGAACCCCTATATGGGTTCCTAGTTAGCGACTTCAAAAACACCCCTGTTACTATTATTATGGTTGGTACACAGCCTGGCCTTTGTTTATAGATACTATCTTGCCCAGGGCTAGGTTACCCTGGAGAACTTTTTTGGGCTCAGAACTATAACCACACCTACTAATTATTACAGATTCTAGATCAGTTTATTCATTATAAATACAAACAATTGCTGTAGTGACTTGTTTACAGTTATATACTTATATACATTACACAATATATAGACTGTCTTCGCTTGTTACAAATACAGTGTTTCATCGGCTTTTCAGAAGGGCAGATTTGTATTTGTAACAAGCGAAGACAGTCTATATATTGTGTAATGTATATCAGAGGCAGATTCATTAATAGCGGCAGGTAGCGACAGATGAGCGCCAGTAGCGTGATTTTCACAGCGCCAGCTAGTATTCGCTGTGCTTGGCCGTTGTTCGCTTGTGGACAGCGACTCAGTCGGTGTGCGGTAATGTTGAATACGGGGTTAGGAGTCGCTGTTTGACAGGTTCCGCGCTGTATGGGTGCGCCTGACAGCGAATGGCCATAGTGAACGGCTCCCAGCATATTCATTAACAAATCACGCTCAAAAAATTCTCGCGCTGTGAAATGCATGTTTAAACCCCAGAGCGCTGGCGGCGATGGCTTAAAAGTAGTTTTTAACCCCCAAACAACCATATTTTTTGATTAAAAAATTAAACAAGTTTTTCTAAACATTTTGTAATATGAATACATTAATATCAGACCTGTAAGATCAATTCTGCACAAATTTTTTTTTTTTTTTTTTTACCTTAAAAAAATATCTAACATTGCCGAAATGGTCACAGAATTTTTGACAGTTAAAAAAAAAAAAAAAATTCATATCAATGAATTATGAATATTTAAAGATTGCTCCATTGAAATGCATTGGAGAGCGCAAGGTAGCGAGAGGTCATACCTGGCGCTGTGATGGGATTAGCAGCGGTGCTGTTCGTTGCAGTCCGCTACATGATGAATCCCGCGCTAGCGGACGCTCTCGCCGGCGCTAGCCTCATTTAGCGTGATAAATGCGTGATTGTGTCCGCCGCCTGGCGTTCTGGAGTCGGTAGCCGCCGATAGCTGGCGCTAGTGAGACACTACCTGGTGCTATCCCTTGATAAATAAGGCCCTAAGTATATAACTGTAAACAAGTCACTACAGCAATTGTTTTTATTTATAATGAATAAACTGATCTAGAATCTGTAATTGTTAGTAGGTGTGGTTATAGTTCTGAGCCCAAAAAAGTTCTCCAGGGTAACCTAGCCCTGGGCAAGATAGTATGCAATCTTATCTTATGCCAGGTGTGTTTATCCAAAAAGTCCTGCTACAATCTGATTGGCCGATTTATTATCACGTTAGGTTACAATCTGATTGGCCGATCTGTCAGGGTTGATGGTTTTGGTTTCCACAATCAGATTGTACAATGTTTTCACATGATCAGGCCTGGTCATCCCCAACATTAAGGGTTGGATGTGTACGATCTGATTATATCATCTCATTGTGACGTTGCTGGGCTGTTCTGGGTTTGTACATTCTGAGTTTACTGTTGCACAGAATTAATGTTTTGGGTTTGTACCGTCATATCTAAATGTCAAGCATGGTTAAAGTGGACCAAAACTCACCCTGAGACTCCAGGGCAGGCTACTCCCTTTTCCCTGGGGCATCCCGAACTGGCATGTCCCGCTGTGTGAAAGCCCCCCCAGGGCGCCTGATAACCTTACCTTTCCTCTGAGCCCACGGCACATGCGCGGTCGGCGGCGGCATCACTCATCTCCCTCTTGCTGTGTGTGGGCGCACACAACCGAAGGGCGCCTAGCGATGCTGCGTGCTGATAGTAAGCGCGTCTAGGATTCCATTCAGCCTCCCTAGCCACACATTAAAGGATTGAATAAGGTTCAGGAGGGAAGTGTTTTTAAGAAGAAACTTAATGATAGAACAATGGGGCCCAACCTGAAGCTAGTCGGGGGGAAGATCAGGAGCAATGTTAGAAAATATTATTTTACAGAAAGAGTAGTAGATGCTTGGAACAAACTTCCAGCAGAGGTAGTTGAAAAATCAACAGTCACTGAATTTAAACATGCCTGGGATAAGCCTCCATCTATCCTAAGATAAAGAGAACATACAGTATACACATAAGATAAAGAGAACATACAGTATACACATAAGATAAAGAGAACATACAGTATACACATAAGATACAGAGAACATACAGTATACACATAAGATACAGAGAACATACAGTATACACATAAGATACAGAGAACATACAGTATATACATAAGATACAGAGAACATACAGTATACACATAAGATACAGAGAACATACAGTATACACATAAGATACAGAGAACATACAGTATACACATAAGATACAGAGAACATACAGTATACACATAAGATACAGAGAACATACAGTATATACATAAGATACAGAGAACATACAGTATACACATAAGATAGAGAGAACATACAGTATACACATAAGATAGAGAGACCATACAGTATACACATAAGATACAGAGAACATACAGTATACACATAAGATACAGAGAACATACAGTATATACATAAGATACAGAGAACATACAGTATACACATAAGATAAAGAGAACATACAGTATATACATAAGATACAGAGAACATACAGTATACACATAAGATAAAGAGACCATACAGTATACACATAAGATACAGAGACCATACAGTATACACATAAGATACAGAGACCATACAGTATATACATAAGATACAGAGAACATACAGTATACACATAAGATAAAGAGACCATACAGTATACACATAAGATACAGAGAACATAACAGTATACACATAAGATACAGAGAACATAACAGTATACACATAAGATACAGAGAACATACAGTATACACAGAACATACAGAGAACATACAGTATACACAGAACATACAGAGAACATACAGTATACACATAAGATACAGAGAACATACAGTATATACATAAGATACAGAGAACATACAGTATATACATAAGATACAGAGAACATACAGTATATACATAAGATACAGAGAACATACAGTATACACATAAGATACAGAGAACATACAGTATACACATAAGATACAGAGAACATACAGTATATACATAAGATACAGAGAACATACAGTATATACATAAGATACAGAGAACATACAGTATATACATAAGATACAGAGAACATACAGTATACACATAAGATACAGAGAACATACAGTATACACATAAGATACAGAGAACATACAGTATACACATAAGATACAGAGAACATACAGTATACACATAAGATACAGAGAACATACAGTATACACATAAGATACAGAGAACATACAGTATACACATAAGATAAAGAGAACATACAGTATACACATAAGATACAGAGACCATACAGTATACACATAAGATACAGAGAACATACAGTATAGACATAAGATAAAGAGAACATACAGTATACACATAAGGGCAGAGACTAGATGGAGCGTATGGTCTCCTTCTGCCGTCAACCTTCTATGTTTTTATGTCTATTAAAGTGGACCAAAACCCAGGATTTTGACTATCCTGGGTTTTGGTCCTTTCCCCCAGGGCACCCTGATCGGGGGGGGGGGCCGCTGTGTGAAACCCCCCCAGATCACCGATGGCAATTTACCTCTGCCTGGTCCTATGGCACATGCGCTGCAGCTTGTCCAATCAGCGCGCTCGGAGCCGCTGATGTCACATTGTCTAAGCCTTTAACTAAGGCCAACATCTCCAAGCGCAATGGCGGCCGCATCCCCTACTTCCCTCTAACAGGGAGCGTGCCTGCGCCGGCATTGTTGGACTGGAAGCAAGGTAAGTGTATGGGGCGACCTGGGGGGGTTTCACACAGCGGGGCATACTGATTTTGGGTGCCCTGGGGGAGGGGTAATCGATCGGCCCGGGAATCTTATATGTCTTGGATTGTACAATCTTTTCAAAATGTAATGTTAAGCTGGGCTCTACATTCTTATTGTATGAGCTTATAAAAAGTTCTCACACTGGGTTGTGGCTAAATCTTGTGGCACTGGGTTGATGTCCTAAGTTTTATAATCTGCTTGTAGCTGGAGGAGCTGAGTTTCTACAATCTGATTGGGCGACTTTACCAAAACATTGAGCTGGGTTTCTGCAATCTGATTGGGCGACTTTACCAAAACATTGAGCTGGGTTTCTGCAATCTGATTGGGCGACTTTACCAAAACATTGAGCTGGGTTTCTGCAATCTGATTGGGCGACTTTACCAAAACATTGAGCTGGGTTTCTGCAATCTGATTGGGCGACTTTACCAAAACATTGAGCTGGGTTTCTGCAATCTGATTGGGCGACTTTACCAAAACATTGAGCTGGGTTTCTGCAATCTGATTGGGCGACTTTACCAAAACATTGAGCTGGGTTTCTACAATCTGATTGGGCGACTTTACCAAAACATTGAGCTGGGTTTCTACAATCTGATTGGGCGAGCTTACCAAAACATTGAGCTGGGTTTCTACAATCTGATTGGGCAACTTTACCAAAACATTGAGCTGGGTTTCTGCAATCTGATTGGGCGACTTTACCAAAACATTGAGCTGGGTTTCTGCAATCTGATTGGGCAACTTTACCAAAACATTGAGCTGGGTTTCTGCAATCTGATTGGGCGACTTTACCAAAATATTGAGCTGGGTTTCTACAATCTGATTGGGCGACTTTACCAAAACATTGAGCTGGGTTTCTACAATCTGATTGGGCGATCTTACCAAAACATTGAGCTGGGTTTCTGCAATCTGATTGGGCGACTTTACCAAAACATTGAGCTGGGTTTCTGCAATCTGATTGGGCGACTTTACCAAAACATTGAGCTGGGTTTCTGCAATCTGATTGGCTGATCTTACCAAAACATTGAGCTGGGTTTCATAAAGAGATGATTTTCATGTCTCCGCCCCCTGCAAGGAATGATGGGTAAATCTATTATTCCTTGTGTTGGGCTGTTCTGGGAAAGCGCCTCTTTTCCGTGCTGATTTTAGTTCACTTTCCCTGGTTTTTATTCTTGCCCCCCCCCCCGGATTTGGGATGCCCCGCTATGTGAAATCCCCCCGCAAGTAAAAAGTCACCTTTCCCCTGTCCGGTGCTGGCTCTTATCCAATCAGCTGTGCTTATTAATGAATGACACAGAGCTCGGCTATAGGGAGCGGCTGCATCCCCAGTTTCCCTTTAGACAGGGGTGTGCCCCCAGCTTATCTGAATAGCTGGATGCAGAAGGGTCCGCCTCTGCCCGGGGATGCCGGCATGGTTTTCCTCGCTATGGGAGTCAGGGCCAGGCTGAGTTTTGGGGTGTCCCGGGAGGGAGGGGGGGGGGGGGTCATTCATTGGGGTATCCTGATTTGGGATGCCCCAGACGAGACTGTAGGGGAGTATGTGCTGTTTATTGTGTTTGCCCAATGCCCATACAGGTAATGTAATGGGGCGCCATCTAATGAAGCTGCTGTCCACAACCTCACTAGGGGGAAACATTACTCACCTACCCCCCTCTCCAGACTATCTTTCCTCCTGCCAGAACTCCTTCTTCAGTCACATGGAAGCAGGCTCCCTCGCTGATTGGAGGAGGCATCCCACACGGCTTTACATCAGCATTGCTGGTGAGGGCGGCTTGTTTGGAACCCTAATGTTTAGGGCTGAAGGGGATAAAGGGCCAACTGATCCAGCACTGATCTGCCAACAGGTAATGACTGAGCCAGGTAAACCCAGCATAGCTCTCCCTCCTAAAGCGGACCTTCACCCTGAATAAGAGCCTATCTTATATGTTTCCCACACCCTGTACATACAGATTGCTCACATTAATCCGGACCTTCACCCTGAATAAGAGCCTATCTTATATGTTTCCCCCACCCTGTACATACAGATTGCTCACATTAACCCGGACCTTCACCCTGAATAAGAGCCTATCTTATATGTTTCCCCCACCCTGTACATACAGATTGCTCACATTAACCCGGACCTTCACCCTGAATAAGAGTCTATCTTATATGTTTCCCACACCCTGCACATACAGATTGCCCACATTAATCCGGACCTTCACCCTGAATAAGAGCCTATCTTATATGTTTCCCCCACCCTGTACATACAGATTGCTCACATTAACCCGGACCTTCACCCTGAATAAGAGCCTATCTTATATGTTTCCCACACCCTGTACATACAGATTGCTCACATTAACCCGGACCTTCACCCTGAATAAGAGCCTATCTTATATGTTTCCCCCACCCTGCACATACAGATTGCCCACATTAATCCGGACCTTCACCCTGAATAAGAGTCTATCTTATATGTTTCCCCCACCCTGTACATACAGATTGCTCACATTAACCCGGACCTTCACCCTGAATAAGAGCCTATCTTATATGTTTCCCCACCCTGTACATACAGATTACCCACATTAATCCGGACCTTCACTCTGAATAAGAGCCTATCTTATATGTTTCCCCCACCCTGTACATACAGATTGCTCACATTAATCCGGACCTTCACCCTGAATAATTGCCTATCTTATATGTTTCCCCACCCTGTACATACAGATTGCTCACATTAATCCGGACCTTCACTATGAATAAGAGTCTATCTTATATGTTTCCCACACCCTGTACATACAGATTGCTCACATTAATCCGGACCTTCACTATGAATAAGAGCCTATCTTATATGTTTCCCACACCCTGTACATACAGATTGCTCCCATTAATCCGGACCTTCACCCTGAATAATTGCCTATCTTATATGTTTCCCCACCCTGTACATACAGATTGCTCACATTAATCCGGACCTTCACTATGAATAAGAGCCTATCTTATATGTTTCCCACACCCTGTACATACAGATTGCTCCCATTAATCCGGACCTTCACCCTGAATAATTGCCTATCTTATATGTTTCCCCACCCTGTACATACAGATTGCTCACATTAATCCGGACCTTCACTATGAATAAGAGTCTATCTTATATGTTTCCCACACCCTGTACATACAGATTGCTCACATTAATCCGGACCCTCACCCTGAATAAGAGCCTATCTTATGTTTCCCACACCCTGTACATACAGATTGCTCACATTAATCCGGACCTTCACCCTGAATAAGAGCCTATCTTATATGTTTCCCACACCCTGTACATACAGATTGCTCACATTAATCCGGACCTTCACCCTGAATAAGAGCCTATCTTATATGTTTCCCACACCCTGTACATACAGATTGCTCACATTAAAAATCATCCTACCTGCATCTACTGCATTTTCTGAGCCTTTAAACATCCAAGATGGTGGCTCATGGAGCATCAGGCAGCCTGCAAACAGGAAGTGTCTTCTGACTGTGCTGCTCTGCATTCTGGGATTGCTGTCCATTTCCTGACCCCAGCTCTGCTCTGTCTGAGCAAAGCACAACTATAACCCTGCCCCCTGTACTTTATCCCACTCTCCTCAGTAAGTGTGATGCTTCTGATTCAAGATGGCGGCGCCCGTATCCTAAAGTCCTGAACAGAGTTGCAGCCCAGTGGGGGAAAGAATAATAAGTGACTAAAAACTTAAAATATATTAATTTTAGATGCTGGGGAATCGTCTTATAAGGGTTTGGGCTTTTCAATGAATGATGGTGAAGGTCCGCCCTGGAGCCAGCCGGGGGAGGGTAAGGTAAGTATAAGGCTTTATTTTTGCCTATAGTGCCCACAATTGAGCCTGAGCCAGCAATGTGCAGCGCGCGTCTCGCTCATGTTTCCCCGGCAGTCTACAGAGAGTATCTAGGCCGGAATATTCCTGAGCCGCCCCCAGCTGCTGGGCATGTCCCTGCCTGCTCCCGAGCATCTCCCAGAAATGTGCCCCCGCCACACACATCACATGACCCACTGCTCCCACCCCCCACTCACTATAATGCTGCCATCAGCAATCAGCACTGTACACACAGGGAATCTGGAATTTATTATTTTTTTTTTTTTTGTAATGCATAGATGCCCATTGTATGCTTGTGCACACATAGGAATTCGTCCTCTGCATTTAACCCATCCGTGCAGTGAGTGTACACATGCCCGGAGCGGTGGGCTGCCCTAATTACGGCGCCCGGGGAGCAGTTGGGGGGGTTAGGTGCCTTGCTCAAGAGCACTTCAGTCATGTCCCAGGACCAGGATTCGAACCTGCCACCCTCCAGTCACAATACTTACCTCTGGCCACAACTGCCCCTTATTTTTTTAATTTTTAATGAAATATGTGCAGCAGCAGCGAGCATGGGCGGCCTCACAGGGCGCCATTCCACCCCCCCCCCCCCCGTAAGGGGGCGCCAGGAGCTCTCGGCTGGACCAGAAGGCCTCGATCTCCTTTTATTTCTGCCTCTTTTCAGCTTCTTTACACTATCATCCTCCTTTTTATTTATTTATTTATTTTTTTACCTTCCCTCCATCTGTTTTGTAGCATATTTCTTTCTTTTTTCTATCTTTCTTCATTCGTTCTTTTGTTCTCTTTCTATATCTTTCTTTCCTCCATTCTGCCTTTTGCTCTGTCTTTCTATCTTTCTTTCATTGTCTCTCTTTATTTCATCCTTTTTCCTTCTTTTTTTCGTTGTCTTTTCTTTTGCTCTCTCTATTTCTTTCATTGTCTCTATTTTCTTCTTTTTCCTTCTTTCTTTCATTGTCTTTCTTTTGTTCTCCTTCTATAATTTCCTTTCCTCCCTTCTTTCGTTTGCGCTCTCTATCTATCTATCTATCCATCTATCTATCTATCTTTCTTTCATTGTCTCTCTTTATTACATTCTTTTTTTTTTCCTTCATTGACTCTCATGAAGGAAAATATCATTCTCTTTCCTTCCTTCCTACTTCTGCTCTTTCTATCTTTCTTTCATTGTCTCCCTTTTATTTCATTCGCTATCCCTTCTCTCTCTATGTATGTTTTCCACACCCTGTACATACAGATTGCTCACATTAATCCGGACCTTCACCCTGAATAAGAGCCTATCTTATATATTTCCCACGCCCTGTACATACAGATTGCTCACATTAATCCGGACCTTCACTCTGAATAAGAGCCTATCTTATATGTTTCCCCCCCTGTACATACAGATTGCTCACATTAATCCGGACCTTCACCCTGAATAAGAGCCTATCTTATATGTTTCCCACACCCTGTACATACAGATTGCTCACATTAATCCGGACCTTCACTCTGAATAAGAGTCTATCTTATATGTTTCCCACACCCTGTATATACAGATTGCTCACATTAATCTGGACCTTCACCCTGAATAAGGGCCTATCTTATATGTTTCCCACACCCTGTACATACAGATTGCTCACATTAATCCGGACCTTCACCCTGAATAAGAGCCTATCTTATATGTTACCCACACCCTGTACATACAGATTTCCCACATTAAAATTCATCCTACCTGCATCTACTGTATGTTATGAGCTTTTAAACATCCAAGATGGCAGCCCATGAAGTCTCAGGCTCTCTTTCTCTCTCTCTCTCTCTTTTATTGTCTTTCTTTCTTTTACTCTTTCCCGTTTTTTTTCTTTCTTTCTTTCATTCTCTGGAATCATGTTCAACTCTCTTGCTTTCTTTTTTCTCTCTCTCCCACTTTTTCTTTCTGTCTCTTTCTTTCTTTGTCTTTCCCATGTTTCCTCTGTTACTCGCTCTCTAGGGGGCGCCATCCTGAAACCTTCCACTGGGTGACATTTAGCCTAAGGTTGGTCCTGGCAGATGCAATGACGGCTCATCACTGTACACACAGGGAATCCGGAAATAACACCCATCCTGATGGTGTGACCAGTTATCACTGTACGCATGGTAAAGGGCACTTTCATGACACACAAAGTATTGACATGGCACAAAAAGACCAATAATACCAGCTTTACCCATGATTCTTAGCAGTAGGTGGAGCCATGCAAATAAATGTCTTTTCGCCTTTGTGATATCTGAAGCACCCAGGAAGAGCTGGCTGGGCGAGCAGTAGTAGGAGGAGTATAATGTTTAAAGTGGACCAAAACCCTGACCGATGGCCCTGAAATCATTTATCTCTGAATCGGAATGCCCTAAAAAAAGACGACCTTTCCCCCGATCCAACAGCCGCGGCCGCCATCAGCTATACCTTTAGCAGGGCGTTGGGGGCGCTCCAGGCATGTGTGAATGGCTGGCACGGGCAGAGGGTAGATGCAGCCGGCTGATTGGAGGAGAGCCCCGGGCATGCTCTGTAGTTCTAGTGAAAGGTGAGTTTTACTGGGCGACCTGGCGGGATTACACACAGCGGGGCATCGACCAAACTCCCCAGCTTTGGTCCACTATAATATTAGGCAGCCAACACGCCGTGTTTCAGGCCACTGGCCCCATAACTGAAGGCACAAGCCCCTGTGCGCCCGCGGGATTGGTGGTCACCTGCCGTCAGCCGCCAGCTACCTTGTCTCTCCGCCAGCCGCACCTTCATTTCTGATTGGTCCCTGGATCGATGTTTATTTTTCTGTTCGATCCACGAGAAGCGCTTTCCCATCCTGTGCATCAAATATTCATGGCTAATGGCAGGAGGCTAAATAGGTCCAATGTTTTGCCGATCCAAAGGAAAGCGCTGGAAGAAAACAATAGAAGCTTGTTTAGTGTGGCCGGTCTCCTGACTCCTTAAAGTGGCCTAAACCCAGGGAGTGCCACTAACTTACCCCCCATCCTAGTGGCACTTCATCCAACGTTATCTGTGTTATGCGGGGCCTCCTACCATCAGTAAGCCCTGCAGAATACAGATGCACCCCCCCTTTTCTAGGGGAGCTTCGTTTAAAGCGGACCTTCACCCTGAATAAGAGCCTATCTTATATGTTTCCCACACCCTGTACATACAGATTGCTCGCATTAATCCGGACCTTCACCCTGAATAAGAGCCTATCTTATATGTTTCCCACACCCTGTACATACAGATTGCTCACATTAATCCGGACCTTCACCCTGAATAAGAGCCTATCTTATATGTTTCCCACACCCTGTACATACAGATTGCTCACATTAATCCGGACCTTCACCCTGAATAAGAGTCTATCTTATATGTTTCCCCCACCCTGTACATACAGATTGCTCACATTAATCCGGACCTTCACCCTGAATAAGAGCCTATCTTATATGTTTCCCCCACCCTGTACATACAGATTGCTCACATTAAAATTCATCCTACCTGCATCTACTGCATTTCCTGGGCCTTTAAACATCCAAGATAGCAGCCCATGAAGTCTCAGGCTTCCTGCAGACAGGAAGTGTTTTCTGACTGTGCTGCTCTGCATTCTGGGATTGCACTTTTGCCCCCCTCTCCTCTCCTCAATATGTGATGCTTCTGAGGCAAGATGGCGGCGCCCATATCTTAGAGTGCTGAACAGAGTTGCAGCCCAGTTGCGGAAAGAATAAATAGTTACTAAAAACGTAAAATATATTAATTTGATACGGGCGCCGCCATCTTGACTCAGCATCACACTTACTGAGGAGAGAAGAGTGGGATAAAGTAGGGGGGGGGGGGCGGGTTATAGCTGTGCTTTGCTCAGACAGAGCAGAGCTGGGGGTCAGGAAAAAATCAGCAATCCCAGAATGCAGAGCGGCACAGTCAGAAGACACTTCCTGTTTGCAGGCTGCCTGATGTTCCATGTGTTGCCATCTTGGATGTTTAAAGGCTCATAACATGCAGTAGATGCAGGTAGGATGGTTTTTAACGTAGGCAATCTGTATGTACAGGGTGTGGGAAACATACAAGATAGGCTCTTATTCAGAGTGAAGGTCCGGATTAATGTGAGCAATCTGTATGTACAGGGTGTGGGAAACATAAGATAAGCTCTTATTCAGGGTGAAGGTCCGGATTAATGTGAGCAATCTGTATGTACAGGGTGGGGAAAACATATAAGATAGGCTCTTATTCAGAGTGAAGGTCCGGATTAATGTGAGCAATCTGTATGTACAGGGTGTGGGAAACATAAGATAAGCTCTTATTCAGGGTGAAGGTCCGGATTAATGTGAGCAATCTGTATGTACAGGGTGGGGGAAACATATAAGATAGACTCTTATTTAATCTTATCCGCTTTAACTATTTGCCTCAAATTCCCCCTGAAGAAACTGAATGGGAGCTTAGCTGTTCTGGTGATTGGCATGCCCCCCCCCTGCATTTCTCTATGGCTATTCATACGGGTGGGGGGTGATGCTGAAGGACGCACATGCACCTTGGGGATGAATATAGTGCGACTGTTATAAAAGGTTGGAGTTGCCCTTTAATTTAGGGGCTAGTTTTCCATTGAGAGGTGGGAACATGTCCTGTGAGATAGTGGGGGGGCATCCTATGAGGCTGCGGCATTTTTGGCTTTGGTCAGAGATGTTGGGGGGGCCAGCGCGGTGCCACCTCCATGATGCGCGGATTACAATGGGGGCTGTTGTTAGCGTCGGCTCCTTCCAGTTCTGGGAGTTGGGCCCTTTTTCTGGACAGACTGGAGGCTTTATGGAAGCCGATCGCCTTTCATCTCGCCCGGCCGCTGCTTGTGAATGGCTTTTATTCTGCGCTGTACAACATAAATGCCTCCGCTCTCTCTGCTGCCAGGAAAGTGGCGCAACCCCTCCCCTCCCCCCTTTTTTTCTCCCTCTTATCTAGGTCGCGTTCAATCCCATCGGTGGTCTTTATTATCAGAAGCACGGCCGAGCGATTTTACATGCTCGCGCCTTCTAGAAAGCCTGATCATTTGGCACAGGCTTCTGCTTCTACATACAGGCGCCCCCTGCAGGTCTTATACAACCCTCGGCAAAAATGATGGAATCGCCCGTCTCTGAGGACGTTCTACAGTTGTTGAATTTTGTTGAAAAAAAGCAAATCACATACATGACGAAAAAGGCATTTCAAATGGCAACTTTCTGGCTTTAAAGTGGACCAACACTCAGGATTTTGACTATCCTGGGTTTTGGTCCACTTTGGTGGGGCACCCCCCCGCTGTGGGAAACCCCCCAGAAAGCCCCAAAAACTCACCTCTCCTCGCTCCCACGTGACCGCCGCTGCCAATCCCCGCCGACGGACAAGCGAGAGGCAGCGACGGACAAGAGAGCGCGCCCGCCGCCTCCCGCACGTCACTCTTACAGGGAGCGCGCCAGCCATTCACAAACGGCTGGCGCGGGTGCGCGTCCTGCTAGAGGGATGCGCAAGAGGCGGCGGCTTGCGCCGCTGGAACGAGGTGCAGGTAGGGATTTAGGGGTTTCTGGGGGGTTTCACACAGCGGGACACCCCCGATTGGGACGCCCCGCAGTCAGGGAGCTGATCGGTCCAGGAATCTTATAGATTCCCAGGCCGATCATGGGAGGGTGTTGGTCCACTTTAAGAAATACTAAAAGAAATGAAGAAAAATAATTATAAATATTGACTATCCTGGGTTCTGGTCCTTTTTCCCCCCGGGGCAATCCAATCGAGGGTGCCCCGCTGCGTGAAACCTCCCAGATCACCCTAAAAAACTCACCTCACCCCGCTCCTACGCAACGCGCTCAGAGCCGCTGTGATATGTACGGACTAGCGTCGGACAACCTCAGCAGCTCTGAGCACGCTGGAGGCCGCATCTCGCGCTTCCCTCTAACAGGGAGCGTGCCCGCGCCGGCCATTCACAAACGGCCGCCCTGCTAGAGAGACGCGCGAGATGCGGCTCGCACATGCGCCGTTGGAACGGGGATAAGGTAAGGTTTCTGGGCGTCCTGGGGGGTTTCACCCCGTGGGACATCCCGATTTCGGATGCCCCGCGGGGAGGGATCTGATTGGCCCGGGATCCCCCTGGGTGTTGGTCCACTTTAAAAGGAACCGGGTTCTTTCCACCGCCGTGGCCACGCCCACCTGTCATTTTTGAGATGGGTGATTGGCTGTTCTAAAAAATGCCAGGTGACATGACCTGCCCACTAGTCGCACCCCCAGCTTCCTTCTAGTCTGGTTTGCGCTCCCTACTCCAGCCAATCTGATTGGCTGGACGAAGGAGCGTGGACGAGTCAACCCCATAGGAGGCACAGTAAAGGTGAGTTTTACGGGTTTCACACAACAGGTCATTTCCCCAGAGGAAAAGCTAGTGACTGGCCCGGACTCCAGAGCCAGCCCAACGGCTTTTGTTCCACTTTAAAAATTGCCCCTTGGCCATTCTGATTTGGGATACAGCCAAAGATCCTTGGGGGACCAAAACAATAGGCTGTTTGATATGGGGGACAGGAAGTAGCTGCATTAAAGCATGTCTATTGTAGATGTGGCTGCTGGCCAGTTTTGTCCCCATCTATTGGCGCCCCACTAGAAATTGCTAAGCATCTCGCTAATAGAGTATATAGCGCAATAGAGTATATAGCGCAATAGAGTATATAGCGCAATAGAGTATATAGCGCAATAGAGTATATAGCGCAATAGAGTATATAGCGCAATAGAGTATATAGCGCAATAGAGTATATAGCGCAATAGAGTATATAGCGCAATAGAGTATATAGCGCAATAGAGTATATAGCGCAATAGAGTATATAGCGCGGTCAATGAGACCAAGAGTTTTGGGAGGCCCACTCCCATTATTTTTTGGAATAATTATCTATAGAAACCCTCCATTGAGCAGCTTAAAGCGGACCTTCACCATGATTTATTAAAAAGCCCAAACCCATAAAAAACGACTCCCCAGCATCTAAAATTAATATATTTTAAGTTTTTAGTCCCTTACTTATTATTCTTTCCCCCACTGGGCTGCAACTCTGTTCAGGACTTTAGGATACGGGCGCCGCCATCTTGACTCAGAAGCATCACACTTACTGAGGAGAGTGGGATAAAGTACAGGGGGGCGGGTTATAGCTGTGCTTTGCTCAGACAGAGCAGAGCTGGGGTCAGGAAAAGGTCAGCAATCCCAGAATGCAGAGCAGCACAATCAGAAGCCACTTCCTGTTTACAGGCGGCCTGATGTTACATGAGCCACCAATCAGATGCCAGCAGATGCAGGTAGGATGATTTTTAACGTAAGCAATCTGTATGTACAGGGTGTGAGAAACATATAAGATAGACTCTTATTCAGGGTGAAGGTCTGGATTAATGTGAGCAATCTGTATGTACAGGGTGTGGGAAACATATAAGATAGACTCTTATTCAGGGTGAAGGTCCGGATTAATGTGGGCAATCTGTATGTACAGGGTGTGGGAAACCTATAAGATAGACTCTTATTCAGGGTGAAGGTCTGGATTAATGTGAGCAATCTGTATGTACAGGGTGTGGGAAACATATAAGATAGACTCTTATTCAGGGTGAAGGTCCGGATTAATGTGGGCAATCTGTATGTACAGGGTGTGGGAAACCTATAAGATAGATAGATATTTTACATTGTATGGGGAGGTTTGTCCACAGTCCTATATTATACCTTTTTCCATCATAGGGGTTTAATAGGACTGTAAGATACAGGGATCACCGATGGCTTGAGGAGGTAGATTATGGTGTGACTAGAGAGAGGGGCTAAGGGTTTAGACCAGTGCTCCGATGTATTCATTAATTAAGCAGACCATAATTAACCCTGATATTAGATGCACTTCCAGTAAAGCCGCCTAGAAAGCCTGAAATTGGGTCGGATTACTCACCTGGTCCGCGGTCTCGTGCCCTACATGACCACCAGCATCCTGTGGGGTTCACCTGGAAGACCCAGTTAGGAAAGAGGAGCTCATGGATATGGTTGCCATAGCTACAGGAGTACAGATCAGTAATCACTACTGGCCAATCCTAGGCCTCCTTATTATCCTCCAGCCAATGGGTGGCCTTTATGGACCTTTTTTTGGTCTTGCTTATCCCGGAGCAACAGATCTTCAGTCTACTATTGTGACAGTCCTGCTCTTGTTTCAGACTCTTCTAACCAATGAGTTATCTTGTCATCCATTCCCGTCATGCAGATCCTTCTTTCCCACCTCCTCCACTGTCAAGGGACTGCAAGCACCAGCATGCCCTGGCACTTAAAGGGACATTGCATTGTAGGATTCACAATAGTCTCTCTCTATTTGTTATGTCAATGATGGTTGAAGTTAAAAAAGGCTGTTCGGTCTGATGATAAAAAAAAAAGCCCTGAATCGCTGCTGTAGACAGTGTCTGTCTGTCCTGACCCCGTACGCTCTATCGTGCTGGTCTGATCCTAGACCATTATGTGTTGGCTGGGGTAATAAAATAAATTGTGGCTGTACAATAACAGTTTAGTGCTGGGGTCTGGTCCTCCCTAAGGTTTCTAGAGTTAAAGTGGACCAAAACCCAGCACGATCGATTCCCTCCCCCCTGGGGCATCCAAAATTGGGACGCCCCGCTGTGTGAAACCCCGCAGGTTGCCCCATACACTTACCTTGCTTGCCAGTCCAACGGCTCATGCGCGAGCCCCACTATCCCTCTAGCAGGGCGCATGCCCACACCAGGCACTTGTGAATGGCCAGCGCTGGCACGCTCCCTATTAGAGGCCTTAGACCAGCGGTTCTCAACCTGTGGGTCGGGACCCCGGCGGGGGTCGAACGACCAAAACACAGGGGTCGCCGAAAGCCAACAGAAAATACATATTTCCGATGGCTTTAGACGCTGAGAAGTCGCGCTACCGCCTGCAGCAGCGCTATTCAGCTGGAACGCACGCCGTTATGGATGTGCGTTCCAAACTGAATGTCTGCGCGCACGCGCAGACGTGATTGCATCATCCGTCCGGGGCCTAAGGGGCGGGGGAAGTGGGGGGAACGCTCCACAGTCCATAGCAGTGCATTACGTGTGTCCGCCGCTTGCTGACGTCATCAGTGGCGGACGCAGCAAGCGCCGGAGGACAGAAGCCAAGAGAGCCTGCTGGTGTAATAACAGTGCACACACCATACACACAATACTGTGTAAGTGTAAGGTGCTTTGTGTGTAATCATTACACAGTACACAAAGCAGCTTACACTTACACAAAGCACCAAACATTTACACAGTGTCTTATACTATAAGATGTAGTTCACACTGTTCCCCAATGTATAATTATCTCCCATATCTCCCACTTTTTTCCCATATTCTGAATGAGGAAACTGCTGAAATCATGCTTGAATCCCCCTCCTATTGATTTCATTGTGAGTGCGGCGGATTTTGTGGAAGAGATCTCCCGAGCATCTCCAGTTACCACACGATCTGCTGCAGCCTCCTATTAATTTCATAAGAGGCGGAGAAATGACAGTTTCCGACACATGCTATGCCATGGTGAAATGTTATTCATTGGAATTGGGAATAAATATTTCTCAACGTATAATTAAATATTGTTTTTGTGATTAATCACTATGTTTAAATTCGTAGCAACTTTGATTTGTAGCAATGAGAATACATAATGCATATCAGGTATTTACATCCCGAATCATAACTGTAGCTAAATTACAGTTTTGAAGTAGCCACCAAAATTTTTTGGTTTGGGGTCACCGCAACATGAGGAACTGTATTGCGGGGTCACGGCATTAGAAAGGTTGAGAACCACTGCCTTAGACGCTGGCTTAGACGGCGTGACTGGCACCTCTCCAATCTATTCTCATCTCTGCTGCTCGACTCATTCATCTCTCCTCTCGCTTCTCCAGTGCTGCCAGTCCCTTCACTGGCTGCCAATAGCAATTTAAAATACCTTAACATACAAAGCTCTCTACAGTCAGGCTCCTGCCTACATTTCTTCGCTTCTCAACAAATACCAACCCAGATGCAATCTCTGCTCTGCCCAGGACCTCATCCTGTTCTTAAAGTGGACCAACACCCACGGGTGATCGGCCCGGGAATCTATAAGATTCCCGGGCCGATCACCCCCCACCCCGCGGGACATCCGAGATCGGGATGTCCCGCGGGGTGAAACCCCCCCCAAACACCCCAACTCACTCACCTTATCTTCGGCGGCGGCCGGCCGCCGCCGCCTCCCTCGCGCCCCTGTAGGCGTGCGCGCCTCCGCGCCGGCCGTCTGCGAATGGCCGGCGCGGGGGCGCGCGCGTTCAAAGTGACGCGAGGGAGGCGGCGGCGCCCGCCGCCGCTTAGACGTTCAAGATCTTCCCTTGTACGTCGGCGCGGGGAGAGGTGAGTTGTTCGGGGGGTTCGGGGGGGTTTCACACAGCGGGGCACCCCGATCGGGGGTGCCCCACCGAAGTGGACCAAGACCCAGGATAGGCAAAATCCTGGGTGTTGGTCCACTTTAACCCTAATCACCTCCTCCCACTCCCGCATCCACACGTGCTGCCCCATTACTCTGGAATGGCCTGCCCCATACGATTCACCACTTCCCAAGCCTTTAAGGGTGTCCTCCAAAACCCACCTATTCAGATGAGCATATCACTTGGCCTAAATAAAAGACAGCCCTGAGCCTCTTCACATCACTTGCCATCATACTAAGTATATATTACTTGTTACCTACCTTCTGTCTCCACCCTTATGCTTTACATTGTAAGCCCACAATGGCAGGACCCTGTGTATTTCAATATGACTGTGTATGACTGTGTATTTGTATTGTAAGTTTGTTGCTTTACCACGTTTGTAATTTCACATTGTACAGCTCTATGGAAGATGATGGCGCTTTATAAATAAACTTTAATAATAATAATTCACGCTGCCTACAATGATCTGCAGTGGGAATGCCGCTGCCAGATCACAGCGGGGTTAAGCCAAGCGGCGGCGGGTATGTGATCACTGACAAAGCGGGAGGAAGGATTTTCCCGTGACTCAGCTTCACACCTCAGCATGACACAGAGATGTGTCACCGAGCCATCGTCCCTCCTCCCCGAGCCATCTTCCCTTCCCTCCCCGAGCCATCGTCCCTTCCCTCCCCGAGCCATCGTCCCTTCCCTCCCCGAGCCATCGTCCCTTCCCTCCCCGAGCCATCGTCCCTTCCCTCCCCGAGCCATCGTCCCTTCCCTCCCCGAGCCATCGTCCCTTCCCTCCCCGAGCCATCGTCCCTTCCCTCCCCGAGCCATCGTCCCTTCCCTCCCCGAGCCATCGTCCCTTCCCTCCCCGAGCCATCGTCCCTGCTCCCCGAGCCATCGTCCCTGCTCCCCGAGCCATCGTCCCTGCTCCCCGAGCCATCGTCCCTGCTCCCCGAGCCATCGTCCCTCCTCCCCGAGCCATCGTCCCTTCCCTCCCCGAGCCATCATCCCTGCTCCCCGAGCCATTGTCCCTGCTCCCCGAGCCATTGTCCCTGCTCCCCGAGCCATTGTCCCTGCTCCCCGAGCCATTGTCCCTGCTCCCCGAGCCATTGTCCCTGCTCCCCGAGCCATTGTCCCTTCCCTCCCCGAGCCATTGTCCCTTCCCTCCCCGAGCCATTGTCCCTTCCCTCCCCGAGCCATTGTCCCTTCCCTAAAGGTGACCATACATGTAAGAGGGGACTGATTTCCGGCTCAGGGCTTCATTCTCACTCTGCAGTTTGCTGGATTCGAACATCCAGTAGCTTTGTAGACTTCCCTAGTATCATTGGCGGCACAATGGAAATTCAGGTGCCCTTTACATTAAATCAGACCTACACTCTCCCTTGCAACTCTAGATTTAGCCTCTCTAACGGTTTAGGTACACGTGGGTTACTTTAATGTGGTTTCAGGTATTAGCTTGGTCCGTTTTTGGCTTGTTGGGTTGAGATGTGGTTACCATGTTTCCCCAAAAATAAGACGGGTCTTTTTTTTTTTATTTAGGGGATGCCTTATAGCCGGCTGACAGTTGGCAAGATGGCTGTGGCAGTACAGTACATGCACGGAGCCGGCTGGCAATGGGGGGATTTGGCCATGTGCCCGGCGTGGAAAGCTTACCCATGTGATTTGATGTGTCCTCACCCTCCTTTATACCACCAGCACATGTAACACCTGTTAACATTTATGAAGGTTTAGAACACTGTTAAGGCTAGGATGGGGCACATTGTGCCTCGGGGGCCTGGCCAGTGTCTGTGCCTCGGGGGCCTGGCCAGTGTCTGTGCCTCGGGGGCCTGGCCAGTGTCTGTGCCTCGGGGGCCTGGCCAGTGTCTGTGCCTCGGGGGCCGGGCCAGTGTCTGTGCCTCGGGGGCCGGGCCAGTGTCTGTGCCTCGGGGGGCCGGGCCAGGGTCTGTGCCTCGGGGGGCCGGGCCAGGGTCTGTGCCTCAGGGGGCCGGGCCAGGGTCTGTGCCTCGGGGGGGCCGGGCCAGGGTCTGTGCCTCGGGGGGGCCGGGCCAGGGTCTGTGCCTCGGGGGGGCCGGGCCAGGGTCTGTGCCTCGGGGGGGCCGGGCCAGGGTCTGTGCCTCGGGGGGGCCGGGCCAGGGTCTGTGCCTCGGGGGGCCGGGCCAGGGTCTGTGCCTCGGGGGGCCGGGCCAGGGTCTGTGCCTCGGGGGCCGGGCCTGTGTCGGGGTTACTTGTTTTACCAGCTTCCAGCCCCCCCCCCCGGCGTGGTATTAGTTTAGGTCAATTATTCTGTGGGGAAAGGGTACCCAGAGCTTATAAAGTGGACCACTAGACAAAAATGACTGGAGATCCACTTTGAGACGTCCTGTTCTGATTGGATGCAGTGGTACTTGCCCATTTCCCTGTTCGCTAGCTGCTCGCTGCCATCATGGTTACCGGCGAGCTACCTGAGTGGCTTGTGCAGCGTTTTGTGCAAGCCTGCCACACGAACCGGTTTGGCCACCAGCAGTCATGTGGGGAGCCGGATAGTAAGGGAATATGGAAGTGGGTAAATACCATTCTTAGCCATTCTATTAGTGCCAGCGCAGCAGGGCATCCCAAATCGCGATGCTGACCTCCAGTCATTTCTTACTGTTGGTCTACTTTAAATACGTCCCTGCATTGTTATTTGGATTTGTACCCAGTGGTTCCTTCCATCTGTGTTGGTCAAATGTGGCTGCTGAACGTGGCTCTCATTTTAAGTAAGGTTGGGCCCCCTGAAGTAGAGCGACATACCCTTACATTATGTGATGTAATGGGGCACCTTTGGCGTAATTGTTTCAGTTCCCCTTTAAAACTTAAGCTTTTCTGCTGTGCTTTCGTTTTTTTTTTTTTTTTTTTTTTTGTTTTTTTCATCTTAAGTGAACCTTGAAACTTTGATGTGCTAATTTGGGAAGTGATGGAGCCGGTTTCCTCATGGCAGTTATCTCCTGCACCAGCCTTCCTTCCGCCTGCTCCCAAATTTAGCAGGACGGACGGCTGCAGGGCTTGTCACCTTCACTTAGGACGTCATCTTCTCATCACTGAAATGAAAGGACCTCTGTAACGTAGGAGAGAAAATAAACCGTTACCTGACCCCCTGGGCGTCTTCCCCCTGGAGTCCTCCTCCCAGCCATCTCTCATCTCTGCTGGTACAGAGCTCCCCATAATCTCATGCTGCTGGTATAGAGCTCCCCATAATCTCATGCTGCTGGTACAGAGCTCCCCATAATCTCATCTCTGCTGGTACAGAGCTCCCCATAATCTCATGCTGCTGGTACAGAGCTCCCCATAATCTCATCTCTGCTGGTACAGAGCTCCCCATAATCTCATGCTGCTGGTACAGAGCTCCCCATAATCTCATGCTGCTGGTACAGAGCTCCCCATAATCTCATGCTGCCGGTATAGAGCTCCCCATAATGTCATGCTGCTGGTACAGAGCTCCCCATAATCTCATGCTGCTGGTACAGAGCTCCCCATAATCTCATGCTGCTGGTATAGAGCTCCCCATAATCTCATGCTGCTGGTACAGAGCTCCCCATAATCTTATGCTGCTGGTATAGAGCTCCCCATAATCTCATGCTGCTGGTACAGAGCTCCCCATAATCTCATGCTGCTGGTACAGAGCTCCCCATAATCTCATGCTGCTGGTACAGAGCTCCCCATAATCTCATGCTGCTGGTACAGAGCTCCCCATAATCTTATGCTGCTGGTATAGAGCTCCCCATAATCTCATGCTGCTGGTATAGAGCTCCCCATAATCTCATGCTGCTGGTACAGAGCTCCCCATAATCTCATGCTGCTGGTACAGAGCTCCCCATAATCTCATGCTGCTGGTATAGAGCTCCCCATAATCTCATGCTGCTGGTATAGAGCTCCCCATAATCTCATGCTGCTGGTACAGAGCTCCCCATAATCTCATGCTGCCGGTACAGAGCTCCCCATAATCTCATGCTGCTGGTACAGAGCTCCCCATAATCTCATGCTGCTGGTATAGAGCTCCCCATAATCTCATGCTGCTGGTCTAGAGCTCCCCATAATCTCATGCTGCTGGTACAGAGCTCCCCATAATCTCATGCTGCTGGTATAGAGCTCCCCATAATCTCATGCTGCTGGTACAGAGCTCCCCATAATCTCATGCTGCTGGTACAGAGCTCCCCATAATCTCATGCTGCTGGTACAGAGCTCCCCATAATCTTATGCTGCTGGTATAGAGCTCCCCATAATCTCATGCTGCTGGTATAGAGCTCCCCATAATCTCATGCTGCTGGTACAGAGCTCCCCATAATCTCATGCTGCCGGTACAGAGCTCCCCATAATCTCATGCTGCTGGTACAGAGCTCCCCATAATCTCATGCTGCTGGTATAGAGCTCCCCATAATCTCATGCTGCTGGTCTAGAGCTCCCCATAATCTCATGCTGCTGGTACAGAGCTCCCCATAATCTCATGCTGCTGGTACAGAGCTCCCCATAATCTCATGCTGCTGGTACAGAGCTCCCCATAATCTCATGCTGCTGGTACAGAGCTCCCCATAATCTCATGCTGCTGGTATAGAGCTCCCCATTCCCCATAATCTCATGCTGCTGGTACAGAGCTCCCCATTCCCCATAATCTCATGCTGCTGGTACAGAGCTCCCCATTCCCCATAATCTCATGCTGCTGGTACAGAGCTCCCCATTCCCCATAATCTCATGCTGCCGGCCTCCTATAAAGCATTTAGGGGGTGCCGTGATCTTGGGGGCACCGATGGCCCATCACACTTGCGAGTTTTTCATTTCCACATTTCCTTTATAATTTTCTCGTTCACATCCCCTCTTTCTGGATGTTCCACACTCCCTTCTTCTTTCCCACTTTTTCACATTTCCTGCATCGTTCTCCCTTCAACATTTACTACACCCCTACATTCCTCTATATTGCTCTGTTTTCCACAGTCCCTCCATCTTTCTTTCTCTCTTTTCCACATGATATTCCTTGTTCACTCTTTTCCACATTCCACCCATCGTTCTCTCTCTTTTCCACACTCAATCCATTGTTCTCTCTTTTCCACACTCAATCCATCGTTCTCTCTCTTTTCCACACTCAATCCATTGTTCTCTCTTTTCCATACTCAATACATCTTTCTCTCTCTTTTCCACATTCCACCCATTGTTCTCTCTCTTTTCCACATTCCACCCATCGTTCTCTCTCTCTTCCACATTCCATCCATTGTTCTCTCTTTTCCACACTCCATCCATCGTTCTCTCTTTTCCATACTCAATACATCTTTCTCTCTCTTTTCCACATTCCACCCATTGTTCTCTCTCTTTTCCACATTCCATCCATCGTTCTCTCTCTTTTCCACATTCCATCCATCGTTCTCTCTCTTTTCCACATTCCACCCATCGTTCTCTCTCTCTTCCACATTCCATCCATTGTTCTCTCTCTTTTCCACATTCCATCCATCGTTCTCTCTCTTTTCCACATTCCATCCATCGTTCTCTCTCTTTTCCACATTCCACCCATCGTTCTCTCTCTTTTCCACACTCCATCCATCGTTCTCTCTTTTCCATACTCAATACATCTTTCTCTCTCTTTTCCACATTCCACCCATTGTTCTCTCTCTTTTCCACATTCCATCCATCGTTCTCTCTCTTTTCCACATTCCACCCATCGTTCTCTCTCTCTTCCACATTCCATCCATCGTTCTCTCTCTTCCACATTCCATCCATCGTTCTCCCTTTTCCACATTCCACCCATTGTTCTCTCTCTTTTCCACATTCCACCCATCGTTCTCTCTCTTTTCCACATTCCACCCATCGTTCTCTCTCTCTTCCACATTCCATCCATCGTTCTCTCTCTCTTCCACATTCCATCCATCGTTCTCTCTCTTTTCCACATTCCATCCATCGTTCTCTCTCTTTTCCACATTCCACCCATCGTTCTCTCTCTCTTCCACATTCCATCCATCGTTCTCTCTCTTCCACATTCCATCCATCGTTCTCTCTCTTTTCCACATTCCATCCATCGTTCTCTCTCTTTTCCACATTCCACCCATCGTTCTCTCTCTTCCACATTCCAACCATCGTTCTCTCTCTTTTTCACATTCCACCCATCATTCTCTCTCTTTTCCACATTCCACCCATCGTTCTCTCTCTTTTCCACATTCCACCCATCGTTCTCTCTCTTTTCCACATTCCACCCATCGTTCTCTCTCTCTTCCACATTCCATCCATCGTTCTCTCTCTTTTCCACATTCCATCCATCGTTCTCTCTCTTTTCCACATTCCACCCATCGTTCTCTCTCTTTTCCACATTCCACCCATCGTTCTCTCTCTTTTTCACATTCCACCCATCGTTCTCTCTCTTTTTCACATTCCACCCATCGTTCTCTCTCTCTTCCACATTCCACCCATCGTTCTCTCTCTCTTCCACATTCCACCCATCGTTCTCTCTCTTTTCCACATTCCACCCATCGTTCTCTCTCTTTTTCACATTCCACCCATCGTTCTCTCTCTCTTCCACATTCCACCCATCGTTCTCTCTTTCTTCCACATTCCACCCATCGTTCTCTCTCTTTTCCACATTCCACCCATCGTTCTCTCTCTCTTCCACATTCCACCCATCATTCTCTCTCTTTTCCACATTCCACCCATCGTTCTCTCTCTTTTCCACACATTCCCTCAGCAGTCTGCATTCTCTCCATCTTTTTCTTTCCACGTTCCTTTCTTCGTTTACTCTTTTTTTACGTCTTACTCAGACGTCTTTTTTTTTTTTTTTTACACATTCCCCTCCTCGCTCCTTCTCTTTTCCACATTGCATCACTTTTTCACATTCCCTCTACATTTCTCAGTTTTCCACACTCCCTCGATCTCTTTTTTACATTATTTTCCTTCTTTCTGTTTTTCAGATTTCATCCATCACTTATTCTCCTCCACATTTCCCTCTATGGTTCTCCTATTTGCTTTCATTCCCCTCCACCCTTTTCTGTCTTCCACATTTCTACTGCTTATCTTTTTTTCTCTTTTTATATCTTTATTTCTCTCTTTCGGTATATTTCTTGTTTGCTTGTTTCCTCATTACATCCATCTTTCTCTCTTTTCCACGTTTCCTCTGCACGCTTTCTGCATTCTCCTTTCTCTTCTTTTCACATTCCCTATAAATGTCTTTCTCTTCCAGTAGGGAGACCTGTGGTGGTATTGTTTGGGAAGCATATGAATTAATGTAATGTGTGTTCACCCCATGGGGCCCGATTATGAGAGGGGCGCAAGGGGCGTGAGCCCCGGGGCCTCCACCACTTCCCCTGCAAAGGGGGGCCTTCACCAACCTTTGGGTTATGGTCAGTCTTTGGTCTGACGGGCCGGCTCAATGCAGGGAACTGTTTACTGCTGGACCAGCCGGGTGACTACACTACCCCCCACCCAGAATGGCAAAGCAGGAGTTCCCGAGCAGCACGCACCCTCACAAGGGGGGAACAAGGGACTCGATCTGCTGTTCCAGAAAGTAGGCGGGAGCCAGACATCCACCAATCAGTTACTTGGCTGGACTATTATTTTATACTGTATCTGGGGCCTCCACCACACTTAATCTGGCCCTGGGCCCGACCATATAACCTCATACAATCCCTCTTGTGAGAGCCGCACATAATTGTTGGTAAATGTCCTGGCGCTGTCTTGGCGCTGTCTTGGCTCTGTTCCGGCTGGCGCTGTCCTGGCTGGCGCTGTCCTGGCTGGCGCTGTCCCGCCGCTGTCTTGCCGCTGTCTTGGGGCTGTCCTGGCTGGCGCTGTCCTGGCTGGCGCTGTCCTGGCTGGCGCTGTCCTGGCTGGCGCTGTCCTGGCTGGCGCTGTCCTGGCTGGCGCTGTCCTGGCTGGCGCTGTCCCGGCGCTGTCCTGGCTGGCGCTGTCCTGGCTGGCGCTGTCCCGGCTGTCGCTGTCCCGGCTGTCGCTGTCCCGGCTGTCGCTGTCCTGGCGCTGTCCCGGCCGGCGCTGTCCTGGACAGAGTCAGGCCTGAAGAGAATGTTGCTGTGCGCTCATGGCTCCTGAGATGATTTCCTCCTACAAATACGAGACTGCCGGGCCCCTCCTGTCTATCATTTCCAGCTTCCTTGTCTTGTGGCTTTTGTGGTTGTGTCTATGTCTCGGGATGAGAAATAACTGGCCGACCAAAACAAAAGCGGCGTGCACGGTGATCGGCAATGTGAATCCTATCAGATCAGATGATGGTGAGAAGGTCACAATCTGAAGAACCTGGTGATTTGAGCAGACGGTGGGTCAGGTGTTGAATGTCGGCAGGAGAAGCTTTTTATTTTTTTTTAAATTACCTATTTTTATTTTTTACACCTGATCCAGGTTGTCTTTTTGTGTATGTTTATAGGGCGGCTGATTCATTACTAACGCCAGGTATCGGCAGATGAGCGTCTGTATAGCCGCGCTTAGAGCGCCTCAGTGGCTGTAGCAACCTGGCCGGCATTGATGAATGAGAAGTTTGTGGGGCGCTCTAACACCAGTACAGCGTTGCAGGGAGCGAAAGGTAGTGCCAGCTCTGTGCGACCGACTCTCAGCGACTCACACCATATTCAACAAAAAATAAATAAAACACACACAGCGTCGGCGCTCTGGATCTGGCCGCTATGTGATTAAACACATACACATATCCAGCTGTAACAAAGCGAAAACACATGGAATTACATTGTTGTAACATTGTGACAATAATACTTTAAAGCGGACCTTCACTCTGAATAAGAGCCTATCTTCTATGTTTCCCACACCCTGTACATACAGATTGCTCACATTAAAAATCATCCTACCTGCATCTACTGCATGTTATGAGCCTTTAAACATCCAAGATGGCGGCTCATGGAACATCAGGCAGCCTACAAACAGGAAGTGCCTCCTGACTGTGCTGCTCTGCATTCTGGGATTGCTGACCTTTTCCTGACCCCAGCTCTGCTCTGTCTGAGCAAAGCACAGCTATAACCCCGCCCCCCTGTACTTTATCCCACTCTCCTCTCCTTGGTAAGTGTAATGCTTCTGAGTCAAGATGGCGGCACCCGTATCCTAAAGTCCTGAACAGAGTTACAGCCCAGTGGGGGAAAGAATAATAAGTAAGTGACTAAAAAATTTAAATATATTAATTTTATATGCTGGGGAATAGTTTAAGGGTTTGGGCCTTTCAATAAATCATGGTGAAGGTCCGGTTTAATGCCAGACCTGTAATGACAATTCTGCATAAAAAAAACAAAAAAATCCCAAAAGTTTTCAAAAATGACTCTTTCTAGGCCATGAGAGGTAAAAAAAAACCCTGTTTAAACAGAAGACAAGGAACGTCCATTGAAATGTATGGGAGAGCGACTGGTAATACCTGGCGCTCTGGAAGCTAGAGCGCGGGCGCTATACGCTGAGCCGCCTGTAATGATGAATCGGACGCTACATGGCGCTGTGAGAGTCGCTCACCAGATTCGATTTCATAAATCTGTTTTTGCGTACAGCGCCCAGCGTTCACCAGACGCTGCCTGCCGCTACGAAACGCTACCTGGCGTTATCCTTTGATGAATAAGCCCCATAGTAACATAGTATGTAATGCTGAATAAAGGACATTAGTCTGATGACTTTGCCGTTCTGTTCCATACCCAGAGATACGGGTCTCTCAGAGGTCTTGTTTATTCAGCTGTTTTTTTAATAGTAAGGTATTTTTTTTTTTTTTAATTGATGACTTTATTTGTATGGCAGATACATTGAAACTGTCGCTACCTGTCGCTCTCCCATCCATTGAAATGTATGGGAGAGCGACAGATAATACCAGGCGCGGGTGCTGGAAGTTAGAGCGCGGGTGCTATACGCTGAGCCGACTGTAATGATGAATCGGACGCTACATGGTGCTGTTAGAGTCGCTCACCAGATTCGCTTTTGTGGTTTTGTGTACAGCGCCTGGCGTTCACCAGACGCTGCCTGCCGCTACGAGGCGCTACCTGGCGTAACCCCCATAGTAACATAGTATGTAATGCTGAATAAAGGACATTAGTCTGATGACTTTGCCGTTCTGGTCCATACCCAGAGATACAGGTCTCTCAGAGGTCTTGTTTGTTCAGCTGAATAACTCATACATGGCGCTGTTAGAGTCGCTCACCAGATTCGCTTTCATAAATGTGGTTTTGTGTACAGCGCCCGGCGTTCACCAGACGCTGCCTGCCGCTACGAGGCGCTACCTGGCGTAACCCCCATAGTAACATAGTATGTAATGCTGAATAAAGGACGTTAGTCTGATGACTTTGCCGTTCTGGTCCATACCCAGAGATACAGGTCTCTCGGAGGTCTTGTTTGTTCAAACTCGCTCAGCTGAATAACTATGTTTTTTTAATAGTTAGTTTTTTTTTCTTTTTTTAATTGATGACTTTGGTTAGTTCCGGCGCTGATGCCCAGGGATGAATGTAGCCACAGCAAATGCTCTCTTGTTGGCCTGTTTAATTTACATTTCTTCTATTAGCATTGACCCCCTTTTTTTTCCAGAGACCTCCTGTCCCGTTTTTCATTGCAGCTTCCAGCGGCTGAATACTTCACTGTTCCTGTCCATTCTGCTCCCTGGTCACGTCTCCTTTTACCACCTGTTGTTCCTTCATTCCTCCTCCAGCTTTTCTCCTTCCCATGCCAACCCCCCCCCCCCCCCCGTACTCATCTCCCCTCCCATGATTTGCCGTCACAGCACATTCCAAGACATTCAATTAAGTCTCCCCCACCTCCATATTTCTGCTCCGAGGGCAGGGAGGGAATGCGACTCCCAACAGGCAGGTCGTGACCTCATTTTGTGGCTCCCGGAGATGCCCTCCTCCTTTAAATGACATTTCTGATAGGTCCTTTTAAAGTCAATTAACCTCCTGAGATCTAGGCTTGTCTGGGACTTTCCTGGTAAATACTTTTATTACGTATCCTCTGCAGGATGATGACCTGTCGCCATACTGACGCTTGTCCTTTTATTTTCCAATACAGATGGGCGGTACGAAGAGCAAGCCGCGAGAAACTGGTCAGCGGAGTCGAAGCTTAGATATTGCCGAGGGGTCCCATACGCCGTTTCCATCGCTGTCTGCTTCTCAGACGCCTAGCAAGAGTCTGGACTCCCATCGACCTCCGAATCAGCCGTTTGGGGGCAACTGTGATCTCACGCCGTTCGGCGGGGTTAACTTTTCGGACAGCATCACATCTCCGCAGAGGACTGGACCACTTTCAGGTTCGTACAGGGACATTATCGCTTGTTGAACTGAAAGCAAAGTGAACCCCCTACTACATTGTTGTTCTCTCTCCATTCTGGGGCAAGGACCACTCGTGGTTTAACTCCTCCAGCCAATCGGGCAGACTGAAGACATAAAAACCTAAATCCCATACCCTGACTTATTAACTTAAAATATCTAATGATGCTTTAGTCAAATAAGGCATTTAATGGGAATCACAAATCCTGGGGTCGGGGGCATAGATGGGTGATCACTTCTGTGGGTTATTTTGGCTTTAGGTCTGCATCCTAATTTGGGTCGCCCCGCTGGTTTAAAAAACACAAAGAAGCCAAAATTTACCAGAAATACTTTGTCATTTGGGAAATGTAAGGGCCACAGTAGCATGGACATGAGTTATATTACCCAATGTTGGCTTTCTTTTACTTTTTAACTGCTGTATATCCCAATTTGGAGTTAGGGCTCTAAGAGGACCGTTGGTCATTTTTGACTGGGGCAAGGAGCAGTCCCAGAAGAGGTAAGTATCAGGCCTGGGGGGGGGGCAGCTTCATCGGGACAGCATGCATGGGGGGCATCAAGCAATGGCACCCCCGCGCTATGGATTAAAGGGGGACAACACTCCATTTTGGGTGCTTCACTTTGAGTGTTTTTGCAGCCTAGTCCACAATGTTACCGGTGGTTCCTTGAGTCTTTCACTTTCAGGCCTTGATGGAACAGACATGGTGCTCTGTACTTACTTTTTGTTGTTATTTGTTGATGCTAGGTTTGTCTTTTCCTGACAGTTAGTGGTGACAGTGGCGTGCTAAAGCACCACGCAAACCAAGCAAATGCTTGGGACCCCCAACTGCTAGGGGGCCCCCAGAGGCAGGGTCAGATCAGTGGCAATCAGTGGCTCGCAAGGGCAGGGCTCTCTCCCCTATTGTATCTTGTACTCAGAATATCCATTGTAAAACTGTATTTGAAATAGTATATGTATCGTATGTTTCTACCCTGTCTGTAATTACTACTTTGTAAAGCGCTACGGAAGATGATGGCGCTATATGAATAGACAATAATAATAGAGGTGAGTGGGGATGCAACCAGTAGCCTGCTCGGCTCCTTTCAGTTATGCAAAATGCTGTGACATCACAGCAGCTAGCGAGCTGATTGGTGCAGAGCAGACCACTGGTTGCATCCCCACTCACCTCTAGCTGGGGTCCAGACCGACTCACAATTGGTTCCCCCCGGGTATGTATCTAAAGTTGTAGTGAGGCTGTAATCTGCGCATGTGTCATTATAACATGGTTAGGTGAGTGGGTGCAGCATTTTAAAGGGGTTTCACACAGTGGGTCATCCTAGTTTGGGATGCCCCAGGGAGTAGAAAATTGAACAGCCATATGGGCAATTCTGGGACAATTCCATATGCCATGGAAGGACAATGCCAGGATGCCCCTCTGGGTTTACTCATGGTACCACAGCGCATGAGCAGCCGGTGGCTGCATCCCCCGACAAGGTGCATTAATTATTTTTTCCTTATACAAAATTTGTCTTTGATTAGGGCCCCCAGACACAATTTTTGCATGGGCCCCAGAAATGATTAGTCCGTCCCTGAGTGTTGTAGTGGTTGCAGCCTTGTGCCCTTCCTATTATTACATTGTTCTGCTTGCTATGATTGGATTGCACTGTATGCATGGTGTTTATAGGCCCCTGTGGCAATCTCTGACTAGTATCCAACCTCCTGGTAGGCAAAGCCTAAATACCCTCAAGTGAAAAATGAGAACGCCGTCTCCCCAGATGTTCAAGCAAGTTATATTATAGTGATTACACTATCACCTACTGTTAACTGTCTTATCCTTTAGGAGGGGTCACCACCTTTGTTGCGCTTTACGATTATGAATCTCGCACAGAAACAGACCTGTCCTTCAAAAAGGGAGACCGACTGCAAATCGTTAACAACACGTAAGCTGTGTATTTATTTGGGTTTTTGTTTTTTTCCTAACCATCTATGGTTGAGGTTGCTTTGAATTTGCAGCTAAATCATGATATTGTGATAGAAACATAGAAACATAGAAGGTTGACGGCAGAAGATGACCATACGCTCCATCTAGTCTGCCCTTATGTGTATACTGTATGTTCTCTGTATCTTATGTGTATACTGTATGTTCTCTGTATCTTATGTATATACTGTATGTTCTCTGTATCTTATGTGTATACTGTATGTTCTCTTTATCTTATGTGTATACTGTATGTTCTCTGTATCTTATGTGTATACTGTATGTTCTCTTTATCTTATGTGTATACTGTATGTACTCTGTATCTTATGTGTATACTGTATGTTCTCTGTATCTTATGTGTATACTATATGTTCTCTGTATCTTATGTGTATACTGTATGTTCTCTTTATCTTATGTGTATACTGTATGTTCTCTGTATCTTATGTGTATACTGTATGTTCTCTGTATCTTAGGATAGATGTGTGCTTATCCCAGGCATGTTTAAATTCAGTGACTGTTGAATTTTCAACTACCTCTACTGGAAGTTTGTTCCAAGCATCTACTACTGTTTCTGTAAAATAATATTTTCTAACATTGCTCCTGATCTTCCCCCCGACTAGCTTCAGGTTGTGCCCCCTTGTTCTATCATTAAGCTTCTTCTTAAAAACACTTCCCTCCTGAACCTTATTCAATCCTGTCACATATTTAAAGGTCTCCATCATGTCCCCTCTCTCCCTTCTTTCCTCCAGACTGTACAAATTAAGTTCTCTAAGTCTCTCCTGATAAGTTTTAAGTTTAAGTCCTTCCACCATTTTCGTTTCCCGCCTTTGGACACGTTCTATTTGAATAATGTCTTTTTGCAGGTAAGGTCTCCAGAACTGCACACAGTATTCTAGCTGTGGCCTCACCAGGGGGCTCTATACAGCGGCATCACAACCTCCCTCTTCCTACTGGTGATGCCTCGAGCTATGCAGCCGAGCATCCTGCTTGCTTTTCCCACTGCCTGGCTACACTGTCCACTCATCTTGCAGCTATCAGTAATCAGTATCCCTAAATCTCTCTCCTCCGAGGTCCTGGCTAACACAGTGCTGCCCATACGGTGCTCAGAGCAGGGATTCCTTCTACCCAAGTGCAGGATTTTACATTTAGAGACATTAAACTCTAGTTTCCACAGTTTTGACCATCTATCCAGTAGAGCTAAATCATTTTCCATGTTGTAGACACCTCCCGGTGGGGGGTTACTTATACATGCCAACAGAAAAAAAGAAAAACCTGGGGTTGCCTGGTCCTAAAGCTTAAAATACTCTAGGGCCAGATTAAATCTTGCTCTAGGGGCATTAGGATTGGCTGGGTCAGGGTAAGTATACCAGAAGGTATCGTATTGGTATATACTTGATCAAGCAGCTGTCAGTTTGACATGACGGCAGTAGATGGATAGTAAAACAAGTGGGCTTTTTGTAATTCTCTTTCATTCTCTGTTGGGTGTAGAAAGCTACATGTGCTGTGGGTTTTAGTATAGAACCAATGTAATTGATTGCTTGGCACATCTGTTGATACCTCTTCCATTACTCTTCTTCTCATTGCCCCACACTGAGCCCTCTCTGTTGTTCTCCAGCTTTTTTTCACATGCTTCCCCTGCTTTCTCTGTTATCATGTCTGATCCTGACTCTCCTCTCTCTCACATGCTGCATCATAGGAGGCCCGACATCAGGTATGTGCTTACTTGTATGTTAGGAATGTGTCATTGCGTGAGTGTTGCGCCCCATCAGCCATGCTTAGGATTTGTTGTTTTGTTCCTCCTCAGGGAAGGGGACTGGTGGCTGGCGCGATCTCTCAGCTCCGGGCAGACCGGATACATCCCTAGCAACTATGTGGCTCCCTCTGACTCCATCCAGGCTGAGGAGTAAGTACAGTGACACTGATCAAATTGCCCATACACTTTGCAGGCTTGATTTCAAGCCAAACTTGGACAAACCATAATTAGATTTGTACATAAATATCGTGAAGAAATATTTTTGAATTTGAATAAAGGTGAACCCCCCCAGGACACAGTTGGTGGTATGTCTTGGTGGACCAAAATCTGTGCCTTTGTGGTCAGTCTAAATCACCCTAACGGGGTCACGGACTTCGGAAAAAAAGAGTCCTGCGCTTTACAAAAACAAATCTTTACTGGAGCTGGCCAGTAAAGAGAATTAACCCCAATTCCTCCAAAAAGGTGAGGCCCCATGTAAAATGTAAAGAAAACAAGAATGCAATGATCAGAAATCTCATATTGCCACATTTTATTCACCACAGAGCCTAGAACATATACTTTTCGACATTTTCCTTTCTCAAAAAATATCTCAAAAAAGTTGAACAGCGTTAATAAAATGCTGGAAAAGCTGGTGGTGGTGGTGGTGGTGGTGGGAGGGGGGGGGGGTGTCAACATATTGTTTGTTTTTAGGAAAGATTGTTGGAGAGGTATCTCAGGAGCCAAGCTGGTTAGAGGTTCACCAGACTGTGAAAAAAAATGAGTTTCAATAAACTGTTTCTCAATAAAATTGCGAAGACTTTGAATGCTTCAACATCCATGTTACATGATATAATCGAAAGATTCAGAGAGTCTGGAGAAACCCATGTGCACAGGTTCAATATTGGATGCTCACAATTTACATGCCCATTGCTTTACGAAAGACCGTGAATCTGTAATGCAACTCAATGAATGGGATCTGGACCAGAAATCATTGTCTGTGAACACCGTTCACCATGCAGTCTACAAAAGTTAAAGCTCTGTCCTATAAAGAAGAAGCCATATATCGTCCCAATCCAGAAACTCTTCAGTCAATTTCCCTTCTAAATGGAAAGACAGAACTGCTGAGTGGTTAGTGGACTCCAAATTTGAAAATCTACATGGAAAACACATATGTCTTGTTCTGCACACTCAAGAGGATAGGGGCCATCCAGTGTATAATTAGTGCAAAATTCAAAGGCCTGCATCTCTACGGGTATGGAATTGCATTCCTCTCTATGACATGGGCAGCTTACACATCTTAAAATGCCTCATCAGTGATGAGCAGTATATGGCGGTTTTAGAACAACATATGCTCCCAAGGAAAGCCTTGCTTATTTCAGCAAGACAATGTTCAACTACATGCTACATTAATCACGACATCAATGTTTAGCATACAAAATGTCTGGGTATGGCACTGGCCTGTCTGCAGACAGGATCTTTCACCAATAGAAAACATTTGGGAGCATCATGGATTTAAAAAAATCCGAAAATGAAGATCCAGGACTATCCTACATCTGACCAAAATGGGACAGCAACTTCTCAAACCTCCAGCAATTGGTCTCCTTCCTTGCTAGATGTTTATAGACTATTGTAAAAAGAAAAGGAGGTGCTAGACAATGGTAGGTATGACTTTGGTAGGTATGGTTTCTGTAGGTTCAACTCAGGGTACCAACTTTATGGAAATTGGTGGTTGTATATAAAGGTTCAGGGCCCGAAATTGCCCTGAACACCTAGATGTCTTTTAAAGTGGACCAAAGCCCAGGATTTTGACTGTCCTTGTCCTTGCCCCGGGGCACACCCCGATCGCTGTGGGTTTTGGTCCACTTTAACCCTTCCCTATATTTACTTATTTTTTTTTTTAATGTTTTTTTCAGCTTTGTTCTTTGTCAGTTTCTGATAGAAAGGTTGATGATTGCAGTGATTGGGGGCACCTCAAAGAAATACATACTTGTTCTCCCCTGCACCTGATCTGTCCTAGCCTGGGTGTATTAAAACCCAGCTTATTTTTCACCTCCGGGATAAAAGGTTTTCTCTGGTCAATAACAATGACTGGCCACGGCTGCTCCATTTATAGGCTTTCCTATGCTGCTTGCATTCAGCTGAATGGAGTAGGTTTGCTAAAGTCGCTGTAACATGACGGGGCGGCAGAGTGGAGGACCGGGGGCACTTAATCTCATGAGCTGGTAAGTTCTATATTCCTGGCCTAAGACGGATCAGCTGCAGGGGGGAAAGTAGAGTATATGGGTTTTTTGCCTTTTAACAGTCGGGGGGACTGTTAAAAGGCAAAAAACCCATATACTCTATTTTCCCCCGACCTATGCTGGCTGGTCTCCAGTTTTAGTCATTTAACCCCACACATCCAGTCTTGCTACATTTTGGCTCACAGTCCTTTTCCTCCTGTAGGTGGTACTTCGGGAAAATCACACGCAGGGAGTCCGAGCGTTTACTACTGAACCAGGAGAATCCACGCGGAACTTTTCTAGTCCGAGAGAGCGAAACCACCAAAGGTGAGCGGGTGCTACTTGGTTACCGTTGTCCTTGCTGCTCATCATCACCCGGGACTGACCTGAGAAATGCAACTGGAGTCACTGGCAAGCCTCGTCCTGTATTTATATTTTTAAACTACTTTCACGCCTACAGTGTAGTACACAACCGCATTGCAAGGGAATAGTGGTGCCCATATACAGACCTGCAAGTTACTACATGAAGTTAGTGGGCCCTGGCCTATACTATACTGAATCGGCCTCCGCTTTGAGAACACGGAGCACTGCTCAGGTCCCCTATTAAACACGCTCACCTCATCCAGTGCCATGTCTCCTTGTGCTGAGGAACTGGAAGCAACTGCACACACTGCCGGCTGCGGCAATAGAATGCAGTAAGTTTGCAGACTGTGGAGCTGGGGAAATTAGAGGTGGTGATTCAAAGTCACACAGGCTGAGAACCTGCTTTAAAGAGGACAACCACCTAAAAATCCCAGCACCGGAGTCTAAAATAATCAAAGGCCAGTTGACTTATTGCCTCTGGGGTATCCTAATTGGGATGCCCTGCTGTGCCTCCCCATGAGCTCCTCGCCTTTCTTGGGTGTCCCACACCATATTTGCAGGCTTTGCCCACATCCCCGGCATCTCTGTGTCTGAGGCACGCTGCTGCATCCAGTCATCCAGATAGGCTGGGCGCGGCAGTGCGCTGCAGACCGCAGGGAGGCGGGTAATGCGGCTGCTACGTATGCTGGAGCTCTGTCTGAATCAGCATTGTGTGATGTGCCTTAATAAGCTCACACTGCGGTTTGAACCAGTGGCCACGCTTGCACCTTGGGAAAGTCCAGGAAGGGGGGGGGGGGGTCACACTGCGTGTTATCCCAAAACAGGTTGCGCCAGGGACAAGTACCAATAACCATGGACAGTGAAAATTCCAGGTTCTGATCTACTTTAAAGCGGATCAAAACTCTTCCAGTCTAAGTGCCTTGTAAGGTGCTGCCCGCATGGCGGTATCCCAGTTTTTAAAATGTTTTGACAGCTGAAGCCACACCCTTTGGCAGTTTTGAGCTCTCCGAATGGCTGCTCTCATAGCTGCTGGATGAAGTGCTCCAGCCAGCTGGCCGCATCCCCGGTTTCCCTGTGGTGTGCTCCTGCACGCCCGGCCTATCTGACTGGCTGGGCACAGGACGCTCACAGCTGCAGGGGAGCCAGGGTTGCGGCCACCGGTAAAGGTGAGTTTACTGGTCAGGGGTCTCGCACATTGATGCATTCCCGGGATAGTATACCCCTAGGGCAGGCTAGCGGCCGGCCCAGGAGTCTTTCAGATTCCAGGGCCATCCGGGCTTGGTTCTGAGCTGCTTTAAAGGCAGACTTGCAGCTAAAACATGATGGTCTCTGGTGAAACCCCCCAGATCGCCCCATTCACTTACCTCGTTTCCCGGTCCCGCGTTGCGTCTAAGAGCAGCGGCCGCATCCCTCTATCCCTCTAGCAGGGCGCGTGCTCGCACCAGGTATAAGTGAATGGCCGGCACGTGCATGCGCCTTGTTAGAGAGCTGGTCTCGGCGTCCTGTGGGTGTTTCCCGATCGGGGTGCCTAGGGGGGCAAAGGACCAAAACCCAGGATAGTCAAAATCCTGGGTTTTGGTCCACTCTAAACCTCTTTACTTTGCAACTGACATTTGGGATGCCCCCTAAGAAAAGGTTTCCATGGGTCCTATAGTCTTTTACAGTTCTGCTTGAATCTCCACAATTGGGTCATAGTTATCTAAATGGATTCTCATCCTTCCATAATGTCCGCAGTCGGGTTTTACGGCAGTTCCTAGTTGTAATTCTTTAATTGTATCTACAAAGTGGAGGGTGAGTATGTTGCTGGGTTACTGCCAGAGAGCACTTAGGCCTGTGGAAAAGCCTGACCAATGCTTTGTCATTTCATTCCTCTTATTTAGCCGCTGCCAGGTATTACCTAATGGACACAGACTATTCATTGTTTTAGCTTTCTCATCACATTCTCTTATCCAGCAAAGCACCACAATGCCCAGCAATCCACGTTACTTTCCAGTCTGCTGTGTTCATTGCTAGGCACTGGCAAATGCTCTATTCTCTATTCAAGTGGACCAACACCCTGCAGGATCATCCCGGGAATGTATAAGATTCCTGAGCCGATCCAATCCCTCCCCGCGGGGCATCCAACATTTGGATGCCCCACTGTGTGAAACCCCCCAGGATGCCCCATTTACCTTACCTGCATCCTGATCCCACGGCGCATGCGCGGGCGTATCTCGCGCTTCCCTTTAGCAGGGCGCGTGCCCGCGCCGGCGCTCCCTGTTAGAGGGAAGCGCAAGATGCGGCCGCCAGGGTGCTCGGAGCCGCTGAGCTATGACGGCGCTTAGACGCGCATAGCTCAGCGGCTCCGAGCGCGCCGATTGGACGAGCGACCGTAGGAGCGGGATGAGGTCAGTTTTATTCAGAGATCTGGGGGGTTTCACATAGTTGGGCACCCCCGATCGGGGTACCCTGGGGAAGTGGACCAAAACCCAGGATAGTCAAAATCCTGGGTGTTGGTCCACTTTCAGGAGGCCGGTAATTCCATTAGGTGCATTGTCTACATATTCTTTAAATCTGACCTATACCGTATTTATTACCCTTACCTGTCCTGATTTTTAATTAGGGATCTGACTGGTGCCACATTCAGCGCAGCCTGTTGGTGTTAGGGTGCCCTGTTGTGTGACACCCCCGGGGTCGCCAGGGTCTCCCACAATGCTGCTGGTGGCTGCATCCCCGGCTTCCCTGTGTTGCGCTTCTGCACCCAGTTATTCAGTCTGCGCACAGGAGCGCTTCCTTCCCACATTGTCGGGAAATAGGGGCCCGCGGGCTGGTCACGTCAGCTGGCATTCTTGAAGTCCGTCTCGGCCGGGGTTCCAGAAAAGGTTTCTCCAAAAAGGCCCCACAGAATGACCGCCCCCCCCCCCGAGCATCCTGATTTGGGATGCCCATTCACAAGGAAAAATGCAGCCGCTCTTGCATGCGCCATTGGACCGGGAATGAAGGTGAGTTTTCGGGCGACCTGGGGGTGTCACACAGCGTGGCACCCCGATCGGGGGGAGTAAGTATGCCTGCCCTGGAGTCTCATAGACTGCAGGGTGGGTTTTGGTCCTCTTTTTAATGCCACCGTCCTTCCATAGACTGGCTTAAAGTGACAAAATCCCGGGATTTTGACTATCCTGGGTTTTAGTCCTTGCCCCCAGGGCACCCCGATCAGGGATGCCTTGCTGTGTGAAACCCTCTAGGTGGCCTATCTTTGCACGGCCTTTCATCCCTCTGATCTGTCTGCTTACCTTCCAGCCCACAGGTTCAATCCGGAGTCCCGTGGCTTACTGCCCTTCATTGTCAACAGTTTGTTACCTGTGCTCACAAGCAGTCATGCAATGCCCTCCTGCCAATCAGTGAGGGAGTCTGCTCCCACGTGACCGGCAGTAGGAACACGTATTGAGACCAGGCGAGAAGCCAACAGTGCTGAAACTGGAGCCCGCAGGATTGAGTCTGTGGGCTAGGAGGGTTGGTTATTTATTTTAAACAAAGCCTACCTAATCCCGGACCCCTTAATAGCCCCATAATCATGCCATAAGAGGGCACTGTGAGAGAGAGGTGGTAGTAGAGAGGAAACACCTGCATACATATGCCACACCTACTCCGATTGCAAGCATGCTTCAATAAGGACCTTCACCATGATTCTTTGAAAAGCCCAAACCCATAAAAAATGGTTCCCCAGCATCTAAAGTTAATATATTTTGCGTTTTTAGTCACTTATTATTCTTTCCCCCACTGGGCTGCAACTCTGTTCAGGACTTTAGGATATGGGCGCCGCCATCTTGACTCAGAAGCATCACATACTGAGGAGAGGAGAGCAGGATAAAGTGCAGTGGGCTGGTTATAGCTGTGCTTTGCTCAGACAGAGCAGAGATGGGGTCAGGGAAAGGACAGCAATCCCAGAATGCAGAGCAGCACAGTCAGAAGGCACTTCCTGTTTGCGGGCTGCCTGATGTTCCATGAGCCGCCATGTTTAAAGGCTCATAACATGCAGTAGATGCAGGTAGGATGATTTTTAATGTGAGCAATCTGTATGTACAGGGTGTGGGAAACATATAAGATAGGCTCTTATTCAGGTTGAAAGTCCGGATTAATGTGAGCAATCTGTATGTACAGGGGGGGAAACATATAAGATAGGCTCTTATTCAGGGTGAAGGTCCGGATTAATGTGAGCAATCTGTATGTACAGGGGGGGAAACATATAAGATAGGCTCTTATTCAGGTTGAAAGTCCGGATTAATGTGAGCAATCTGTATGTACAGGGGGGGAAACATATAAGATAGGCTCTTATTCAGGTTGAAAGTCCGGATTAATGTGAGCAATCTGTATGTACAGGGGGGGAAACATATAAGATAGGCTCTTATTCAGGGTGAAGGTCCGGATTAATGTGAGCAATCTGTATGTACAGGGGGGGAAACATATAAGATAGGCTCTTATTCAGGGTGAAAGTCCGGATTAATGTGAACAATCTGTATGTACAGGGTGTGGGAAACATATAAGATAGACTCCTATTCAGAGTGAAGGACCACTTTCACTGCATTGTACGTATGTTTCCTGTCCGCCGTCATAAGGACCTCCATGAGGAAAAGAGTAATACCTGAATAGCTCACAGGCAACAAGAGTAGGTGGATAGGATTCTTGCTGTAGTGTGCTGGACACAGTTGCTAGGAGGATCTAGTTTAATTGTGATGAATGCTTCTGTTGTGGCCTCTGTAAGCGCTATAGTATATGTCAGCGCTATAGATAAACAGAAGGACTGTAACCCTGAAGGTTGCCTAGAGCCGCCTCCAGCTTGTTCCCTGGCTGCAGAGGAATTCTGGGAAATGGTGGATGGTGTATAGAAAGTTATGGAGGGATGTGTTGTTGCCTGTGTGTGTTCTCGCCTCACACCCCCTCCTCTGTCAGGCTTTGTCATGGGGGGGAGCAGTAATAAGTGGGTCAGCCAGAGGAATCCATGTTACTCGTAGCAACTCGAAGTGACGTGTCTGCCAAAGGCCTTGGGGCTCCTCTCCCATCTTCCCTGTGTGTGTGTGTGTGTGTGTGTGTGGTGTGTAGTCTCTCAGGTCTAATATGTTCCTTTTCATTGTACAGTAATGGCTGCCACGAGCAGGCCTAAAGCCTGGGGCCTATCTCTCACAAGTTACTCCATTTCTCACCGCTCTGACTCTCCTCTCCTTTTACCCGTATCTCCCCCTTCCTGCCATTTCCCCGAGTCCTGTATAGACGGCTCCAGGCTACTCCTTTGTTGCTTATCACCATTGTCTCATTTTCCCACATTTTCCCGTCCTTCTGGCCTCCATTTTAGGTTCCTTTCACACTAACATGTAAACAATTGCTGCGCGTTTCTGTGACGTCTGTGGTGTGCTGAAAACAGAAGGGAATCGATCTCTAGGAATGGCGCTATGGTCAAAGTAAATCTATATTTAAAGTGTGCCTAAAGCCTCCTAGCAACTCTGTGGCAGGTAGGATCCATGTACTCATGGCCGGCCTTTAGGAGGTGCAAGGCGTTTGGTTGCACAGGGCACATTCTCCTCCCCCCCCCCCCCCCCCCCCCCCCCCAAAATACCCCCATCTCTCTTTTTTTTTTATGGACATTTTCGAATTCTTTGGTTACATTTTCTTACTCGCTTTATGCTTCCTTTTTTATTTCATGATAATTCCATACTTTCAATTTTCCTTTTCGTACCCCCAGCCTTATTTAGGTTGTATTGTGTATGTTACACATTCCCCTCCATCTTGCTTTTTCAACAGTCTCTCTTCTCTCGCTTCTTTCGCTCTCTCTCTCTCCTCTTGCGCTCTCTCACTCTCTCTCTCCTCTCTCTCTCTCCTCTTGCGCTCTCTCACTCTCTCTCTCCTCTCGCTCTCTCCACTCTCTCCTCTCGCTTTCTCCTCTCGCTCTCTCCTCTCGCTGTCTCGCTCTCTCCTCTCGCTCTTCTCTCGCTCTCTCACTCTCTCTCCTCTCGCTCTCTCCGCTCTCTCCTCTCGCTCTCTCCTCTCGCTGTCTCGCTCTCTCCTCTCGCTCTCTCCTCTCGCTGTCTCGCTCTCTCCTCTCGCTCTCTCCTCTCGCTCTCTCTCTCTCCTCTCGCTCTCTCTCTCCTCTCGCTCTCTCTCTCTCCTCTCGCTCTCGCTCTCTCTCTCCTCTCGCTCTCGCTCTCTCTCTCCTCTCGCTCTCGCTCTCTCTCTCCTCTCGCTCTCGCTCTCCTCTTGCGCTCTCTCTCTCCTCTTGCGCTCTCTCTCTCCTCTTGCGCTCTCTCTCTCCTCTTGCGCTCTCTCTCTCCTCTTGCGCTCTCTCTCTCCTCTTGCGCTCTCTCTCTCCTCTTGCGCTCTCTCTCTCCTCTTGCGCTCTCTCTCTCCTCTTGCGCTCTCTCTCTCCTCTTGCGCTCTCTCTCTCCTCTCGCGCTCTCTCTCTCCTCTCGCGCTCTCTCCTCTCGCGCTCTCTCCTCTCGCGCTCTCTCCTCTCGCTCTCGCTCTCTCTCTCCTCTCGCTCTCGCTCTCTCTCTCCTCTCGCTCTCTCTCTCCTCTCGCTCTCGCTCTCTCTCTCCTCTCGCTCTCGCTCTCTCTCTCCTCTCGCTCTCGCTCTCGCTCTCTCTCTCCTCTCGCTCTCTCTCTCCTCTCGCTCTCGCTCTCTCTCTCCTCTCGCTCTCGCTCTCTCTCTCCTCTCGCTCTCTCTCTCCTCTCGCTCTCTCTCTCCTCTCGCTCTCTCTCTCTCCTCTCGCTCTCTCTCTCTCCTCTCGCCTCTCGCGCTCTCGCCTCTTGCGCTCTCGCCTCTTGCGCTCTCGCCTCTTGCGCTCTCTCTCGCCTCTTGCGCTCTCTCTCTCCTCTTGCGCTCTCTCTCTCCTCTTGCGCTCTCTCTCTCCTCTTGCGCTCTCTCTCTCCTCTTGCGCTCTCTCTCTCCTCTTGCGCTCTCTCTCTCCTCTTGCGCTCTCTCTCTCCTCTCGCTCTCGCTCTCGCTCTCTCTCTCCTCTCGCTCTCTCTCTCCTCTCGCTCTCTCTCTCTTCCAGTTTTTTTCCCACATTGTTCCCGTCTTGCTCTCTTTTCCCACATTGTTTCTGTCTTGCTCTCTTTTCCCACATTTGTTCCGGTCTTGCTCTTTTTTCCTACATTTGTTCCGGTCTTGCTCTCTTGTCCACATTGTTTCTGTCTTGCTCCTCTCTTTTCCACATTGTTTCCGTCTTGCTCTCTTTTCCCGCATTGTTTCCGTCTTGCTCTCTTTTCCACATTGTTCCCGTCTTGCTCTCTTTTCCCACATTTGTTCCCGTCTTGCTCTCTTTTCCACATTGTTTCTGTCTTGCTCTCTTTTCCACATTTGTTCCGGTCTTGCTCTCTTTTCCACATTTGTTCTGGTCTTGCTTTCTTTTCCCACATTGTTCTGGTCTTGCTTTCTTTTCCCACATTGTTCTGGTCTTGCTCTCTTTTCCACATTTGTTCCGGTCTTGCTCTCTTTTCCACATTTGTTCCGGTCTTGCTTTCTTTTCCCACATTGTTCTGGTCTTGCTCTCTTTTCCACATTTGTTCCGGTCTTGCTCCCTTTTCCACATTGTTTCGATCATTGCATCGATCACTTTAGCTCGAGAACCACTTTGTTCCAAGACGTTCCACTGTAATTGCAAATGTATAGTAAAAGCACAGGCACAGCACTCTGTAGCGCTGCTGGGTACGGGCAGCTCTCATTGTAAGCTGATGTTTAAAGCGGACCTTCACTCTGAATAAATGTCTATCATATGTTTCCCACACCCTGTACATACAGATTGCCCACATTAACAATCATCCTACCTGCATCTACTGCATTTTATGAGCCTTTAAACATCCAAGATGGCGGCTCACGGAACATCAGGCAGCCTGCAAACAGGAAGTGTCTTCTGACTGTGTCGCTCTGCATTCTGGGATTGCTGACCTTTTCCTGACCCCAGCTCTGCTCTGTCTGAGCAAAGCACAGCTATAACCCGCCCCCTGTACTTTATCCAACTCTCCTCTCCTCAGTAAGTGTGATACTTCTGAGTCAAGATGGCGGCGCCCGTATCCTAAAGTCCTGAACAGAGTTGCAGCCCAATGTGGGAAAGAATAATAAGTGACTACAAACTTGATATATATTAATTTTAGATGCTGGGGAATCGTTTTTCAGAGTCGGTAGAAATGTGTCAACTCCAGTATAAGAAAGACAATCTCTAAATAGTATTGTATAATTAATGAAGCTTTCATAAGAAGCGTAAAATGTTATTTATCGATATATTTTATATTCTATCAATCTAAGACCCATGTTAGACGTAACATTGGCTTACGGACTCCACAGCCCTGTCGTTTTTTTAGGGTTTGGGCTTTTCAATAAATCATGGTGAAGGTCCAGGTTACATTAAACTGCCTACCACTACTAAGTGTAATAAGTTATTCCCCCTTTATTACTAATGGAATAAATATTTGGCGTGGATTTGGACACGTCATCTGTCAGGCAGGTGAGGAGTGATGGGGGTGTTGGAGGATCCTTGGTGCCCCTGCGTGCCGGCCTCGGCCTGGATAGGCCTCCACATTACTTGCTGCAGTCACAGGTGATACATACGGGAATGTGCCGATGTTGGCCGACATAATGTTTGTGGTTTGCAGCTGATCATTTATCAACATCAGGTCCATAGCTGATTTATTAATCACCAACTGCTTATTTTTACTGTTTCTCAAACGGACGAGCTGCAGGTCAGCAGAATAGTTCTCCCCTGGCAGATCAGTTTGTGTACTGGAGTCAAAAATTCATCCGGGTTCAACTTTTCAATGCTTCATAGGGACAGATTAAAGTGGACCAAAACCCTAAAATCCCAATCGGGGGTGCTCCACTGTGGTCGCCTGAATGAATTCACTTCTTCCCTTTCCTATGGCGAATGCGCTGCTGCACGTCCAATTAGCGTGCTCTGATCCGCTCGAGCCCTTTTGTCCAGGAGGTCGTCTAATCCGATTGGATCTGAGCGCACTGGTGGCTTATCTCCCTGGCCTGGCCATGGGCACGCGCTCTGCTAAAGAGATAACAGGGATGCGGCCGCTGCTCACGACCGGAAACGAAGGTTAGCTTTTGGGTGACCTGGGGGGTTTCACACAGTGGGGCGTTCCCGATCGGGGTGCCCCCGGGTGAGCGAGTATGCCTGCCTTGGAGTCTTATAGACTCCAGAGTGGGTTTTGGTGCACTTTAAGGGTGTCCATGGTACCTAGCAGTTCTTTCTTTGTGGGACCAGCGTCACACGCTCCCTCTAGCACACAATCTGGGCCTGTAGGACACTGTCGGGCCCCAATGCCATACCGCATAGATGCCATACCGCATAGATGCCATACCGCATAGATGCCATACCGCATAGATGCCATACCGCATAGATGCCATACCGCATAGATGCCATGAAGCATCAGACGCGGTGGCGTGAGGAGGGAGAGATGGCAATTAGCTGCTCAGCCAACATTTACTTTTTAATAAACAGCAATATTCGGATTGGGGGCACGGATGGTGGTGCTGGGGACTGGGGGGCACGGATGGTGGTGCTGGGGACTGGGGGGCACGGATGGTGGTGCTGGGGACTGGGGGGCACGGATGGTGGTGCTGGGGACTGGGGGGCACGGATGGTGGTGCTGGGCACTGGGCGACCCAGAATAGGGACTTCTTTGCAACAATTATAATATGGCTCTGTCTATGCAGAGTGTGGCACTGCCTCTGCCAAGATCCCAGTGAATGGAAGGCTCTTGCCCTCTAAGCATTTGGGATGCCCTGCCCCTCATCTCCTCCAGCAGCCCGAGACACACAATAATATGCGAGTCCACAGTCCTGCCATTGACTGTCGCTTAAACCGGACCTTCAGCATAATAAAATGAAAAGGCCAAACCCCTTAATAAAATATTCCCCAGCATCTAAACTGTATTCATTTTTAGTTTTTAGTCACTTACTTATTATTCTTTCCCCTGCTGGGTTTCAACTCTGTTCAGGACTCTAGGATACGGGTGCGCCATTTTGTCTGAGATGCATCACATACTAGGTAGAGGAGAGTGGGGTGAAAAGTACAGGGGGGCGGGGGATAGCTGTGCTTTGCACAGACAGAACAGAGCTGGAGTCAGGAAAAGGACAGCAATCCCAGAATGCAGAGCGGCACAGTCAGAAGACACTTCCTGTCTGCAAGCAGCCTGAGGCTCCATGGGCCGCCATCTTGGATGGTTAAAGGCCCCCAAAAATGCATTGGGTGCAGGTAGGATGATTTTTAATGTGGGCAATCTGTATGTACAGCGTGGGGGAAACATACAAGGTAGACTCTTATTCAGGGTGAAGGTCTGGATTAATGTGGGCAGTCTGTATGTACAGGGGGGAAACATATAAGATAGACTCTTATTCAGGGTGAAGGTCTGGATTAATGTGGGCAGTCTGTATGTACAGGGTGGGGGAAACATACAAGGTAGACTCTTATTCAGGGTGAAGGTCTGGATTAATGTGGGCAGTCTGTATGTACAGGGTGGGGGAAACATACAAGGTAGACTCTTATTCAGGGTGAAGGTCTGGATTAATGTGAGCAATCTGTATGTACAGGGGGGAAACATATAAGATAGACTCTTATTCAGGGTGAAGGTCTGGATTAATGTGGGCAGTCTGTATGTACAGCGTGGGGGAAACATACAAGGTAGACTCTTATTCAGGGTGAAGGTCCGGATTAATGTGAGCAATCTGTATGTACAGGGTGTGGGAAACATATAAGATAGACTCTTATTCAGGGTGAAGGTCTGGATTAATGTGAGCAATCTGTATGTACAGGGTGTGGGAAACATATAAGATAGACTCTTATTCAGGGTGAAGGTCCTGATTAATGTGGGCAATCTGTATGTACAGGGTGTGGGAAACATATAAGATAGGCTCTTATTCAGGGTGAAGGTCCGGATTAATGTGGGCAATCTGTATGTACAGGGTGGGAAACATATAAGATAGGCTCTTATTCAGGGTGAAGGTCCGGATTAATGTGAGCAATCTGTATGTACAGGGTGTGGGAAACATATAAGATAGACTCTTATTCAGGGTGAAGGTCCGGATTAATGTGAGCAATCTGTATGTACAGGGTGTGGGAAACATATAAGATAGGCTCTTATTCAGGGTGAAGGTCCGGATTAATGTGAGCAATCTGTATGTACAGGGTGTGGGAAACATATAAGATAGACTCTTATTCAGGGTGAAGGTCCGGATTAATGTGAGCAATCTGTATGTACAGGGTGTGGGAAACATATAAGATAGACTCTTATTCAGGGTGAAGGTCCGGTTTAAATGATGGGGGACGGTAGTGAAGTGGTAGGTATGGGGATGTCGGATTTCAGAAGGCTGCTTGGAGGGTGAGCTGACCCTCAAGTGGTCCTCTTTAAAGATAAGTATATTCTTGTATTTTTCTTTATATTAGTAATATAACTATGATTTTTGTAAAAATTCCAATTGTGATATATCAAGCCTATATGAACGTTGTGTGACCTCAGATCTGCTTGTCCCGCCTTTAATTTGAAATTATCTGGAGCTCCCTGAAATGTGGACCATAAGGCATACCTCCCAAGTGTTTCCCTGTTTTGGAGGGACTGTCCCTCTTTTGATTCCATGTCCTCCTGTCCCTTGTTTTTACGTGTCCGTCTTTGAGGTGTAACATGCAGATCTGCATCAATAAATGATTAATTTGCCCATTCAAAGTGTTTCTATTGTTGTAATTGTTACTAACTATCTCCTATCCATGCCTCAATGAGGGGACGTGGCTTAATTTACCAATTGTCCCTCTTTCCCACCCTGAAAAATTGGAAGGTAATGCATAAGGGTCCTGGAATTATTGACTTATATTCATGCACACAAAGCATCTAATGCATCCCTGTTTTTTCTCTGTTTCAGGTGCCTATTGCCTGTCTGTATCAGACTATGACCCCAACCGGGGGCTGAACGTCAAGCATTACAAGATCCGGAAGTTGGACAGTGGCGGATTCTACATCACCTCTCGGACACAGTTCGGCACCCTTCAGCAGCTGGTGGCATACTACAGCAGTAAGGCCTAAGGGGTGCTGGAGGCATTGGGGTTGTTACTGTACAATAGAGAACAGGCACTGAGAGTCCAACCACAAGGGCAGGAATCTCTTCTAGCAGACAATCCATGGCTGTCACTTGGTCTGAAAGGGGGAGAGCTATATAAATATTGGGACCTCTCTCTAGTACCGGCACCTATGGCTTTTTATGTAGCTGATCTTCTTGTTTTGGCACGAGTCAAGAATCGGCTAAAACGGACTCAAAAAGTAATTGGGACTTTCAATACTCCAAAACTGAGAATTGCTTAACGCCAGAATCTCCCCCCCAAATAGGGACATCGGTGTGGTTTACTGGCCCTAGGATGCCCCACTGTGTGAAACCCCAACGATTGCCAAATTAACTCACCTAGACTGCAATCCAACAGCGCATGTGTGGGCCGCATCTCTGCGACACCTTTAGTTGGGCACGTGTCCAATCCAGGAGTTTGTGAATGGCTGGATCAGGTACGCCACACAGCTAAAGGTGAGCGGGGATGCAACTGGCGGAGTGCTCGGCTCCATTCAGCTTGCTCGCTGCTCAAAGTGGCTAACAAAAGCTGAATGGAGCAAGTGTGGTTGCTTGCCTGCCTGTCTGCACTATAGGATCACCGGAAAGGTGAGTGTCATCGGGGATACACACTGTGGGGCAGTGGGATAATAACCTGTTTTACTTTTCCCTCTCCAAAGACTTGGTCAGGGGGTCGAGTTCAACAGTTCTCCCCTGTAAAACACCCGTGTTTTTGTTCCCCTGTTCTCTTTTGAATGCTAACTTTTGAACTTAAAACACACCAGTGGCCAGCCTGGAATCTAAAACATTCCAGGACCGTCCGCTGGGTTTCCCCCGGGGCCCCTCTGTGTGAAACCCTCTAGGTCACCTGTGATCTCTTACCTTTTCCCAGTCCAATGGCACATGTGTGGGCTCGCGTCCAATAAGAACCGTCTGCTATGACTACGCCATTTGGCAGGCGGCTCTCATTGTCTTCAATGGGGAGCGCATCCTTGGCGTTGTGTGCGCTCTCACGCCACAACCATTCAGACAGGCAGGAGCGTGCGCAAGGCCAGGAACAGGCCCCCCCCCCCATTAAAGTCAATAAGTCGTTCGGCAAAAGAGGCTGAGCACCCGCACATGTGCATTTGGAATGCTTGGAAGAGGTGAGTTGTTTGGGGCTTATTGGGGGGGGTTTACACAGCAGGAAATCCCCATTGTGTACAGAACAAAACCCAGGAAAGTCAAGTTCCTGGGTTTTGTTCTGCTGTAACCCCCCCCCCCTGGATATATAGATTCATTCATTAATCATTGTGGCCATCAACATGCGTATGCACTGTGGGATCACTGGATTGAGGTGAGTACAGGAAACGGAGAGGCTTCACACATGGGGATATATATATATATATACATATCGAGATGCCTCTGTAAAGCAGACTGTAAGTTGGGGCCTAGAGGGAGGAAAGCGGCCTCATGACCGGAGGAATGCAGGTTTGATTCCCAGTTGGGATGTGACTGTTGACTCTTGAGCAAGGCACCTAACCCAACTGCTCCCCGGGCGCCATGATTAGGGCATCCCACCAAGGCATAAAAGTTCAGTGTGTGTACAAGGATACAATGACCATATATGTCCAAAAATCCAAAATAAAAAAAACGAGGGTTTTGGTCTGCTTTATGTGAGGGGAGCTCTCTGTCCCTATGGTAGATTTTTTCACAGGAACTTGCAGAACCTTTAAAATGAGATCCAAGCAGCCCTACACCCTGAATAAAGCCTGTTCCTAATTTCCGGCTTCAGTAGCCATCCCACACGCCGTCTCCCCTTTCACAGATGCTATATGAGAATCTTCACCTTTCAAACTGAGGCCTGTGAGGTGACATGACTGTGTTTCCTTTATCACTGTGGGTTCCTGAGAAAAGGATCAGCGTTGTAAAGCCTTCCTGGTGGATTCCTGTTTCCTTTGAAGTGCTCAGACATGTGTTTTCCTGCCCCCCCCCCCACCCCACACCCCACACCCACCACCACTTTGCTGACAAAGGAAGTGTTTCAGGAGTCAGACCATAAAAGCTGGACACATGGAGGGGGGAAGCTGTGGGTGGCTTCCTCACGCTGACACGTCATCATTGCACGCTACTTGCCTCTCAATACCAAACTGCTCTGCAGCGACATGTGTCACGCCATGCGTCACGCATGCCCGTGTTTACTTCCGGGTTTCAGCCAGCCTGTTCAGAATTGTCTGGACTTCAGATTGTTATCCCTGGATTCCTCCTTTCATCCTTTGTGTGTGCAAGCCGTGCTTTCTTCCGGTTATTACCGCCCTGCTGAACCCAACACCTTCTTTAATCTTTGTTTTTAGTTTGGAATGGGCAGGGGATGTAGCGCCACTTCAAAGCGGACCAACCACCTATAGTGGGGGGTCTTTTAGACTGTGGCTGATAAAGTTCCCTGCGACTAAAGTCCAGAAGCAAAAGTTTGTCCAGCGTATCCATAAAAAATCTATAACCTTTATTGAAGACTCTTTAAAATCGACATCAATCAGATTGGGTATGGATGGCCTGAACCATAGAAGCAAGTGAAGCATTACGCGTTTCAGGCCGGGTGGGCCTTAATCATACCAAAGTTCCCTGTGACATTCCAGTTCAGCATACCCCATCATGTGTGACCCCCCCCCCCCCCTGTATTTACTCACCTTTCCAAAGCTCCAGTAAGCTACCGCATGTGCTCTGGCTCTGGTCACATTAGAGAGAGATCTAGTTGCAAAATGGCAAAGCATTCCTAACTGTTAGGTTGTCCGTGAGTTGTTTAGAATATCACGGGACATGCTTCCAATCCAGTTTTTAAAGGCCTACACCAGTGTCTTCCATTGCTGCTCTTATTACCACAACTCATCTACTGTAGGAGCGTCAACGCCAGGTTGTAGTAGAAAGGAAGAAATACAATAATACATTTCAGGCTGAGAAGGTTTAAATCCGCTTGATTGATTGGCCTGAAAGGTATCATCTTATTTCCTCACTTTCTACTTCGATTGGGCTAAAGCAGTACAACACATTACTGCTTGCACATGCTGTAGGTCAGCTTTAACTGTGTGTTAACTTAGATCACAACTGTTTCTCGCAACTGTTTTCCCTCTATTACACTTACATTAAATTCATACAGATCTTCTATGTAAACTGACTTTGCATATATTGGAGCCGGATCATTATCTAATGGCTGTGATTGGTGGATTGGCTGATAGGAATTCATGTAGGATGAGGTCAGGCTGCTCTGCCTGACTTGCTAAACATTTCTCAACAGCATTTCATTTCCCTGCACATCCCTGTGGCGTGAGCAAACTTCAGTGGAAAGCTACTTACTTAAAGCAGACCCGATGGAATGAATCATAAACTACCCTAGGGGCCAACCTAGGGTAACTAGCCACTAGGGTAACCTAATGCTTGGGAGCTGAGTGCCTATCCTCGCAAGTGTCCCAATCCCTTTGCTCTACATCACATGTCCAGTGCTCCCCAGATATACGTATGCACTGGGCACCGGTTTTTCCACACCCCCATCACAAAAAATAGAACACAACCCCAATATAGACAGTGTGCAGAATCCCCCGCCCCCTGAACCTCATAATGATCAGTGTGCAGAACCCCCCCCTCCCGAACCTCATAATGATCAGTGTGCAGAATCCCCCCCCCTCCCGAACCTCATAATGATCAGTGTGCAGAACCCCCCCCCCCGAACTTCATAATGATCAGTGTGCAGAATCCCCCCCCCCCTCCGAACCTCATAATGATCAGTGTGCAGAATCCCCCCCCCTCCCGAACTTCATAATGATCAGTGTGCAGAATCCCCCCCCCTCCCGAACTTCATAATGATCAGTGTGCAGAATCCCCCCCCCCCTCCCGAACCTCATAATGATCAGTGTGCAGAATCCCCCCCCCTCCCGAACTTCATAATGATCAGTGTGCAGAATCCCTCCCCCCCTCCCGAACTTCATAATGATCAGTGTGCAGAATCCCCCCCCCTCCCGAACTTCATAATGATCAGTGTGCAGAATCCCCCCCCCCTCCCGAACCTCATAATGATCAGTGTGCAGAATCCCCCCCCCTCCCGAACTTCATAATGATCAGTGTGCAGAATCCCCCCCCCCCTCCCGAACCTCATAATGATCAGTGTGCAGAATCCCCCCCCCCTCCCGAACTTCATAATGATCAGTGTGCAGAATCCCCCCCCCCTCCCGAACCTCATAATGATCAGTGTGCAGAATCCCCCCCCCGAACTTCATAATGATCAGTGTGCAGAATCCCTCCCCCCCTCCCGAACTTCATAATGATCAGTGTGCAGAATCCCCCCCCCCCCCCTCCCGAACTTCATAATGATCAGTGTGCAGAATCCCCCCCCCCTCCCGAACCTCATAATGATCAGTGTGCAGAATCCCCCCCCCCTCCCGAACCTCATAATGATCAGTGTGCAGAATCCCCCCCCCCCCCGAACTTCATAATGATCAGTGTGCAGAATCCCCCCCCCTCCCGAACTTCATAATGATCAGTGTGCAGAATCCCCCCCCCCCAAGAATATCTTAACGGGCAATGTGCAGAATCCCCCCTCCCCCCCACCCAGGAACCGCGTAACAGGCAGTGTGAAACACCTCCCAGAACGGCATAACGGGCAGTGTGTAGAAACCCTCTGCCCCCTGAGAACCTCATAACAGGCAGTGTGCAGAATCCTCCCCACCCAGGAACCTCATAACAGGCAGTGTGCAGAATCCTCCCCACCCAGGAACCTCATAACAGGCAGTGTGCAGAATCCCCCCCACCCAGGAACCTCATAACAGGCAGTGTGCAGAATCCCCCCCACCCAGGAACCTCATAACAGGCAGTGTGCAGAATCCTCCCCACCCAGGAACCTCATAACAGGCAGTGTGCAGAAAATGACCCAAAGGAACCTCATAACAGTCAGTGTGCTGCCTAGCCACCTGTCCATTAACAGAGCTGCTGCAGGTCCACTAACCTTACCTGTGCTGCTGATCGTCCTCCTGCAGCCCTGGTTGGTGGTCAGGTGTGAATTGCCTATCTACAACTAGTGCCCAAAGTTTTCAATGGGAACCAGACTTACACAGGCCACACCCGTCCTCCAGCCCGAACCAGTGCTGCGGGAAGATCGGTGGGGTGAGCAGGCTTTTCATTTGCCAGTTCCACAGACCATTCCCCCTAATTTTGGGTGGGGGCATCTTATGCAGAGAAAAATATGGTAAACTCGGGGGCTTGCTTGGAGTTTTCCAGCACCCTACAAGGAATATCTTTCGTAGGTGTCTGCAGCTTTATTGAAGATCTCTGGCAGGGGTGACTTTGCTCCCAATCAGAAGAATGACTTACCCACCTTGGGTAGAGGTTATACACCTCCGTGTGGGGCTTTTTGGGATCTCCCCTAGCATTAGTGATGCTTACTAGAAGATTATTTTTAGTTTTTATATTTTACATACAATACAAACTGGTGTAGCCTATATACTCACGTGTAATGAATAGGACGCATGTCCCCAGATGTTGTAAAGAGGCATTGTATTTTTTTCTTTTTTCTTCAGAGCATGCAGATGGATTGTGTCATCGGCTGACCGCTGTGTGTCCCACGTCCAAGCCGCAGACGCAAGGCTTGTCTAGGGATGCCTGGGAAATTCCGAGAGATTCTTTACGGCTAGAGCTAAAGCTGGGCCAGGGCTGCTTCGGGGAGGTGTGGATGGGTAAGTCATCATCCGGTCATCTCTCATCTCGGTACCCTCTAATGTTGTGCTTGATTCACAGGCTTACATACAGATGTGCTTTTCTTCATCCGCATACTGGGATAAGCACATTGAATACTGTACACTCACAGGCTCGTGTCTTAGGTGTGTCCATGGAGTGAGCAGCAGGTAGAAGACTTCCAGTCAGTGCTCAGCTTGGCTAGTTTGCAAGATGATCATGTGATCTAATGAATAATTAGGACTTTTGTGACCTTTTTTATTTACCACTGTTTATAGCCCTAAACTTAAAATATAAATTCCGCACCACACACTCAATACATATAAAAATAAAGGTCAATATCCTATAATGCCAGCGGCCGTGCTTGTGATTGGAAACTATCATTCCCTAAGATCAATCGAATATTATTTAAAGGTGAATCCAGCAATCACCCAAATAGTACCAAATCACGGCACCCCCTCTACGGTAATTAATACATTCAACAAAATATCAAGAATTCATATATTATTTCTTAAATGATACCCATTAAAAATGACATACAATTAAAAAAACATATATCACTAGACAGCACATTTTATGGGGTATCCCAAATAGATCCATAATCCTAATTACATCCAATTAAAAAAGTTAATAAAAATTAATTCAATAAAGTGCAAAACTACAAAAAAGTGCAAAGTTTTGTGCAAATTATGGATCTATTTGGGATACCCCATAAAATTTGCTGTCTAGTAATATGTTTTTTAATTGTATGTCATTATGTGATATTTTTAATGGGTATCATTTAATAAATAACATATGATTTCTTGATATTTTGTTGAATGTATTCATTACTGTGGAGGGGGTGCCGTGATTTGGTACTATTTGGGTGATTGCTGGATTCACCATTAAATAATATTCCTCTGTTTATAGCCCCTCAATGCGGTCACAGCCAGCAGAAAGCACACATGGCACCAACCCAAAATGGATCTGTCTGGACTAAAGGGGAAGCGTCACCTTCTAAATTTTGAAGACCTCCATCCTGCATGTCTTAAACCGGACCTTCAGCATGATTTAATGAAAAGCCCAAACTCTTAAAAAACGATTCCCCAGCATCTAAAATTAGTATATTTTACGTTTTTAGTCACTAACTTATTATTCTTTCCCCCACTGGGCTGCAACTCTGTTCAGGAATTTAGGATACGGGCGCCGCCATCTTGACTCAGAAGCATCACACTTACTGAGGAGAGGAGAGTGGGATAAGGTACAGGGGGGCGGGTTATAGCTGTGCTTTGCTCAGACAGAGCAGAGCTGGGGTCAGGTAACGGTCAGCAGTCCCAGAATGCAGAGCAGCACAGTCAGGAGGCACTTCCTGTTTGCAGGCTGCCTGATAAGATGGCGGCGTCCATAAGCCGCCATCTTGGATGTTTAAAGGCTCATAACATGCAGTAGATGTAGGTAGGATGATTTTTAATGTGAGCAATCTGTATGTACAGGGTGTGGGAAACATATAAGATAGACTCTTATTCAGAGTGAAGGTCCGCTTTAATATATTCCTGTACTTTCCTCAGCATTGCTGCCAAGATGACAGGGGAACTGGTTAGGACAGAGCCAGCCACAGCAGGACAGCAGTATAGTCAGATTTGAGATCTTTAATCCCTTAAAGTGGACCAACTACCGTAAATATCGGCCCTGGGGTCTAAGGTTATGTTTACTTTGTGCAGTTGCAGATCAGTTTTGCTTTTTGCAGTTGAGCTCCATTTTTTTTTAAAGTTCCATAGAATAGACACCGAATACACCTGCATATGCAGTACGGTTGGTAAGCCGCAAGGAGGACATTCTGACTGCACTGAATCACAATGGAGAGGTGTGAAAGGTTATACATTACATGACTTTTTCTGAAGATCTACCAAACACAGAAATGCAAACGTATTTGGACAGTTGTGAACATAGCCTGAAAGACTCCAGGACCCAACGTTTCAGCCCCCATAGGTGAGACACACTCCCCACACACCCAGCAATTTTGATTGGCCGGGTTGTGGCTGCTCTGGCTCCCTATGCTCTAAACCAGGGTTACTCAACCACTTTTTGTATAGGTCCATTAACAGGCATCCCATGAGAGCTGAAGGTCCGGACGGGGGGCTGTCGAGGGGGGGGGGGGGGGTGGATAGTTAATGTGCAGTGCAGTACTTCATATGACAAGGGAGACTAAGCACTGCATCGCTTATCAAGCGGCAGCTGATCAGGGACAGCTCTGAGCATGGCAACACATAAGCAACTGTGTGCAGGGCTGTCATGGAAGGGGTCCGAAAATCTGGCACCGAGGTCCGCATTCGGACCCCGGTCCGCCAGTTGAGTACCACTGCTCTAAACGGTGCTTTGTACCATGCATTATTATGCACAGCTCACAACACTGATTGGACCAGAGCCGGTGCATACACTGTGGGAACGTTGAGAGGTACAATATTAAGGGTGACCTGGGGAGGTTTCACACATGGGGGTATCCTAAATCAGAATGCACCAGGGAAATGGACTAAAACCCAAGGTAGTAAAAATCCCAGGTTTGGTCCACTTCAATGACTGCTGGGTGCCCTGAAAATGAGTATTTTGCAAGTCCAAAGAGTTAATGCTCTACCTCCTAATAGTAAGGGTGCTCAGATCGGGCAGTCTCCACCCCTTATATGTAGTAAAAAGAACACTCCAGAATATACAGGGGAGAGGGTTTCAGGCAGCCCTGGAGTCTTATAGATTCCAGGATCACCTGTGATGGGTTTTGGTCCACTTTGCTTTGGCTAGACTTTGGCAGGGGGTTAATTATGGGTGATTACATGGTCTTCTCCCCCGCATGAAACACTTACATATCAAGTTAGCTTTGCATTAATAAATGCATTTGCTTGATTCTATTTCATACAAGCACGCTAATGTGGAGTTACTTGGCGGAAGAAAAAAAGAAACCGGAGAGTGTGTAGCTTTCATAGAGCCTCTGGATGGTGGCACAACCCAACCAAAAATTCATATTAACCAATCATATGGAAAAAGCAAATAAATATATTAAATTATGTCACTCATAAGACAAGACTACATGTACTCATAAAAACAATGACCTGAGTAGAACCTTGGAGGAACCATAGCAAAGCTGGAGTCTGCGACAATAGGTGCTGCAATAGGATAAGGTGCTCCAATTTAATTTTCAAAAGTGCAAGTGCTAATCAAATGTCTCCATATACAGCCTAAATAAGAGGGGGTAGAAATACCATATATTGTGACAAACCACAAGCAGCAGAATACTCAGCTTTAAACTTTGAGAGCGACGTCTAATCCTCCAGGTGGCAAGAAGTCAAAAAATCCAGCTAATGTGGAGTTACCTGGAAAGCATTAAGTTGCCCATTAGGCCCATACGGTAATGTCCAGGGCTCACAGTGGGGGCAATAAAGACCAGATCGAGATACTATCCATGTGCATCAGAAAAGATTTGTAAAGGTTTATGGAATCCTTGTTCTCCTTTGTCTAGGTACGTGGAATGGCACTACACGAGTGGCCATTAAAACACTGAAGCCTGGTACTATGTCCCCAGAAGCCTTCCTTCAAGAGGCCCAGGTCATGAAGAAACTGCGACACGAGAAGCTAGTGCAGCTGTACGCAGTGGTTTCCGAAGAGCCCATCTTTATTGTGACCGAGTACATGAGCAAAGGTGAGCGAGCATCTAGGGCTTACACACTGGGTCATGAGGAGCATACATGGCGCCTGTATGCTCCTAATGACAGAGTGGGGAAAGGGTGTGATGGGACTGACTCTCTTTAGTGAAGTTGAACTGAAGAAAAGAAGGCAGGCTGTTGCTTACCTATAGAGTATAAATCTCTGCGACATTGGGGTGGGAGCATTGGTACGTGTGGATTTATTTTCACTTCAGTTGCATGCGGGGGGGGGGCGCATTTAAAACTGGTACAGCACAACAACTGTGCAAAGACCATGCCCTTCCTGCAAGCATAACAATACAATGGAACATTTAAAATGCAGTTCTCTTACAGTTGGGAAAGCTGCCATTTTAATGCACAGAGGTGTAGGGATTTGGACCCTTAAATGGAGTGTCCAGGCAGAAAGAAATTAACCATACTCACACTTGTTCCCCCACAGTGCTTTCATCCTGTTCCGGTTTGAATAAACTCAACAGGCGCTGTGATCAAGTACTGTGGCATCGTCCACGACTCCCCAGCAAGCATAGGGGACCAATAGCTGCCTCTTGTGTCAGTCAGTGACTAGTCATTCCCATTCCATGTCAAATGTGCACTGTGACTGACTGGATGGGCAGCCATTGGTCCCATATGCCACCGGTAACCTTGGAGGCCATGGGAATCGATCTCTGCTCCCACTGAGCGGAGTTGGACGGAAGTGCTACAGGGGACACCGGGTGAATATTCCTTTCTTGCCTGCCTGGACTGTCCCATACATGAGTAAGTCTGTGGGCCAGAGCCATACGGACAACTCCAGCTCGTCTCATGACGTGAATAGCGCTTAGGAAATAGGAAGGATAGTGAGATACAGAGGAGTACAGCTGCTTTTGACTGATTTGAAACTTATAATCTATAGTCAGGATACAGGTACACCTGCATACGCTGTGGGTAAGGCTGGCTGTGAGAAGAAAACCAAACATTTGCTCTGTTACAGTTTTATTACATTGCTGTAAATGTCTGAATTTCCCTTTTCTTTCCAACCATATAGGCAGCCTCCTGGACTTTCTCAAAGGAGAAATGGGCAGCTACCTCAGACTTCCTCAGCTTGTAGATATGGCTGCACAGGTAAGCTTGGATATCTACACAAAAAAAGAAGCTTCTGCTGTAAATAAAATGGCACAGTCATGAGGATCAGTTAGGAAAATGTTTCCATTAGGTACCATGACATGAAAAGGAATTATTCTTAGTATACAGTACGTCCTGCTCCAGATAGATTACTTACACTTGGGTTATCCTCTGCCAGATGGCGCTGCACTGCAGAGACATGTAAAACAGGCTCCTCCCGGCCCCTCAAATACCCAGGGACCTCCCACAAATCCCCAGATTTCTCTGCAGTGCTGACTGCGAAGACATGAAGTATCACTCTGTCGCAGGTGAGCGGGGCTATTACAGCCTGCGGCCCTGTTGGACTATTCCCACCCGTCCTTCTTGTGATGATGTGCCTCCCAGCCTGGGCTGTGCTGGTCGGGTGAAGGTAAGCGGCACAGTGTGTGCTTATGGAGCGCTGCTCCACCGCAATCCCCCACCAAAGGGTAGGCGGTATAGGCTGATGGTGAGCCTTATGGGTTGCCCCTCCCGCATTAGTGCCACATGCCCCGTGTAGCGGTGGGTCCTGTACAAAGGGCCGCCATCCTCCCTCATTCTCCCAGTAGCCTTCGGGGGGGAAAGAACGGGGGGGGGTGGGTGAGTGCGTATAGTGATTACGTGTATGACTTGATATGTGTGTCAGTCGCCGCGCTGACTTGTCTGTTTTTACTATTACATGGCCGCCGCCACGCGCGTCTTTTCCCTCCTTCGGATGTCCGCGCTGGACGGCAGCGTTTGTCTCAGACCCTCCGGTGGCTGGGACTGCACCTCGTATCACTTCACCTACTCCCCCAAGCTTGAGTCTAACCCCCAATACAAGCGGGGATTCTCATCCTGATGTGGCTGCTAGACTGGCCAGTGTTGAAAAATTGATTGCTAATACCTTAGCGCGTAAGGCCACCGCTAAAAAGCGGCACTTAACCCCTGATGCCACTCTTTTCACTACAGAGTCTGACGAGTTGTTGCATCTATATGGCTACACCCTCGGACGAAGGGGAGCTGTTCTCTGACTCAGCGTCATCTGACGAGAGGCCCAGGGGTCATGACGACCCCTGGACCCCGGATGATACTGACAGTCTGCTGGTTCAGATTTTTGAGGTTTTGTCCATCTCTCCCCCTGTTGCGGCTCCCAGGCAAAGGGGTGAGCTCTTTCATACTGCTAAGGCTGGTTGGAATTTCCTGAGCAAATCCATTTCAATAACCTCGTGCTTAAGGAGTGGGAAAATCCCAGTAGACTTCCCGGGATACCTAAGAGTTGGGACAGAAAGTATCCCTTTCCTGCTGATATGGTCAAGTGCTGGTCATCGCTCCCCGAGGTGGATGCTCCTATTCTAGGGCTGTCTAACACCTCTATTATGCACTCCCCCGACAGTACTACGCTGCAGGATTCTGAGGACCGGCGCATTGACCAATTGGCGTGCCATGCCTTTGCATTTGTGGGGGCGGCGCTGCGCCCGGTTTGCGCCTTGGCCATTACTTCTGTGGCGCTCAGGGCCCTGGTCAGAAGTACTCGAAGGCCCTGATGAATTGCCGCATGATACGGTTAATGCACTGTCTAACTGTGATGTGTTTGTAAACTTTATCCTGTCTGCATTGGATGATGCCATTAGGATGTGTGCCAGATCTTCCGCCTTGGTGGTAGCTATACGCCACGCGGTTTGGCTGCGCCAGTGGGCTGCTGACAATGCTGCAAAGAAGGCCCTTACTAGGCTTCCATTTAAGGGGCTACGCCTGTTTGGGGACCGCCTAGACCTCTTTGCTAAAGGAGGTAAGTTACCCCAGTGCAGGCGGCAGTCTCGGCCCTTTCGGGGCCAGGGCCCCCTTTCACTCCCCTACTGAGGTGCTAAGCAGGGAAAAGGGGTGTCCTTTGCGGGGGCTCGTGCAGATTCATGGCATAGGAGCAGAGGACGACGTCCGGGCTCCTCCTGGGGGTCTAAGCCCAAAGCCCCTCCCAAGACCCCTCAGGCATGATGGGGCGCCCTCGCCCGTCAGGGTGGGGGGACGGCTACAGCACTTTGCGCACGTCTGGAGGCGCCACGTCTCAGACCGGTGGATTCAGGAGGTAGTGTCCTCTGGTTACAAGATAGAGTTTGCTGTGCGGCCCCCCACAAGATTCATCAGGTCCCGGATCCCCCAGGGACCTGTCTCAGCTCAGGTCTTGATGCAGGCCGTGCAAGGACTCCTGGATTTGGGGGGCATTTGCAGGGTCCCCTTAAGAGAAAGGGACAAGGGGTTCTATTCCAACGTTTTCACAGTGCCCAAAAAAGATGGGTCAGTCTGGCCCATTCTGGATTTAAAGATCCTCAACAAGTTTGTCAAGAACAGGCGCTTTCGTATGGAAACTCTGCGCTTGGCCATCAGCTCCCTGCGCGCAGGGGATTTCATGACATCTGTGGACATCAAAGATGCTTACCTTCACATCCCTGTGTTCCCGGGACACCAAAGGTTTCTCAGATTCGCGTTGGAAGATCAACATTACCAATTTGTGGCCTTGCCATTTGGCCTCACTTCAGCTCCCAGAGTGTTCACCAAGGTTCTGGCGGGGGTGATGTCTCTGGCGAGGTCAAGGGGCATACGTGTGCTGCCCTACCTGGACGACATACTCATCACCTCCCGATCTCTACAGCAGGCAGAGTAGGACACTCAGCTGGTGGTGTCCACCTTGGAGTCCTTCGGCCGGGTGATCAATCACCCCCAAGTCCTCTCTGTCCCCTTCTTCGGTGACCCCATTCCTGGGAATGATTCTGGATACGATTCAGTCAAGGATATTCCTTCCTCAACAGAAGGTGGGAGCGCTGACTGCGCAGGTGAGGTTCCTGCTATCGTGTCCCCAGCCCTCCCTCAGGCAGGGAATGCAGTTGGTGGGCCTGATGGTGGCGTGCTTCGAGGCGGTGCCCTTTGCTCTGTTCCATTTGAGGCCTCTACAACTTCACCTTTTGTCAGTATGGGACAAGGACCCAACGTCCTTCGGCTGTGTACATCCCGGGGGCAGAGAATCTACTGGCAGACTCTCTGAGCAGGGGGACCTCTCGTCAGGGAGAGTGGTCCCTCTGCAACAGGGTATTCCAGTCCCTGTGTCACCGTTGGGGTCTACCGAATGTGGATCTGTTTGCATCCCGTCACAATCACAAGCTCCCGGCCTTTGTCTCCCTGTCTCAGGATCCTCTGGCCTTGGCCACGGATGCTCCGTCCATGTCATGGCAGGAATTTCGGCTCCTGTATGACTTTCCTCCATTCCCCCTGCTGGGCAGGGTCCTGCGCAAGATTGCTCTGGAAGGGGTGCCAGTGATTCTGGTGGCCCCCAGGTGGCCAAGAAGAATGTGGTTCGCAGACGTGGTGCAAATGGCAGTAGACCAGTACGTCCTGCCAGGAGTGCCAGATCTGCTCACTCAGGGCCCCTTACGCCATCCCAATTTACAAACTCTGGCTTTGACGGCCTGGCTGCTGAAACCTCCATCTTGATGGAGAAAGGCTTGTCTGCCTCGGTGGTTGAGACCATGGTGAAGGCTAGGAAGAAAACTTCTTCTTCCATCTATTATAGGGTATGGCGTACCTACATTGACTGGTGCGAGTCTAGGTCTCTTCCCTGTAGGGAGTTCTCAGTCCCTAGGGTTCTGGAGTTTTTACAGCATGGGTTGGAGTTGGGTCTAAAACTCAGTACTCTGAAGGGTCAGGTTTCTGCCCTGTCTGTCTTCTTTCAGAAGTCTTTTGCTCAGCATTCCTTGGTTAAGACCTTCTTTCAGGGGGTCACTCATGTGCGACCCCCACGTAAACCTATGGTCCCTGTTTGGGATTTGAATTTGGTTTTGTCTGCCTTGCAGGGTGCTCCCTTTGAGCCTATTCAGGATGCTGCTCTGGCTGTACTTACCCTCAAAGTTGTTTTTCTGGTAGCTATTACTTCGGTCAGGCGTGTGTCTGAGCTGGCGGCTCTGTCTATCCAGCCCCCCTACTATGAGAGACACCAGGACACGGTGGTGTTCCGCTTTAAGCCAGGTGGTGTCTGCTTTTCATTTGAATCAAGATATTGTTCTTCCTTCTTTGTGTCCTAATCCTAGCTACGCTAAGGAAAGGGTTCTGCATTCCTTGGATGTGGTCAGGTGTCTGAAGTATTACCTAGTAGTCACTGCTTCCTTCAGGAAAAAATGCTCTTTTTGTGGTCCCTTCTGGTCCTAGGAAGGGTTTGGCTCCTGCAAATGGATCCGTCAGGCTGTGATTCAGGCCTTTTCTAAGGGGAAGAATCCCCACTTCCGCCTTACTGCTCATTCTACTCGTGCTATTGGTGCCTCTTGGGCCTTCCAGCACCAGGCTTTTTTGAACAAGTTTGCAAGGCCGCTACTTGGTCTTCTGTTCATAACTTTTCAAAGTTTTACAAGGTTGATGTTAGGGCCTCAGCTGATGCTGTTTTTGGCCGCAAGGTTTTGCAGGCAGCAGTGGTTTAAACTGTCTGCTGTTACCTTTTTTGCTGGGGATCCCACCCTACTTTATGGACACTGCTATTGGATGTCCCATGTGTAAGTATTATATCTGGAGCAGGACGTACTGTATACTAAGAATAATACAATTCTGTGAAATACTCACCTGTAGAATTAATATTATAAGTATACAGTACGTCCTGCTCCACCCCACCCTGGTTTTTGCATTATTCTGGATCCCCTGTATGGTGATTATCAATGTTTTAGTTACCAGTTATTGGTGGTTAAATTCTCCCGGCTTCTTGTTCACTGCTTTTCAATGCTGGGGATTTGTGGGAGGTCCCCGGGTATTTGAGGGGCCGGGAGGAGCCCGTTTTGCATGTCTCTGCAGTGCAGCGCCATCTGGCGGAGGATAACCCAAGTGTAAGTAATCTATCTGGAGCAGGACGTACTGTATATTTATAATATCAATTCTACAGGTGAGTATTTCACAGAATTGTATTTTTAATTTCAGAAAATGGGTCATGCTGGGAATTCCAGTGGAGTGTTGGGTGGTCCTCAGGTTATTGACCCCTTGAGGTCCATTGGAATTTCATTTAAAGGAGCACTATCGCGAAATTGTGTAATATTAAAAATCCATATAAACACTTTAGCTAATAAGGGGAGGGGTCACTTATACACCCGAACTGAATAAAACTCCTGCCAAGCTTGTGGTTTTCTTCCCCTGGGAGAAATAAAATCCTGGGGTTGCAGGTTTAGCCTATGAAGGGTGACAGAGTCTGTCACCCGAGATTCCCTCTTTCTTCCATTTAAATAAAAAAAACAAGCCTGGCTGGATATTTTTCAATACCGGGTGTATAAGTGACCCCTCCTCCCTCCATCCAGCATATTTATATGGATTTTTATCATTGGGCCATTTTTTTGCGATAGTGCTCCTTTAACCAACTGAAAGGAGTACCCTCTGGGTAGTCTGTCTCTTTGACATATCTGACATCTCTAGATCTTTACTGTACTTCTAGACAGTGGAGTTCTGCACTACTGGGCCGCATCGGGCCTAAGGCTGGTGGTCCTGGGCAGCAGATGCCTTTTCTGAGGTAAAAGTACAAGTAGGGAGAATTGGTGCAATGCTGATGAGCTCCAGCAGGAAGTAAAAACTCAAAACCACAACCCATGGGAAATAGAAATTGTATGACTTAGCATATCCAGTCTATGGCACCCAAAGGGGGTGGGGGAAACGGGCTACTGCAAAGAGAGTAAGTCCATCCCTTGGAGGATGTGTTGGTTCCCTTCTGACAACTTAAAGGAGCAATATCGTGAAATTTTGCAATATTAAAAATTCATATAAACATTGGGTAACGAGAGGAGGGGTCACTTATACACCCAAACTGAATAAATCTCCCACCAAGCTTGTGCTTTATTCTCTCATGGTAGGAATAAAATCCAGGGGTGACAGGTTTAGTGTATCAGAACCTGTCACCCCAGATGTCCTCTTCCTTCCATCAATATAAAAGAAACAAGCCTGGCTGGATATATCTTGATGCTGGTTGTATAAGTGACCCCTCCTCCCTCTCTTCAGCATATTTATATGGATTTTTATCTTTGGGCTATTTTTTCTTGATAGTGCTCCTTTAAAGAAGAACTGATCTTCTAGTAGAAGAATCTCCAGATGTGACGGATTTTGGTCTGCTGTAAATAGGATCTAAACCCAGATGTAACAAATCCCCATTTGGCATGCCCTGCTGTACGAAACCTCCTAGTCCGCTGCGTTTTCTTACCTCACTGACAATCCCTAGGCGCATGTGGGTGCTCTCCACCAATCAGCATTATTAATTGCGCATATTAAATCTCAACTAGGAAAAGTGAATGCAAAGCTAGCAGAGCGCCTCCCACTGGCCGCTCCCGTTTGGCTGTGCATAACTGCGTCAGCCATGCAAATAGGCCTGGCGCAGGCCTGACCTTGAGTGATGAAGGGGATGGTGCCCAATCTTTGTGGGATTGTCAGAAAGGTTATTAGACCTGGGAGTGGGGCATTCCAAATTGGGAACATGGAATCATCCGTTATATACTCTAGGGCTGGTATTGGTCCTCTTTAAATACTGCGGCTAGGTGTTTGATTAATTTTATATTTATTAAAGTGTCTCAAAACCCTCCATGGCTGGCCTGAAGTCTAAAAGAGCCCAGGCCTGGCTGCTAGCCTGCTCCGGGACATTCTGAACTGGGATGCCCTGCTGTGCGAAACCCCCGGGTTACTGGTAATCTCACTTCTACTAGCGGCTCCCACTATGCATCCCTGGCATCCTTGTAGCTGTAGCGCGCTCCTGCACCCAGCAATTCGGATAAGCTGGGGAGGGGAGCACTCCAAACTGAGTAGTGAGGCGGGTATGTGGCCAGCCATCTGGCGCACATCCCCCAGCACTCTTCAGATCTTCAGCGCCAATCTGCGATCCCAAATGTGCTGGGGGGGGGGGGGGTGTTCCATTGTTGTTTAGAATGCCTGTCTGACTTAAAGCTGAACAAAACCCAGGGTTTTAGCTTTCCTGGGTTTTATTCCGTGGCCCCAGACATCCCGCATTGGGATGCCCCACTGTGTGAAACCTCCGCCATTGACGCATTCAGGCTCGCCTCTTCATCGGTCCAACTGTGTCTGTGTGGGCTCCCATCCAATTAGAGCCGCCCGCTGAGATGACTTAATTCGGCGAACCACTCTGATGAATGGAACATCCCCTGCTGCCCTGCGCTCGTGCCCCAGCCTATCTTAATGGCTAGGACGGGAGCGCGCCCACAGCCCGAGGATGCGAAGATGCGGCCACTCTCACACCCCATAGCAAACAATCAGAGCCGCCTTGCCTTATTACGTCAGTTCAACCTGCGCATGAGCCAGGGAAAGGTGAGTGATTACCGGCACCCTGGGGGCTTTCACACAGCGAGGAATCGCTATTTGGGATGCCCTTGGGGGGGGGGGGGTTCTAAGGCCAGTGGCTGAAAAGATTCCAGGGCTGCTGGTTGGGTTTTGTTGCACTTTAGCCTACTTAAAAATGTATGAAAATCTTACATAATTTGCATTGTTAGGACACATGCAGTTGCAGCTGCAAATGACCCTGATGACCCAAGTGCCCACCAGCGACCAATAGGTTTCGCCAGGCGGAAGTGCATGGACCATTGGCTGCTGGTGGTCACATGCGTATAGAAGGTAGGTCTCATTAGTTGGTGCATAGATCACACTAGTGTCTTTAACCCGCAACAAACAGCAAGGTTTCTGCGAATGTCCTTTATTGCTGGCAGCTCTGTGGAACATTAGGAAGTTCATTTCTGTTTCCTTTCCTTTTTTTCTGGTAGATTGCCTCTGGAATGGCTTATGTGGAGCGCATGAACTATGTACACCGTGACCTCAGAGCAGCCAACATCCTTGTCGGGGAGAATCTGGTATGTAAGGTCGCCGACTTCGGGCTGGCTCGCCTGATAGAAGATAATGAATACACAGCCAGACAAGGTATGGCCGCCCCCCCCCCCCCCCCACCCAGAATCAGACTGCTGGGCTACACTTAATTATACTGTCCCTCCACTTAATTATATGGTGGGAGCTTGTTTATCTTTAGGACATGCCTGTGTTTTACCATTACCCTTCCTTAGCTAGTTATCTGGGTACACACAATGCTAACCAGTAATAAAAGCGTTAGGGGTTATTAATGGGCTGGGGACATGGCTTGGTCGTGTGCTTTGATCTAATGACTGGCATGGTGGCAGTGACCTGGAGAGATCTCTGATCCTTGATCCCCTTTCTGTAGACCATCAATCTGCTTGGAATTAAACCGGACCATCACCCTGAATAAGAGCCTATATCGTATGTTTCCCTACCCCTCCACCTTATACATACAGATTGCCCATATTAAAAATCATCCTACCTGCACCTAGTACATTTGCTGAGCCTTTTAACATCCAGGATGGTGGCCCGTGGAATCTCAGGCTGCCTGCAGACAGAAGTGTCTTCTGAAATAGGATTCTTGGATTGCTGCTCTGCTCTGTCAATAACCCCCCCCCCCTCCACTTGTCCCCCTCTCCTCAGCATGTGATGCTTCTGAGGCAAGATGGCGGCGCCCATATCCTGGAGTCCTGAAAGTTGCAGCCCAGCTGCGGAAAAAATAAAAAGTAGAAGACTAAAGACTTAAAATATATTCATTTTAGATGCTGTGGAATCGTTTTTAAGGGGCTTTGGTTTTTTCATGAAATGATGCGGAAGGTCTGGTTTAACCCTCCTGTATGGCTTCTCTCCTGCTGTGCCGGAACCACGGGGCAGTGCATTAGCTGGAGGAATGCTGCCAGGGCTGACCTTGGAGCTGCCGGCGAGGCACGTAAACAAGGCAAACAGAAGTTTCGCACAGTGGGGCATCCCAAATCGGAATGCCACATTTGTATAGACTCTAGGTCCGGGCGATTGATCTACTTTAATCCCAACCCTCCTCCAAATTGGGATGCCCTGCTGTGGCAAATTGGGGTTTGCTGGGCATGCATGCTCATCTGCCAAGTGAACCAAATTGGCTGCAAAGATAGCGGAGGGGATAAGTGGGCTATGGTTGCCACCTTGGAGTGCTGAGAATAAAAGCCAGTTTTCAGGCACCCGAGAGCTTGTAAAAGTAGATCAAAACCTATTCAATTTAGGATGCCACACTGTGTGAAATCTCTTGGGATTGCCATTAAGAGGACCTTTGCAGGGATCCTACAGCGCATGTTCAGTGGTATCCCTGGGATGCCTCAGGCTAATGCAAGCTGTGGTGCACAAACCCAGAGGGGAGGTGCCTGGCACTCCATTCAACCAGAATACACTGAGACAATCTATTTTGATTGGTTGGAAGCATGGACCAAAGCCCACCTGGGTCTGCTTTAAGAAACTAGGCATCCAAAATTAGGTTGACACTGGGGGAGGGGGGATAGAGGACCTGCAATCAAAATCAGGGGTTGTCCCCCTGTAATAGCACTGGAGTGCTTCTAGAATGTCCAGCCACTCATCACCATCCAGCAGCCCAGGTCTCCTCAAGATGCAGTTGCCCCTGTGCATTAGGCAAGAGGACCTCCAGTGAGTTTGGACTGGAGGTCCTCTTTTGGTGCATGTTTAAAGGTCAACCAAGGGTGGTGGAAGAATTGACCCTAATGCCTCTTTGGGTTAGATGTGGATGTAGGTCTGCTTTTAAAAAAGGTTTAATCAGCATCACTATCTGCTTAGCAGCACTGTGAATGATGTATCAAAGAGATAAAAGTCCTCGTTACTTGCCTGGCAGTCGGTGTATTGCAATCATTCAAACAACAGTAGAATAATAATACATTAATTCTGCATTGGGGTATGGATGAGAAACCAGATACATATGGTTTTAGTTCCACTCAGGGACCTTCTGGAAAGATCTGCAGTTGTCCTTTAAATACTGAAATGACATCTGAGTTTATCTGTACATGTTTGGTTCCTAGGTGCCAAGTTCCCCATTAAGTGGACTGCTCCGGAGGCTGCACTCTATGGCCGGTTCACTATTAAATCTGATGTCTGGTCTTTTGGAATACTTCTGACAGAACTTACCACTAAAGGAAGGGTGCCATATCCTGGTGAGTATGACTTGTGGGCTAGTGCAGCATGCTTACTTACTTTTATCACTAGAGGGCAAGCTTCTTTGCTGATTGTTTGCGATTATCCCAGCATGGTCAGTCTGGAGCATGTGGAGGTTCATTGTACGATTTAGGCCAAGGTATTATGAATATATTGCGGTTTTGGGTAAGAGATCGAGAGGTCACAATCAGTCTGAACTCTGGATAATATGTAAAGGTTCTTAGATTCAGGCTCAGGTTTTGGGCACAGGCCGAGGTTTGTAGTCAGATTTAGGACAAGTAATTGGGGCACAGGCCAAGGTTTGTAGTTGGATTTAGGACAAGTTATTGGGGCACAGGCCAAGGTTTGTAGTCAGATTTAGGACAAGTTATTGGGGCACAGGCCGAGGTTTGTAGTCAAATTTAGGACAAGTTATTGGGGCACAGGCCGAGGTTTGTAGTAATATAGTAATGTTGACCAGATGTAAGATGAGTGTTGGGCACCAAAAGAGGTTTTCCAGTGCCCAAGACCTCGGCCTGTGACTACAAACCTCTTTCTGTGCCCAACACCTCATATTGAATCTGGCCAATATCCCCTGCCTTTGGTCCCAATAGCTTGTCCTGAATCTGACTTTGAAACTCTGCCTGTGCCCAAGACCACGGCCTGTGATTTCAAAGGTTCCGAGTCGAGTCAAGGTTTTGGGCACAGACAGAAGATCATAGTAAGCTCCAGGCTGAGTTACAGATTGATGGGCAGAAGTTGTTTGTCCCATTCAGGCCAAGGTCTTGTGCACAGGCAAGGTTCGTAGTCCAATCCCGGTCAAGGTTTTGGGTGCATTCAGAGGTTTGTAGATCATTTAAACCAACGCTTCGGGCACTGGCATATGTTCATAGTCAGATTAAGGCAGAGGTCTTGGCCACAGGTGATGGTTTATAGTCAGATTTAGGCCAAGATATTAGCCAAGGGTTTTAGTCCTATTTAGGCCGAGGTCTTGTATTCGGGCAGAGTTCAGGAGAAGGTATTGGGGGCAAAGGGAGGGATACTGGCCAGATTCAAGATAAGGTCTTGAGTACAGAAATATTTTGTAGTCACAGGCTGAGGTCCTGGGCATGGGCAAAGATTTCTAGTCAGGTTAAGTTCTTGGCCACAGACAGAAGATGATAGTGAGATACAGGCTGAGTTATAGAGTGACAGGCAGAAGTTCATAGTCTGATTCAGGCCGAGATCTTATGCACAGGCAGAGGTTCATAGTCTGATGCAGGTCAAGGTCTTGAGTTCAGTCAGAGGTTTGTAGATGATTTAAACCAAAGGCTTGGGCACTGGCAGAGGTCTTAGCCACAGCTGATTGTTCATAGATTTAGGCCAAACTCTTGGGCAAGGGTTTTTAGTCCAATTTAGGCCAAGGTTTTGGACACAGGCAGAGGTTTGTAGTCAGATTCAGATAATGTCTTGGCCACAGAAAGAGGTTCATAGTCACAGGCAGAGGTCTTGGACACAGGCAAATGTTCCTAGTTAAGGTCTTGGGCACAGACAAAACATGATTGCGAGATCCAGGCTAAGTTATAGAGTGACAAGCAGAAGTTTGTAGCTCGATTCAGGTCTTGGGCACAGGCAAAGGTTTGTAGTCTGATCAAATTCAAGGGCTTGAGGGCAGTCAGAGGTTTGTAAAAGATTTGAACCAAAGGCTTGGGCACAGACACAGACATCATGATCTGATTGAGGCAGAAGTTCACAATCTGATTGAGGCAGAGGTTCACAATCTGATTGAGGCAGAGGTCTTGGCAAAGGCGGGGGTTCATAAATAGATCGAGGCAGAGGTGATGGTTTGTAGTCCTTTTCGGGGCCAAGATCTTGAGCAAAGGTTTTTGGTCCAATTTAGGCTGATGTCTTGGGCACAGACAAAGGTTTGTAGTCCTTTTCAGGGCAACAAGTAGAGGTTTGTATTAAGGCAGGTTCAGGCCAATGTCTGGTTTCATAAGTTTCAGGCCAATGTCCTACACTGAGGGCAGTCCAGATGGTATGAATAGGGAAGGAGAACGGGTCGCACATGAAGAGGCAGGTCAGGATAATCGGGCACTGGCATCACTAGCCCCTTTTCAGTAGGACATTAAAATTGTTTTATCTCCATATTTCCATCACTACAGTGTTCCTTTTTTCAACCCACTGACATTAAGACATTTTCCTAATCTCTCCACAGGAATGGTGAATCGGGAGGTCCTCGACCAAGTGGAGCGCGGCTATCGAATGCCTTGCCCCCCAGACTGCCCAGAATCCCTCCATGACCTGATGTTACAGTGCTGGAGGAAAGATCCGGAGGAGAGGCCAACATTTGAATACTTGCAGGCCTTCTTAGAAGACTATTTCACTGCCACTGAGCCCCAATACCAACCCGGGGACAACCTCTAGAGATATGAGGGACTAAATGTTGGTCTCAAGCACGTTTATCGGACAGACCGTACGAAACTCCAATGCAATACAATTCAGATCCTCTCACGGCTTTCCATTATGGACATTGTGGAATGTCTGTTACTGGCAGCAACACAAGTGAGAACGGCTTTTGGCTCCACTGATGCTTTGCCTCCATCTTTGTTGCATAGCTCATTGGACACCTATCTTGGTCCTGGATCAAGAATCCTGCTGCTCCTAGGAGATGTCACCTGCTGATTTTTTTTTTTTTAAATAATCTGATCCATTCCACCACTCTAAGTCCTTATGCCACGTGTTAGACTTTGTATATAACTTTCTCAGGAGGACATGGCACTCCTTTGTCTTTAGTTGGTCCTCCATCCAGTTTGAGACTTGAAGACTTTTTGAGAGATTGCAGGTTCCGTGTTTTTTATGTTCAGTTGTGGGCAAATTTTGGGGTCTTCCAGAACTCTACAGACCTCTCCCCGAGGGCCAAAGTCCCACTTCTGTCTTCCAACCATCCCCCTGCCTTGTGTTAGGAAGATATGGTGTGCTGTCTTTTTTTTTTTTTTTTATATAATGTTGAGGGTACCATACTGGACCAGGCCATTTGGACATTGACTAACTCTATGTATAGTCAGATGGTTGGTATCTCCTCATCACATCCTCAGCCAGGCTGTTATGCTGCACCTTTATATTCGCATCCAGTGCAGCTGCACCTGAGTTTCCAAACGTTTTCCTTCCTCCCCTATACATATGAATTAATGTGAGTTTAAGAAGAACCTCCTTCAAAGACCCGCTAGTGGACCATCAAAGAAAATTCACATTCAGGAGTCCATTTTTTAAACGTAGGTACTGGGTGGATAGTATGTGCTGGGAAATTCCACAGAATCTTCTGCACCTGGTTGGATGTTTGAAGTTAAAAAGTGAATGCCTCTCCTAAAGACGGGTACAGAATTAAAGGGAAAGTCCACATTCAGCAACTTTAGAAATCAAAACCAGACAAGAATCATTGCTCACCTCTATCTACTCTGTTGATCGATTGGTCTTCTGAAGGCCCAGCATCTCTGTGTTCTGCATAATGGATCCCAAGATTGGTCTTGCCTGATATGTATGGCAATGGGACTTGGCTCAGGTGCCCATAGAGAATACAGTGCTGTACTCAAACGAGAGACAGACAGAGCTTGGGTGGCTGTGGTTCTAGTCGGGGGGGTCTGTTTCCTAAATCTATGACGTTTGAAAAGCATTCTTACCCTCTATGGAGGACCAATTCTTAACCATTCCATGTGTCCAGGCCCTCCACTAAGTGGAGCGTGGGGTCTGCCTACCCTACTGGGCTGTTGTCACCTCTATGCCTCCATTTCTTCTACCTACTGAACCAGCCGTGCTTTGCTCAACCACTCATCCAATGGGATGTCACCATTGGCCTGTACCAGTTAACAAGGGTCTGGGGCAATGACTGCTGACAGTGGCATCTATCCTGCCATAGAAGAAACGGAGGGATAACCAGTGACAATTTTATTTTACCTTAGAATAGAGTGGTGAGGGGTTAGAACCACTTTTCTGCTTGCCAAGACTAAACAGAAGGCTCCTCTAACATCACAGGGACCCGAGGAGTGTGACGGCACAGGCACTCCATACTTTGTGCTGGTTATGAAGACACCTGTGGGTTTTCTTTTGAATGGTTTGTTGTGACCAAACCTGTAACGGGGGGGGAAATCACTCCAATGGGTCATTTGGTCCCACTTTTGAGAACTTCTTTGGGTGTGGGTCCACTTTGCGCGAAGGCCTGCAATGGCTGACGTTTCCTCCTAGAACTGATCTGTGAATCGATGTAGTTCTGCTTTATCCCACTCAGTGAGGTTTACACAGCAGCTCTATTGTGTCTGGCTGCTTTTATTATCCGAGGTCTGTGACCAACCACAGTCTGCTTTGCCAGTATTATCACCCATTGGGATGCCCCCCTCTCCACACATGAACAGCAGTCATGCACACCCCACAAGGTGTGGGCCCGCCTTAAAGTGAACCTGTACCTGAGTCAATTCTAAAAAAATCAAAACCAACCATCCCCAGGACTTCCCTTCAGCTGTTGTTTTAACCCCCCCCCCTGGAGGCTTGAATTTTTACTGCCCCAGAAAGAATATTTGCCAAAACCCCCACTCTGCTTGCGTATAATGTATAGCTGGAGGTACGCAAAACAGGCAGTACTTACCTAACCCCCACACCAGTCTGTCCAGCAATGAGCTGACAACAAAAGGGAGTCCGCACCCTTGGGAAGGAGGGCAGGTGAGCTCTGTGAAGCCAATGGGGCAGCATAAGGTTGCTAGAAACATCTGGTGGTGGAAGCGCCCTCAGCTTGCTGGAATTGGCTCGGTGGTTAAAGTGCTACAGTAGGCAAAGGTAACTGTTACACCACTGCATCCGGCTACGTGTCCTAAAATGTTTTCCGTTTACAGGTTCAGCCAATGACATTCTCTTTTCATCCCGTCCCCAAATCAGTTTAGCAGAGCGGGGACAGGATTCCTCCCCCCCTCCATCACATTGCTGATTATTATTCAGAATCACAGATCCAAGGGCCACACCCACTTTTTTCCCTAAGAAAAATCCTGAGGTGAACCTGTAAACCTTGGTATCTCAGCCATTTCATCTTCAATTTAAAAAATGGAAACATTTTAGGACAGTGCCAAATGTAGCCCGACACAATGATGTAACAATTACCTTTGCCTGCTGTAGCACTTTAAGTTAAAACTCGAGTCCGTCTACCACTCCACAGCTCGTCCCCCTTCTCAGCAATAAGCCTGTTTAGGGAAATAATATTAAAAATAAAAAAATTACCTTAACGGCACAAGGACACCCGAGCCCCTACCAGGGGAACCACTGTGTAGCACATCTCCGGGGTTTCCAGTGGCCGCACCCAATTGGTTCACAGCTCGTATCTGCACGTGATAGGTCAGGCTGGACATGAGTGCAAGGGCAGGTCCTGGTCCATAGGTGCAATAAACCTATAATGCCCCCCCTCCTGCTATCGGTGACCCCTAAACTTGAGAGCAACTTGCTTTTGCAGAGCTGAGCTTCATCTGACAAGGGAAAGAAACCGCTGCACACGCATGGGACAGCTGCCCCCTCCTGTAGTATCAGGCGTGCTGCACTGCAGTGTACAGTTGTTTCCTATCCATAAGGAAGAGAAGATTATCTCCTGCTTTTGGGTTTTGTGATTGAATACCCAATAATAACAACAAAAGTGTACCTTTTGTCCCACGCAGCTGATTCCGCGTTCAGTGATCGGTAACTCGCTTGATCGCCGGATCCGAGCCCGCACATCCTGGGTGTCAGGATTGATGGCGTGACTGGCTCGCGACCTGCCATCATTCGCCGGAGCACTGCCACACCCTCTCCATTCATTGCAATAGAGGGGGGTGTTCTGTGCCCTCCATTGGAGTAAATGGGGAGGGTGTGGGCTCTCCCCTCTGATGGCAGGCGGGCACAAGCTTGACACAAAACGCTGATCAATGGAGCTGAGGCTAGTAGCCAGTAATCGCTGGAAATGGGATCAATCAGCTGTGCGGGACAAAAGGTGAGTACTCTATTGCTGCTTGGGTTGTAGTTTTGTTCCACTTTAAGAGACTTCTGTGTCTAGTGCTAGTACAGGTTCAGTATTCCGGTACATTGATTAACCCTTTGTGTAGAAGGGACAGTCTGTTACAGCTTTTCCATGCATGCATTTCAGAGCATCTATTTGGGGAGTCCTGACCCTATTGGGGTTATATTTGTCTGGCCGAGGCAGCCATCACCGGGAGGGGGGAGCGGCAATACTAACATTTTCTCAGGGATGGGGAGGTGTGAAATCTGCCAATTGTGAAGCTGGGGTGGTGCCCCCGGCCTGGTACTGGTTGTGCCTGGGTTTACCTATGAACTTGCACTGGTTGTGCCCTGGGTTCCTCCGGGCCTGGTACTGGTTGTGCCCTGGGTTCCCCTATGACTTGGTACTGGTTGTGCCCTGGGTTCCCCTATGACTTGGTACTGGTTGTGCCCTGGGTTCCCCTATGACTTGGTACTGGTTGTGCCCTGGGTTCCCCTATGACTTGGTACTGGTTGTGCCCTGGGTTCCCCTATGACCTGGCTCTGGTGGTGCCCTGGGTTTCCCCTCCCGGCCTGGCTCTGGTGGTGCCCTGGGTTTCCCTCCCCTCCCGGCCTGGCTCTGGTGGTGCCCTGGGTTTCCCCTCCCCTCGCGGCCTGGCTCTGGTGGTGCCCTGGGTTTCCCCTCCCCTCGCGGCCTGGCTCTGGTGGTGCCCTGGGTTTCCCCTCCCCTCGCGGCCTGGCTCTGGTGGTGCCCTGGGTTTCCCCTCCCCTCCTGGCCTGGCTCTGGTGGTGCCCTGGGTTTCCCTCCCGGCCTGGCTCTGGTGGTGCCCTGGGTTTCCCCTCCCCTCGCGGCCTGGCTCTGGTGGTGCCCTGGGTTTCCCCTCCCCTCGCGGCCTGGCTCTGGTGGTGCCCTGGGTTTCCCCTCCCCTCCTGGCCTGGCTCTGGTGGTGCCCTGGGTTTCCCTCCCGGCCTGGCTCTGGTGGTGCCCTGGGTTTCCCCTCCCCTCCCGGCCTGGCTCTGGTGGTGCCCTGGGTTTCCCCTCCCGTCCCTGGGTTTCCCCTCCCGGCCCGGCTCTGGTGTAGGCAGCGGTGGATGGATCAGGTGCCAATTCTGCATATGAATTTGTACATATTTGTGTTTCGTTTTGTTTCTATTTACTACACAAGGCAGAACGTTGTATATGTGACTCTGGATACACTGTATGTAGGATTGTGTTACAGGGCTCTCTATAGTATTAACACATTAAAGGGTCATTTCCAGGAGGTACCATTGTTTCTATATTAACTGACCCGATAACCTGTTTGAAGCAAAGGAGGGGTGAGCCCAAAACAATCAGGACTTACCTTTTTGAGGGGCTGTCCACCTAGAATGGACCCATGGGAACCTGACTCCAGGTTACAGCTGTCGGATCACTTTTTTGGTTGGTCAGTCTCAGAATGGGTCTGTGGGCAACTCAAAGAACATTAAAGTGATTCAGCAGGCATAGAAAAAAAAAACACAAGGGTACTTACCTTTTGTTCCTTGCAGCTGATCGGTGCTAGTCCAGCAATCAGGTAAGTTACTGGATCCGATCCCTTGCCGTCAATGGGATCAAGTTTGATAGGAGTCAGAATCACAGTTCTCTGTCACTCCCTCTCTATTCATTGCAATTGAGCGATTGTGATGTGGCTTGACACGCCCCCTCCATTGCAGTGAATAGAGAGGGCGGGACCAGGGCTGCAAACGTCTGTGAATGGCATTTGAGGCCTGGTCAACGTGGGATGTAGCTGCTCAGATACAGTGATCAGTTGGAGTTACTGATCACCGGACAAGCAACGACTGGAATGAATTTAAAGGAGATCTATCAGGAAAAATGGGCTAATAATAAAAATCTGTATAAACATGCTAAAAAGCAAGAATTGGGCTAATGCAAAAATAAAATAAAAAACACCAAAGCTTTACTGGAAGCTAGAAAAAAGGCTTTGGAAAGTACCATTCTGGACTATGTGCAGATTCCACCCATTTAATATCTGCCCAAAGCATTGCATGCTGGGTACTAGAGTGGTTAAAGCGGACCTCCAGTCAAAAAAAAGTTTGGTAAGTTACTCCCCTCTCTCACAATCAATGATGTCATCTATTTGAGGGGGCTTAAATCCATGCAGATGTTGTGGAATAGCAGGCAGATTATATGTAGTTGACTCCATGGGGGTGGCCATCTTGCCACAATTCTAACAGTCCTGCTTCTGGGAAAAAGTCCCACAGTCAAATGACGCTAAATCTCTTTGAAATAATGCTTTATTTCTTGCCAGAATAAAACACCATCAGCACTGTCAGCACTTCCAGAAAGCTCTTAAAACATTATATCAGCATAGTCAATGGCCTTGGCTTCCACAGAGTTGTTTACAAACACTGATACATAGTTACATTCATTCACTCAAGCAGTTGGTGTTTCAGTGTGTGTAACATGACAGACATGCTGATCCCTTTTCTGAGGTAAAAATCTCTCTCTTTGGTGTGGGCTGCTTATAGCAAAATCCTAAGCTCCAGACAGTCTGCAATGTGTAGAGAAACAATATCACACAGGTACACTACAGCCATGAGAGAAGTTCTTCGTGGAAACAGATAGCAACTCTCTCTGGCTGGTTGGGCTAATCCTAAGGAAGCTCCCAGCTCATCTGCTAAGGTGTTCTAGCAAAGGCTCTCCCATTCATTGCTTATGTGTAATCACTTAATGTGTAATCGGGGCACTCAGGTGTGATCCAAGATGACCCCTCGCATGTAATTCTAGGAGTGCAGTTATTCCACTACATCTGCATGGGGTTAACCCCACTCAAACCACAAACACCACTGAACATTAAAGGGGGGCTTTAGAGGATTATTAAAAGTCCACTTTATTGCAACTGTTCATCCACAGGCTGAGATAATTGGTTAAAATGCACCCCCCCCCCAATGTAGGCGAAGAATGGCACTTTCTAAAACCAGTCAACTTTTTTTTTTGTTTGTCAAAGAAAACCGTGAGCTTGTCATGAATTTTTCTATACACAGGGTGTGATCCCTCCTCTTGCCATCTCGCATGTTTATATCCTTTTTAATATTTTTATGATCGATCTTCTTTAAAGTGGACCAAAACTCAGGATTTTGCTTATCCTGGGTTTCGATCCCCCCGGGGGCATCCCAATCGGGGGTGTACCCGTCTGTGAAACCCCCCAGGTCGCTAAAACCAACTTTCCTCTTCCCGGTCCTATGGGGCGCATGCGCGGTGCTTGTCCAATCAGTGTGCTTAGATCCGCTGACGCCATGTCGTCTAAGGTGAGCTGCTTCAAGCACGCTGATGGCCCCATCCCCCACTACCCTCTAACAAGGAGCGTGCCTGTGCCTACCATGCACAAATGCCTGGCGCAGGAACCACCCGGGAGGTTTCACACAGCAGGGCATTCTGATTTTGGATGCCTGGGGGGGAGGGAAATCGATCGGCCCGGGAATCTATCGCTGTGAGTTTTGGTCCACTTTAAGCTGAGTCGACGTGTCCTGTTAACTGGGTCCTTGTGGTCATTTTACTTTCTGGACCGTTTCCATGAACTGATTCATCAGCTGTTGAGCAAGTGAGCGATCATACGTCTCCTATGCGAGCAGACGATTTGTCGGCTAATTGATCACAATTAAGATGTTTTGTGCCGAGCGCGTTCATGGTGTTTGGTCCTATTAGAGTTTGATTTCTGGAAACAGGGCGAACGAGATATTTTAAGTCTGCCAAAACGATACGACCTGCGAACAAATTCTCCCTGATCTCAAGAGGATCAATTATCGTCTGATTGCGATTTCTGGCTCGTGTGGAAATGGTCCATTCTAAACCCAAACGCTGGCACTACTGCTTTGATTTCCATAGCAATAATATTCATTCTGATAATGGTACGGTGAATAAAAATAATGAGGAGGATCTATGGCTCATTGTTTTTTATTTATTAAAGTTAAAGTGGCATTCAAAGCCAAATTCCCACCTGAGCCCCTTACTGACCCTCTCGCAGCAGAATTCGGGCACATGGCTTCTCTTTGGATTCACGATGGCTGCTTCCAGCAAGTTGAGTGACTGTCAGTTGGCCAAACACCGCAACCACTCAAATGCTGCAGCAGCTTGGGAACTGCGCAGTAGACACCTGGGGCCATGTAGGTGTCTACTGTTCAGAATTGAAGGCCGGGTATTAATAGGACCATGGGCGCGTAGAGCAAGGTAAGAGAACTGGTGGTTTCACACACAGGGCATCCCAAATCCAGATGAGGGCAGACTAGATGGACCATATGGTCTCCTTCTGCCATCACACCTTCTGTGTCTATATGAGGGTTTTGATCTTTCCTGGGTTTTGTTCCCTGCCCCGGGCCATCTCGAATTGGGATGCCCTGCTGTATGAAACCCCCCCCGTTTGTCTAGTAAAACTCACCTCTTCCAGGTCCAACCGGGCCTGTGTTGGCTCTCGTTCAGTGTTCACATCCTTGACAATGGGCTGTGATTAGTCACAATAGGACAGGGGATAAACAATCAGAGAAATTTTGGCAAACAACTCTGATAGGACAAGAGCCTGCGCATGCACTGTTTTATTGGGGAAAAGTAAGTTATTACCGGCGCCCTGGGGGGTTTCACACAGTCGGGCATCCTGATTCCGGATGCCCCAGGGCCACTGGTGGATTTTCTTCCGCTTTAACTATGGATGAATCTGGACCTAGGGCTGGTTCTAGGTTTATGTGGCCCTTGGGCGACAGAGTGGCCCTCTTGCGTGTGTGTCATCCTAAGAAGCCTAAGGTCTCCCATCCTGGCATTGCTGCCCTGCTTGACAACGAAAGAAAGAATAAAAGCTGTGACTGAATTACGTAGAAAAAAAGGAAAGGGAGAATGAATAGAAGGAAAGTCAGAAAGAAAGCATCGAAGGAATAAAAGAAAATGAAAGGGGGAATTACAAAAACAAGTTAGAAAAATATAAAAGGAAGGAAAAAATGAGGGAATGATGGAAAGTACACCAGAAAGAGAAAAACGGAATAAAAATAAATCATGGGGAAAAAATGTGGAATAAATAGAGAATAGAAGGAATAAAATAATAGGGAGTAGGAAAAGAAAGAATGAGGAATGGAATAGAAAGAAAGGATCTCCAGATGGCCAATCCCTTGCTGACAATTGCCTAGTCCTGGTTACTGCACGTTCCCATCTTCTGGCCAGGCTGCTGGGGAAAGACCCCACCCATTGCTGGGAAAAGGTGTGTCACGTGACCACCATGTCAGACAGGCCCCATAGCCCTGCCCAGGTAAGCCCAGCGCTGACATTACCCCCCATCAGGACCTAAAATAATTTTTGACTAGAGGTCTGCTTTAAATCTTGATTTTTTTCTGAAAGAAGAAGCAAGTTGGGCCTTTCGTAGATAGTGACTAAAAAGAAGATGTAAAGTGCCTGTCTAGAGTTGTAGATGATAGGTCACTAGGATCATGTGTGTTTTGGTGTCCAATTAGAACACAGGACACCCAGAGGCTGTCTATTCCAACTGGAGATGGTGGATTGCCCTAATTGGCTTGGAATCGAGATCCGGAGCTTTGAATTAACAGCCTCTGTCACCACCTGGTGGCGAAGTGTGAAACTGCAACAATTTATTATTTTAGACTTCGTTCGCAAGGTTCTCAGTTCAGTAATGTGGGTCTACTTGCATGGTTTGGATTTTGATTAACTTGATTGTGGGTCAGGTTCAGATAACGCTTCATTCCAGGACAGGGTTTGGATTGGGCTTCACATGCCGGGGACACTGCCTTGTGCTCATAGTAGAACATGTAAGTTGTTGTACCGTGTTAGCCATCGATGTAAGCAGGAAATCCTAGGTTAAGGTAATACCATTTATTGGCTAATAGCCAATAAATGGTATTACCTTAACCTTGGATAGTAGAACATGGAAACAAACCAGGAAAATGACCACTGGCTTTATTCTCAGTTCTCACATTAGCCCTTATTTCCACCCTATTAGTTTGAAACCCATGTGGCTGTAGATTCCCGGGGCATCCTATAGCAGGATGCCCCGCTGTGTGAAAACCCCAGGGTTGCCGGTATACTCACCTTCATCAGGTGTCCCCGCCTCATTCCTAGCTTCCCTGTAGCTGTGCACGCCTCCCACACCCAGCCTATCTCAATGGCTGGGAGCAGGCGCGCTGGTGCATCACCTGGCACCTCATTCAGCCCTATCACCAATCAGAAAAGGGCCGTGTGGGTGTGTCCTCAGCAGTGGAAAACCAGAGGACACACCCACCCGGATCCATCTTGACCTTGGATCCATCTTGACCCTGTTCAGGAAGTTTGCTTCCAGATTTAGGCCCCACTTTATGTGGATAGCATGAACTGACCTTGCCATGTTTTCCAAACTGAGAAGTATTGAACAGGTCACTCTGCACTCTGAGTTCTTTGGACCTTGTTGCCCCTTGATGGTTTTGCCCCTGGCACGATGACATCACCGCGACCCGGATGTCCTGGCTCCACGTCTAAGCTTCGACTAGGCCGAGGCCACAAATTTTCCTGTTGCACCTACGCTCCTTCCGGACGCGGCTGGCATGTGCCCTGCCCATGTCTGCGAGCGCCACCGCTAACCCCGGTCTCCTGTTCTGCATCAGCAGCAACCCGCACCTCAGCAGGGCATTCCCTGGACCCTGGGACAGAACGGGACATCCACTCCCATGTACAATCTGTGGTCAGTCTTCCACTTTCCAGTTCCTCACTCCAGGAGAAAGACCTTTGGGGCAGGAGGGGGTCTGGACCCGCCCTCAATCCCGAGTAACAGAAAAAATGGGATGTTGCTCATCCACGTTTCCTGTAGAAAAAACACAAAACAGAGTAATAGAGTAGCAGCCACAGCCCCGCTATGATAGGGGCAAAGGTACTACAACTTTCCGGTCCAGCAAGAGATTTATTGTGCTCTCGGGAGCCGCCGCTCTTTCCATCACGTGGGAAGGCATGGATGCCATAAACTTGTTTGGCCAGAACTTGATCTTGTACCCAGAAGAGACAACTTCCCAGACCCAGGCGCCAGATATCTATACCCTCCACACTGGTGTATAATGCAGAAGCCATTCCCCCACCCAGCCGGGTAGGGCCGCCGCATCAATCTCGAGAGGGCTTGGGCTTCCTCTTCCACGAATTGTCCTTGCAGCATCTGGAGTCAGTCGATCCTCCGAACCTCAGTAATGGCTGAAAATTGTCCGACTTCTGAAACGAGCTTCCGCAGAAGCCTAGTCGACCCCCCCCCCCCCCATGTCCTTCCTGAGCAGGTCATCCAGAGGTTAACTCGCCGTTGAAGATGGAATCCTCAGAGGACTGAACGGGCTTACGCTTAGCAGGGGACCCAGGCTACCGACCACACTCTCCAAAGTGCCACCCTGACCGCCACAACGGCAAACCATGTCGGTTGGTGAAACCTGGGACAAGAATTGACCCAGCAGCCCCCGGAGGCGGTATCTCGTGCTGAGGAGTTCAGGCTGGAAGCCGTGGGTAAAACAGGGCAATCAGGCAGAGGTATGGAACCTGACAATTGCGCAAGGTGCCACAGGACTGCAGTGCACCCGGCCCACAGGCGCCCCTTTCCAGAGGCCCACGCGGCACCACCTAATAAGGTACGAAACTCCGGTGCCTCTGAAATGGCAAGATGGCCGCTCTGATCGTCAGCTGGTACAGCTGGTGTGCTAGTCCCCACAGCCTTCACTACACAGAAAATTAAATAACACTTCCCACACGGAAGGGTGCAGCAGCTTCCAGACTCCCACCCAGGAAGACAGAAACACATCAGATTCATGCAATTGCATCCGATGAGACAAGTTGTGCCCCCAGGGGAGCCCGACCTGACCAGGGGGAAAAACCATGGGGCACAGCTGAACAGAACCGAACGAAGTGCAGAAGCGGAGCCAACCACAGCGGCACTGGCAGGGAAATCTCAGCAGCCCTACCCGTGTCCTCCACTGCAGAGGCCTGTAAAGCCAGAAGCCATGCCCCAGCCACCAAGATGTTCGAGAGCAGCCTCATTAGCAGGCCGGCGGTCATAAGCCCCACCCCGGCGACCCACTCCCCATTTTTGCCAAAACTGGGGGCGCTGTCAGCAAGGAAACAAAAATACAATTCTGTGGAATACTCACCTGTAGAATTGGTATTATACGCACACAGCACGTCCGGCTCCAGATATAATAATTACTTGTGGGTAATCCTCCGCCAGAGGGCGCTGTGCACTGCAGACATGCAAAAAAACAGGCTCCTCCCGGCCCTACATATACCGAGGGACCTCCCACAAATCCCCAGCATTGAAAAGCAGTGAGAAGGAGAAGCTGGGAGAAACCAACCACCCAAAAACTGGTAATAATAACAATGATAACAATCACCATACAGGGGATCCAGAACAAAGTGAAACCAGGGTGGGGTGGAGCAGGACGTACTGTATGCGTATAATACCAATTCTACAGGTGAGTATTTCACAGAATTGTATTATTCTAAGCATACAGCACGTCCTGCTCCAGATATAATAATTACATGTGGGACATCCAATAGCAGTGTCCATAAAGTAGGGTGGGATCCCCAACAAAGAAGGCACAGCAGACAGTAAAGTGCTGTCACCTGCAAACCTTGCTACCAAGAGCAACATGAGCAAAGGTTCCAACATCAACCTCGTAAAATCCTTTGAAGGAATGAACAGAAAACAAGCAGCGGTCCAGCAAGACTTGTTCAACAGAAACCTGGTGCTGAAAGGTCCAAAAATACCAAAGCACAAGTAGAATCAGAAATAAGTGAGAGGAAGATTCTTCCCCTTAAAAGAATAGGCCTGAGTAACGGCCTGACCAGCCCAAATGCTAACAGTAGCATTGGCAAAACATAGAGTTCTCCCCATCTGGGAATTGAACCCTGGTCCCCCGCGGGGATACGGACCAGTATGCTAACAAGGATCAGCTAGAAGCTGAAACCTTTCCTAGGACCAGAAGGGACAATCCGTTCAAGGAAAGGCCAGGCCAAAGGGCGCATAACCCCTGGAAGCAGACGAGATCAGGCACATACAGATGGAGACGCCCGAGAACCCCAAGGGGCAACAGTCCCCCTAAGCGACAAGAGACAATCCAGGAAATTTTCCAACACCTGTTGAGGGAACGTAGACCCCCTTTCCTCAGCGTTACTAGGAATGAGGCCCAGAAGAAAGACAAAAGTCTTGAATACATGAGCATAAGACACCACCTCAGGTATCAGGTCCGGCGTAAGGCGGAACACCACCACATCATGGAGTATATATCAATGAACGACGGCTAGCTAAACAGAGCCGCCCGTTCAGGCACACGTCTGACTGAAGAAACAGCCCCCAGAAGGACAACTTGAGAGTAAGAACAATCAGGCAGTATCCAGAATAGGTCCAAAGAGAACACCCCGCAAGGCAAACGGAATAAAATTCAATCCCAACAGGGAACATAGAAATACGTGGGGGATGCACGTGAGCAATCCCCGAAGAATGCTTAACCAAGGAAAAGGAGAGCAAAAGACTTCTACAGGAAGGCGGACAGGGCAGAACCTGAACCTTTAGAGTACCGAGTTGGAGAGCCCACTCTGACCCATGCTGTAATAACTCTAGAATCCTGGGAACAGAGGACGCCCAACAGGGAAGAGACCTAGACTCACACCAATCAATATGGGTACGCATACCCTATAATAGATGGAAGAAGAAGAAGAAGCTTGCTCCTAGTCTTCCCATAGTCTCAATCACCGAGACAGATAAGTCTGTCTCCATCAAGATGGATGTTTCGGCAGTCAGGCTGCCTAGGCCAGAGTCTGTAGATTGGGGTGACGTAAAGGGTCCCAGAGTGATCAGAGCGGGCACTCCTGGCAAAACGTACAGATCTACTGTCCTCAGTAACACGTCTGCGAACCACAATCCACTAAGCCACCCGGGGGCCACCAGAATCACTGGTCCCCCCTTCCAGAGCAATTTTGCGCAGAACCCTGCCTAGCAGGGGGAATGGAGAAAAGACATACAGAACAGAATGTCCTGCCATAACATTACTAAATCATCATGACCAAGGCCAGAGAATCCAGAGACAGGGAAAACAAGGGCCAAGAGCTTGTGATAGTGACGGGGCACACACAGATCCACACTGGTTGGACCCCATAGTGACACAAGGATTAGCACATCCTGTCGCAGAGGGACCTCAACCGGAGCGAATATCACTGATCCTGATCTGGGTGGTGGACAATGTTCCCTGCATATCAGAGACACCTCCCGGAGGACTCTTCTGCTCTGGGTCCCGCCCTGAATATTTAATGTAGGCCAAGGCCATCAGATAGGCCTAGCTCCCCCGAACAGGCAGGAGTAGACAAGCGAGTTAGAACTAACTGGAACGCTCATAGAATCAAACATAAATAGGTGTATAGGCCTCCTAAGGGCTCCACCTCCCCTGGAACCGTAGGGACTTCCAGAAGAAGACCCCCCTCAACCAGATAGATTGGCATCCATGGCAACCGACTCCCAGGAAGGGCAAGAAGGGACTGCCCCCAGACAGGTTCCTTCAGTTCATCCACTACAAGAGGGACCTCCTCACCAGGGAGGAAGGCACACATACCCTGCTCCAGTGATGCTGGGTCCTTGTCCCATAGGACAAATAAGAGAAGTTGCAGAAGGCCCCAGGGGGGACTGAGCATAAGGGGCCTCCTCGGAGTACGCCACCAACGGGCCCACCAGCTGCATCCCCTGCCTGGTGGAGGGACGGGGACAGCTATGAGGGACTGAGCCCATACAACCAGATTGTCCACTTTATTGCTGAGGAAGGAAGATCCTTGCTTGAACTGTATACAAATTCATTCATAGAAATGGAATTACCAATGAAGGGGACAAAAAGGACTTGGGGTGTTTGATCACCCCTCCAAACGACTCCCAAATGGACACCCTCCAGCCGAGTATCCAACATAGCCAGACGAGGGACTGGGAAGTGATGGGGACGTCCAGGTAGGTCATCAAACGGACGCCCCTTGGTCTCATCAGAGGCCACACCCCCGGCAGCACCTTGGTGAGCACTCTGGGAGCTGAAGAGAGGCCAGATGACAAGGCCACAATTATCAGTGTTGGTCAACCAACGCGAATCTGAAGAACCTCGGTGTCCAGAAGACACAGGGAAGTAAATATAAGCAGCATTGAGCTCCACAGACGGCAAGAAGCCCCCCGACGCGCAAGGAGCTGATGGCCGAGCGCAGTGTTTCTGTTGCCGAAACCGCCTGTAATTGACGAATAGCTGAAAATCTGTGAGTCCAGATTGGGCCATGGAAAGGTTGTTGTAGCGACCCCTGCCTCTGCCTATTTAAGGGCGATCTGCAAGAGACCCCCAGACCCCGCAGGCCTTGCCTGGCCTGCACCAGCACCTGAACAGAGGCAGGGACCAGGAGCACACGGGACCCGATAATCTTGGGGGAGGCCGCACAGCAAACTCTATCTAGTAGCCGGAGGGCACTACCTCCTGAATCCACCAGTCTGAGGCGTGATACCTCCTGGCATGAGCAAGGTGCCCAGATGGGCGAGGGCGCCCCATCATGCTTGAGGGGATTTTGGTGGAAGATTTAGACTTGTCTGCCGCTCCTGGGGCAGGAGTCTGCATGAGCCCCCAGGAAGGACACCCCTAGTTCTTGTTTAACACTATGGCAGGGAGGGGGAGGGGTTACCCTGCCCCGAGGGGCCGGGACGGCCGCCTACGTTGGGTGAATTACCCTTATTTACCAAACAGGTCCAGACAGGCCCCAAACAGGCGTTGCCCTCTAAAGGGAAGCCCAGTAAGTCATCTTAGCATCATCGCCAGTACCCCACTGTCGCAGCCCAACCAAGCGACGTAAAGCCACCACAAGGGCAGAAGTCCTTGCACACAATCTAATGGTGTCATCCAGTGCTAATAGGATAAATCTTTCAAATACATCAAAACTGGAGAGTGCATTAACGCATCCCAGGGTGATGATCAAGCATCTCTCTGATGAGGGTTCTAGCGGCCACTGCAGTGATGACCGCGGCACAGACCGGGCGCAGCGCTGCCCCTGCACAAGAAAAGGCGTGGGAGGCCACAGACCAATGCGCCGGTCCTCAGCATCCCAAAGAGTACTATAAACAGGGGCTGTAATAAAAAGGGGGAGTTAAGACTAACCATTGACCACCTCAGGGGGAAAAGGGGGTATTTCTTATCCCAGACACCTGGAATTCACTGGGGAATTGGCATTCCTTGAGTACAAGAGCAAGGAAAACGAGCCTGCTCTAGAAATTCCAAGCGCGCTGTCGCTGTATGAATACGCTCCCCTCTCGGCTTGGAGGCCTCACCAGGGAGAGAGATAGACAGGACCCTAAAGACCTTAATCAACAAACCTCACACTGGCCTCAGGATTCAGGGCCAGAATCGCCATGACTCCTCGGTCTCACAACAGGTGAGCCTGAGACAGAGACCAGCTCTCCTTCATCAGAAGGGGTACTAGTCACACTGAGTCAACTTCTCAGTTCCCATAGGACAAACAGAAAAACAGGAGGCGTCAAGGGCCACTTCTTATCAGGGCCCCTGCGCCCTGACAACCTCGCCGTAATCTGATCAGCCGTAGGCAGGCTGGAAGACACAGCAGGCTGCAAATCCCCACTTGTATGCGACTCAGCAGGAGTGAGAATTAAGCATGGGGAATAAGTGTATTGAAACGAGGTGCAGCCACTGGCAAGCCTAATTGCAGGGCCAGTGCTTGCTCAGCACAGGGTACACAGACCCGTGCCCTGTCAGCGTCAGCATGGGGTTGACCACACGCTATACACAGCCGGTCTTGTCCCAGAGGGATCCCGGTCACATAATTCTGAGATGCCTCCATATGGTGATTATTTAGGCACAATATGCCAGCAGGGATTTACGTAATAGGCAACCCTGGATGCCCCAAAGACCCGCTAGGAAGGTGGGAGAATATTACAAGGTCCGCTATAATTTACCCCAGGCCGGGGAAGCCATTGGATTCAACTGTCTGAAGACATAATGTGACTAAATTGGTGTCAGAGCCATGCGCAGTAAAAGAATCATGAAATCGCCCATGAGGGCACTTACAGACCAAGGTAGGAGGAGGGCCGTTACCGCGCGCGCGCAACTAACATTCATAATGGCGCCAAGCGAACCTCGAAGGGCGGGCCAGAGCGGGCCGTGACGCGGAGCGCGCCAAAACCGGTCCCCGCCCCCCCCCCGATGGGCGCGAAGCTCTGAGGCAGTAGCAAAAATATTGTAAAAAGAAGCAGAGTGTATGACACACATAGCATAGATGATTTTTGCCAATGGAGACGCCGCAGCATCTGGGGTCAAAATTGTAAAATAAGCTGAGTGTATGACACACATAGCATAGATGATTTTTGCCAAAGGGAACGCCGCAGCGTCTGGAGCGACGCTGCCGCCCGGCGCAGCACATCCAATAAGGAAAGAGACGCGCGTGGCGGCGGCAGATAACAATAAAAGGCAAACAGCGCGGCTCTGACACCAAGTTACAAGTCGAGGACAATACTAAGGCCATAATCGTGTAATCGCAGTACACTTAAGACCGCCACACACATACCCCCCCCCTTTCTTTCCCCCCAAGCTACGGGGGGAAACGAGGGAGGATGGCGACCCTTCACATAGGGTCCACCGCTACACGGGGCAATAATGCGGGAGGGGCATCCACTATGAGGCTCACCATCAGCCTAAACCGCCTACCCTATGGTGGGGGACTGCGGTGGAGCATGGCTCCGTTAAGCACATAAGGTGCTGCCTACCTTCACTCGACCAGCGCAGCCCAGGCTGGGAGGCACATCACATCAAGGACGGGTGGGAATAGTCCAACAGGGCCGCAGGCTGTAATAGCCCCGCTCACCTGCGAGAGAGTGATACTTCATGTCTTCCCAGTTCAGTACTGCAGAGAAATCTGGGGATTTGTGGGAGGTCCCTGGGTATATGAAGGGCCGGGAGGAGCCTGTTTTTTTGCATGTCTGCAGTGCACAGCGCCCTCTGGCGGAGGATTACCCACATGTAATTATTATATCTGGAGCAGGACGTGCTGTATGGTTAGAATATCTATGTAAGTCCCGCCCTAGTAGCTCAGGCCTCCCAATGGGGGGAGGGAGCAGACCACAGCCAGGGTGGGTGGGGCACACTGGGGGGGGGGGGCAGGGGAATGGACCAAGGGGAGAGAAACCAAGCATAGGGGGTCCTGACCCTTGGCGCTCCAAACCCCAAACTGGCCGAGCCCCAGACGCGCTTACCTGACCCTGTACTGTCCCACGCTATCGGTTTAAAGATCGACTTCAGGCATCCAATCGGGTCTCCAGAAAAGTACAGACGGTGAAGGGCTGGAAGGCAGGCGGAGTGAAACCCCCCCCCACTCAACCTGACAAATCAACAAAACTGGAAAAAATATTTATTTTTTACATTTGTCTCGGTCTTAACTATTCAGATAAATACGTCTCAGACAGTTCCAGCAACATCCATCCATCCATCCGCCAATCCAGGGCTGCGTGTTTGGGAAGTCATTATTATTAGATAGTAGGAGAGGCGCCTGTAGAGGTCACCAGCAGGCTGATACCCGATAGGCCGGGAGATGTGATACCAGAGACACATAAGAAAGCCACCGCCCCAGATTGCTTCTAGACACCAGAGCAGTTTAAATATAGCAGAAGCAGTTTCTGGTCTATTTAAAGTGGACCTCCACCCCTAAAACTGACTTGGTAACACTGCAGCCTCCTAGTGAGGAGCCAGCTGCTCCAGCTTCCAGTCCCCCCCCCGCCGTCACCGGGATAGGAGTAAGTCTGGAGGGCTAGGTGCCAGGTTTGCTCAGGGTAGGTCTGCTGGGAAAGCAATGAGACTCCCGCAGCATACCTCTATCAATGCTGTTTGTGTCTGTGTGAGCACATGGGAGGAGGGGGGGGGGGGGGGGGGTAAATAAGTGCTTTAGGGTTCCAGCGTACAAAACAGCTTCAGCCCAATTTTGAGATCTGAGAATTACATACAGAATAGGCCCCTAACCCCTCCCCGGCAACAGCCGAGGGACACTAAACTAACCCACCCCTCAAAACACCAGTAAGCCCTGCTTTATAAAGTTACTCACCTTTTCACAGCACCGTTCCACCCACACATGCAACAGCTGCAGTTCCTTTAATAGCAGAAATTCTTCATGGCAGCTATTTTTTTTGTCCCTGTCATAAAGAGCCTCCATTACCGGAGAAACATCCCAAATGCGTATCCCCCCCCCACCCACCCCGGGGGCATTAAAAGAGACTGTAGTCATTTCAGAGCTCTGCGATAAGGATTAATACACCATGTAAAACATTAATAAAACACTAATATTAAGTACGTTTCTTTATGCACTGGAATTAAGAGGGTAGGTTTCTTTTTGAATATTTTTATAATACGTCTGGGTGAAAACCAAATAGTAATTATCACGCCCTAGATATATGAGCGTTGTATTGCTTTATTACTTCCGGGTCCCGCAGCCGCATCTGTTGATTGGATTGCTATAAATTAAGCTAGATTTTTGGGCTGATTATCCTAGTTAAAGCCCCGTGAGGGTGAAACGCGTTGGAGTCAGCTTTTAAAACCTTTATTGGAATCCATGCCGCCTTGGATATCTGTGTGGTGAGAACTACCATTGAAAATGGAGCTGTATTTTAATTCTGCCTACTTTTATTGATTGTTTGTGAGTGCAGTTTTATTCATTAAAAACAACCATTTACTTTTAGACATATTGCTCTATATTTGTCTTTATATTTTTTATGGTCCTTTACTTTGAACCATCACTGTGGAGTCCCTGATAAGAACAGAGCTCTGGAATAAGAGGTCGTTGTTCTCCCCTGATAATTGTATGCTTTGAATTCGATCCGTTGAAAGCATTTTTGGTGATGAGTTGGAGTGAACATGATGGGGACCAGGATATAATCCGAATGATTACATCTGTTTCTGCCTATTAATATTGGCCGTCTGGTAAGAGGCTTGAATAATTGGTGGTGGATTATTCAGCCTAAGAAGAACACGTGTGGATTGATTTGCATCACTGTGGACTTTTTAATAGCTCTGTGTAAATTTGGAAATATATATAACCTGAAAACACTATTAATAAAATCATCTGCCAAACACAGGACTCGAACTTCTGACCTCTGGGTTTAGGACCACAATTCCTGAGTGATATTCCTTCTAATGAGATGTAGCCAACGTCCTCAATCCTGTCTATAAAAGTGGACCAGACCTCAGGATTTTTACTGTTCTGGTGATGCCCACTGTGGGAAGCCCCCTGGATCACCCTTAAAAGGTACCTTCCCTCCAGTCACACGGCACATGCGCAGGCTCTCATCCAATTAGCCCCGCATGGAGCCGAGCATGGATCGGCATAGCGGCCACATCCCTGTGTGCCCTGCAGTCTGCTCCCACCCCCGGCATGACACCTCAGCTGCGCGAGCCCACGGATGCGGGCGCCGCGTGGAAGTCCTGCAGAGGGGTTTGTGGCCCGATATCTGGGGGTTCTCACAGCTGGGCATGCCAAGTCAGTATGTCTTAGAGGCCATTTTAGACTCCAGGGCTGGCTAATTTGTTGGATGTTCCTTAAAGTGGAACAAGATTCTGATTACGCCAGGTTTTGGAAACTGGGATGCCCCAGTGTGTGAAACTGCTCAGCCCACCCATACAAATGTACCTTTCCCCGTTGCAAGCTCTCATCCAATCAGCACCATATGTTGTGAATAATAATGATTAGCAATATTGCTCTGTTTAAACCAGTGCAAGAGCGGGCACCTCCCTAGTGCCCTTTAGATCGGGGTGCTCCTGCTTCCAGCCTATCTGAGAGCACCTCAGCCCAGAGATGCAGTGGTGCGGCCGCCACTATCCACATCACTGTGGGAGCCAGGACAAAGTTGAGTTTTGTTGTTTTTTTCCTCCACTTTAGTGACCTCCATAATCATTGGCTGTCCAATCAGCAGAGGGGGAGTTTGTGAAGCATAGTGAGGGCGCAGCGCAGTGTGAAATTACACAACCCACAGGACAAATGTTTTCCCTGTTCATCTGGCAACTTAACAGTCTAAAGCCAGGAAAGCGGATGCCGCGAGTTTCTAGATAAATGAGCTGATAAAGTTCATGTCGTCCCTGAACTGGCCGTGCAAACTCTGCTGAACCGATTTCCTGGAATGAGATGCAACGCCACGCTTTTGCAGGCAATGCCACACTGTCCTGGGGGGAAAGACATGGGACCATGTGCTGCGCTGCGCTATAGAGCGCGGGGTGTGTGCACATGGCTTGTGTTGCCTTGCCCCAAGTCTATGGCAATGGCACTGCAAAGTGCTCGCCAGACACAAGCACAGAGTAATACATTGTGCTCTACATGGCTTGTGCTGCTGGCAAAGCAAAGCATTAGGATTGCAGGCGAGTACTTGAACTATATCATAGGGCTCTGAACACTCTCAAGTTAGGCTCTCCTCCAATCCGCTTTCTTAGCTGTGCATATTAATGAGCAGTTAAAACAGAACAAAACCTAACTTGGCCAGCCCCTCCCTTGGGGCAACCCAAGTCGGGAATTAAAACTGAATTAGCTTACCGGTGTGGCCCAGCAGTACAAAAAAAGGGGGGCAATCCACCAGTGTTGGATAGCTATTATCTCACCTTGTAAGTTAAGCCGCACACACACTATAGATAGTTAATTACGTTTTTATTTAATCATGGACACATCATATAACCTGACAAACAATGACCACATTTAAACATAATAAAATGTGTATAAATACATATACACAAGACCAAAGAGCGGGCCCTGCAGGTGGACCATATAGGACTACCAGTTGCTATACCAATTAATATGCCAGGTGTATAGAGTTCAACTGTCTGAAAGTGAGCAGTGCATATAGGCATACACTTTTAAGTATATGCAAATGAGAGCCGTGACCACATAGATTGTGGATATAAAGACTAGGAAAAGCTGCAGATAATAAGTGGATGAAAGAAACCCCAAAGAGATGCTGGGGCACAAGGTGCAAGTGCAAAGAGTGACCAGACAGTGATTGTAACAGTCAGACCAATACACCATGGCATATGTAATAAAATGACTTTGCCCAAGGTAAGGAAAAATAAGCAAGATACTGTCACCAGTTAATGGGTCCCGGTCCCCTGTAGACGCCCGTTCATCAACACCGTGAGGAAGTGATCTCTCCTGCAACGCGTCGGTGTTGATGAACGGGCGTCTACAGGGGACCGGGACCCATTTTTCCTTACCTTGGGCAAAGTCATTTTATTACATATGCCATGGTGTATTGGTCTGACTGTTAAAATCACTGTCTGGTCACTCTTTGCACTTGCACCTTGTGCCCCAGCATCTCTTTGGGGTTTCTTTCATCCACTTATTATCTGCAGCTTTTCCTAGTCTTTATATCCACAATCTATGTGGTCACGGTTCTCATTTGCATATACTTAAAAGTGTATGCCTATATGCACTGCTCACTTTCAGACAGTTGAACTCTATACACCTGGCATATTTTGAATTTATTCTTATATTAATTGGTATAGCAACTGGTAGTCCTATATGGTCCACCTGCAGGGCCCGCTCTTTGGTCTTGTGTATATGTATTTATACACATTTTATTATGTTTAAATGTGGTCACTGTTTGTCATGTTATATGATGTGTCCATGATTAAATAAAAACTTAATTAACTATCTATAGTGTGTGTGCGGCTTGACTTACAAGGTGAGATAATAGCTATCCAACACTGGTGGATTGCCCCCCCTTTTTGTAGTGTTTTAGTGGGCCCAGTAGCTGGGCCCCTCTCACTAAGCCAGCACCTTGATTACATTTAGCTGTGCGGGTCTCTTTTAGGTGTGGCCCAGCAGCTTACAATGCAGAACGCCGGTAAGGAAAACCTTTTTGGTACAAAATCACAAAATTTAAATGTCAGCACCAGGCTGGGGGTGGGGGTGGTTTGGAGCTTGGGTTGGCAGAGCAGTACAAGGAGACTGCACTTTTTCTTTAAAGCAGAACAAAACCCACAGGGTCCAGACCCAGTGACTTATTTCGGCGAGCAGCTCTGTTTCTTGTGAATGGGGAGCGAGAGCGGCCACGTCCCTGGGCTGTGCGGGGAAGCAGGGGATGTGGCCATACTCGCTTCCTATTCACAATAATCAGAGCTGCTCGCCAAGTTACGTCACTGTAATGATTGGATGCGAGCCAGCACAGGCGACGTTAGACTGGAAAGAGGTGAGTCTTAATGTGCTGACCTGGGGTGTTTTACACAGTGGAGGATCTAAATTTGGGCATAGAACTAAACCCAGAAAGAAAGTGCAAATCCTGGGTTTTGTTCCACTTTGAAGGGACATTCCAGGCAAATGGTGAAATTAGGCTGCTCCCCGCTTCCCCCATACTGGCTTTTTAGGGGCATGTTTCATTCACGGTGGACGGCGGCAGAGACATCACCCCTTGAAACACCAGTGCAAGCGGAGCGTTCACCCTTCCCCCCCCACCATCGGCCGAGGTGAAGTAAAGGCTGGGTGAAACACACTGCTTGTTTTTACAGGATTTTATTGTAAGTGCGCACTTTTTACAAAAGGATTTTAAGATTAAAAGAACGTATTACACTAAATCCTCTCTTTTCCTCCCTTTCTTATGCTTTCATGCTGAATTTGAGCTAAGCTTAAAGTGGACCAACACCGAGAGGTGATCGGCCCGGAAATCTATAAGATTCCTGGGCCGATCACCTCCCACCCCGCGGGACATCCGAGATCGGGATGTCCCGCGGGGTGAAACCCCCCCAAACCACCTACCTTATCTTCCGCCGCCTCCCTCGCGCCCCTCTAGGTGTGCGCGCCCCCGCGCCGGCCGTCTGTGAATGGCCGGCACGGGGGCGCGCGTGCCGAAAGTAACGCGAGGGAGGCGGCGGCGGAAGCCGCTTGGACGTTCCTGTTCCCCTCCTGGACGTTGGCGGGGATTGGACCGGGCAGTCACGTGGGAGCGGGGAGAGGTGAGTTTATTGGGGTGCCCCGCCGAAGTGGACCAAAATCCAGGATAGTCAAAATCCTGGGTGTTGGTCCACTTTAAGATCTAAGCTCTACAAGCTTTTGCATGAGCGGAAGGTGAAGTCCAGAACTATACATGAGAAGATCTCTGGAGTTAACAATTAAGGTGTTTAATCGAATTTATATCTGGTAAGCCTTCAATTTATAAGGTGATGGGCACCTGGTGGTCTAAATAGGATCGATTGTAATCACAGTGGATGGAACAGAGTCACCAATGAAATTGTGCATGCACCTGCGGGCTGATACCGGATTGGTTTAAACTATTGGACATTCAGCTTATATAGCATTGTCTAGTTTTTAAGAAGTTTATAACTGCTCTGTGCTATACAATTGTACATGTTTCATTCAGCCTGCTTTATATTTCTCAATAACTCCCAGTGAACTCCTTCCTTTCTACAGGGCCTTCTTAGCAGCAGCTGATGATGATTCATCCATGCAGAATTTAATGTGAGGGGCCCCTCAGTCCATTCATTTTGGGGAACCTGAAAAATGAGTAACCAGAAGGAAGCAAGTTCTAGAGGGTTTATCAGAGAATGCAAAGTGCTAATGAATATGACGCCTTTGACAGCCAGCAAGGGCAAGCAGAAAGCAGCTTAAAGCGGACCTTCACTCTAAATAAGAGTCTATCTTATATGTTTCCCCCACACTGTACATACAGATTGCTCACATTAAAAATCATCCTACCTGCATCTACTGCATTTTATAAGCCTTTAAACATCCAAGATGGCGGCTTATGGAAGCTGCCATTTTTGCAGGCAGCCTGCAAACAGGAAGTGCCTGCAAACAGGAAGTGACTGTGCTGCTCTGCATTCTGGGACTGCTGACCTTTCCCTGACCCCAGCTCTGCTCTGTCTGAGCAAAGCACAGCTATAACCCACCCCCCTGTAGCTTATCCCACTCTCCTCTCCTCAGTAAGTGTGATGCTTCTGAGTCAAGATGGCGGCGCCCGTATCCTAAATTCCCGAACAGAGTTGCAGCCCAGTGGGGGAAAGTATAATAAATTAGTGACTAAACATGTAAAATATATTAATTTTAGATGCTGAGGAATTGTTTTTTAAGAGTTTGGGCTTTTCATTAAATCATGGTGAAGGTCCGGTTTAATTATACCTTTTGCCCAGAATGTCCCTTTAAACTTGCACCCTGGGCCAATCTGCTAAAGCGCAACTAGTATATAAACCGTTTGCATTTTGAGCCACGTTCACACCTAGAGGAAGGAGGAGAGGGTCTATTTAAGACTTCTCTTTTGGCACCACTTGGGTCTGCTTAAAACAGGGCAGGCAGACTCAAGTATGGGTTATGGGCTGAGAAATGGGGGCCTTAGCCAGGCAGCCCCGATTACAGCCCAGATATGAGACCTGTGGGTTGCCACACTATTGCTAACAGTGCAAGACCATCACATATAGGTTATGAGGAGACTGTGCAACATACATCGTCTCTGGGGACCCAAAAACCTGTAACGTAACAGTGGGGCTCGTTATTTTAACTACAGTTCCCTATATAGTCTGAAATCTTTGGCCCAGCCATCATACACGGTAGGTGGGGCCCAGCCCCTATGAAGCCCCTCATAGCCCATTATTAAACTTGGGGCCCTGACCTCGCATATAGGTTATGAGGAGGACCCAGACGTTGTTGTATGGGGTCTAAAAATTCTGTATGGCAGCCCTGACTTCAAACACCATCTACAAGTCCAATTATTAAAGATTTATTATTTTTTTTCCCTAAACACTAAAGGGTAAAATCTCTGGGAACAGAGGAAGGGAATGTCATTGTCCAAACCTGTCTGACCGATACTCCCTTCCAATAAAAGCAGTAGGAGATCATACAGTAGCCTTGGCAGGCAGCCTGCGACTGCGCGTGCGCCCAAAGATGGCCGCTTGAAGTCTAGACCAATACACCACAGCCGTGGCAACAATATCGGGTCAGACCACAAATGACAAGTGCAGCTTAAAACAAATTATCCATGTTTAAAAATACCCAAATATCAAATTGTCTCTCTCACTTAATACCAAAAATCTCAGGATCGGCACAATTGTCATAGTCTGAGGGGGTGATCGTGAGAATGAGGTTTGAAGAATACAGGTCAATGAGGTTTAGAGCCAGGATTAGAGGATGGGGGACGAATTCCCCAATACAGACAAGTAAAATCCCCCCCCAGGACAACCAGACCAGGAGGAAGCAATGGATTGGTCTCTGGCCGCTTGCAGCTGCACGGAAGCATGGCATCCATTGCACCAAACCGTCTTCTTTCTTTAAATACAGTGATCCCAGTTTCATCTTTGCACAAGCTGTGTCATTCTCTTGGCAAAAAGCAGCAATCCGTAGGTTAGGGGGTGGAGGGCCTCCCTCTAGGTGCCCACTACAGCAGGGTCATTTGCAGAATCCGGCAACTGGCTGCCGCTACAGTGGTACAAGAAGCAGTTGCCCCAGCAGCTGTAGCAGATAAGAAATAGGGCTCCCAAGAACACCAAGGCACAGATGGTGCACGGCTTCCTCTCCAGCAAGAAGCTAAGCAAGTAGAAACCCATAAACATGGAGTGGTTGAACCAGAGAGCTGGATTCAGGGGCTTGGGGATCAGGAGCACCGGCAGCAACCATTGTAAACAGTACATGATGGCGGGTATATGCAAAAGGTAGGTCACTCCTCGCTTGCTTCAATTTACAGGATCCCAAGTGGCAGCCTGGGGAGAAAAAACAAAAAAGAAAAGGTGTTCACTACATGTAAAACAAAAATAAATAAATACATTTACACTGGCTGAGCATCAAGACAGCTGGGGCTCCCCGTCTCTCATAGATACCCTGCCTGGACAAGGTGATTCTATGACTGTGGGTGTGAGAAGTGTTAAGCCTAAAGCAGACCTACAGAAAAGGTGTAGCAAGGCTTTAAACCGGACATTCACTCTGAATAAGAGTCTATCTTATATGTTTCCCACACCATGTACATACAGATTGCTCACATTAATCCGGACCTTCACTCTGAATAAGAGTCTATCTTATATGTTTCCCACACCCTGTACATACAGATTGCTCACATTAATCCGGACCTTCACCCTGAATAAGAGTCTATCTTATATGTTTCCCACACTCTGTACACACAGATTGCTCACATTAAAAATCATCCTACCTGCATCTACTGCATGTTATGAGCCTTTAAACATCCAAGATGGCGGCTCATGGCTCATGGGACATCAGGCAGCCTTCTGACTGTGCTGCTCTGCATTCTGGGATTGCTGACGTTTTCCTGACCCCAGCTCTACTCTGTCTGAGCAAAGAACAGCTATAACCTGCCCCCCTGTACTTTATCCCACTCTCCTCTCCTCAGTAAGTGTGAAGCTTCTGAGGCAAGATGGCGACGCCCATATCCTAAAGTCCTGAACAGAGTTGCAGCCCAGTGGGGGAAAGAATAATAAGTGGTGACTAAAAACTTAAAATATATTAATTTTATATGCTGGTGAATAGTTTAAGGGTTTGGGCTTTTCAATAAATCATGGTGAAGGTCCGGTTTAAGGCAATGCACAGCTTAAAGCAGAACAAATCCCAAACTGGTCTCCCCCCCGGGACATCACAAATCGGGATGCCAGTTATGCAATTCGAGAGCCCCAAGTTTGTATGGGCAATCCTGGGGGTTTCACACACAAACTAGATCAAGAGAGAGAATGGAGATTATGTGTTTAAGCTGGAATGTTTTGAAACTGGGCCGGTACAGGAGCTCCCCCCTCCATTGGATGTATTAGGTGCGCTGTGGGTGGTACTAAACAATTGTAAAATGGGAAGAGGTACTCCAAAAAAAAAGTTGGGAAACCCTGATCGGGGTATATAAAGGTCTGTATATATATACTGTATATAAGGGTCAGTCTCTGGAGAGCTGGCAGTCCCAGTCCCCGGATACTAGTCTCCGGATAGTTGGCAGCCCCAGTCCCTGGATACTAGTCTCCGGAGAGCTGGCAGTCCCAGTCCCTGGATACTAGTCTCCGGATAGCTGGCAGTCCCAGTCCCTGGATACTAGTCTCCGGATAGCCGGCAGTCCCAGTCCCTGGATACTAGTCTCCGGATAGCTGGCAGTCCCAGTCCCTGGATACTAGTCTCCGGATACCTGGCAGTCCCAGTCCCTGGATACTAGTCTCCGGATAGCTGGCAGCCCCAGTCCCTGGATACTAGTCTCCGGATAGCTGGCAGTCCCAGTCCCTGGATACTAGTCTCTGGAGAGCTGGCAGTCCCAGTCCCTGGATACTAGTCTCTGGAGAGCTGGCAGCCCCAGTCCCTGGATACTAGTCTCCGGATAGCGGGCAGCTCCAGTCCCTGGATACTAGTCTCTGGAGAGCTGGCAGCCCCAGTCTCTGGATACTAGTCTCCGGATAGCTGGCAGCCCCAGTCTCTGGATACTAGTCTCCGGATACCTGGCAGTCCCAGTCCCTGGATACTAGTCTCCGGATAGCTGGCAGCCCAAGTCCCTGGATACTAGTCTCTGGAAAGCTGGCAGCCCCAGTCCCTGGATACTAGTCTCTGGAGAGCTGGCAGCCCCAGTCCCTGGATACTAGTCTCCGGATAGTTGGCAGTCCCAGTCCCTGGATACTAGTCTCCGGATAGCTGGCAGCCCCAGTCCCTGGATACTAGTCTCTGGATAGCTGGCAGCCCCAGTCCCTGGATACTAGTCTCCGGATAGCTGGCAGCCCCAGTCCCTGGATACTAGTCTCCGGATAGCGGGCAGCCCCAGTCCCTGGATACTAGTCTCTGGAGAGCTGGCAGCCCCAGTCCCTGGATACTAGTCTCCGGATAGCTGGCAGTCCCAGTCCCTGGATACTAGTCTCCGGATAGCTGGCAGTCCCAGTCCCTGGATACTAGTCTCTGGAGAGCTGGCAGCCCCAGTCTCTGGATACTAGTCTCCGGATACCTGGCAGTCCCAGTCCCTGGATACTAGTCTCCGGATAGCTGGCAGCCCCAGTCCCTGGATACTAGTCTCCGGATAGCTGGCAGTCCCAGTCCCTGGATACTAGTCTCTGGAGAGCTGGCAGTCCCAGTCCCTGGATACTAGTCTCTGGAGAGCTGGCAGCTCCAGTCTCTGGATACTAGTCTCCGGATACCTGGCAGTCCCAGTCCCTGGATACTAGTCTCCGGATAGCTGGCAGCCCAAGTCCCTGGATACTAGTCTCTGGAAAGCTGGCAGCCCCAGTCCCTGGATACTAGTCTCTGGAGAGCTGGCAGCCCCAGTCCCTGGATACTAGTCTCCGGATAGTTGGCAGTCCCAGTCCCTGGATACTAGTCTCCGGATAGTTGGCAGTCCCAGTCCCTGGATACTAGTCTCCGGAGAGCTGGCAGCCCCAGTCCCTGGATACTAGTCTCTGGAGAGCTGGCAGCCCCAGTCCCTGGATACTAGTCTCTGGAGAGCTGGCAGCCCCAGTCCCTGGATACTAGTCTCCGGATAGTTGGCAGTCCCAGTCCCTGGATACTAGTCTCCGGATAGCTGGCAGCCCCAGTCCCTGGATACTAGTCTCCGGATAGTTGGCAGTCCCAGTCCCTGGATACTAGTCTCCGGAGAGCTGGCAGCCCCAGTCCCTGGATACTAGTCTCCGGATAGCTGGCAGCCCCAGTCCCTGGATACTAGTCTCTGGAGAGCTGGCAGCCCCAGTCCCTGGATACTAGTCTCCGGATAGCGGGCAGCCCCAGTCCCCGGATACTAGTCTCTGGATAGCTGGCAGCCCCAGTCCCTGGATACTAGTCTCTGGAGAGCTGGCAGCCCCAGTCCCTGGATACTAGTCTCCGGATAGCGGGCAGCCCCAGTCCCCGGATACTAGTCTCTGGATAGCTGGCAGCCCCAGTCTCTGGATACTAGTCTCTGGATACTAGTCTCCGGAAACCTGGCAGTCCCAGTCCCTGGATACTAGTCTCCGGAGAGCTGGCAGTCCCAGTCCCTGGATACTAGTCTCCGGAGAGCTGGCAGTCCCAGTCCCTGGATACTAGTCTCTGGAGAGCTGGCAGTCCCAGTCCCTGGATACTAGTCTCCGGAGAGCTGGCAGTCCCTGGATACTAGTCTCCGGATAGCTGGCAGCCCCAGGCCCTGGATACTAGTCTCTGGAGAGCTGGCAGCCCCAGTCCCTGGATACTAGTCTCCGGATAGTTGGCAGTCCCAGTCCCTGGATACTAGTCTCTGGAGAGCTGGCAGTCCCAGTCCCTGGATACTAGTCTCTGGAGAGCTGGCAGTCCCAGTCTCTGGATACTAGTCTCCGGATACCTGGCAGTCCCAGTCCCTGGATACTAGTCTCCGGATAGCTGGCAGCCCAAGTCCCTGGATACTAGTCTCTGGAAAGCTGGCAGCCCCAGTCCCTGGATACTAGTCTCTGGAGAGCTGGCAGCCCCAGTCCCTGGATACTAGTCTCCGGATAGTTGGCAGTCCCAGTCCCTGGATACTAGTCTCCGGATAGTTGGCAGTCCCAGTCCCTGGATACTAGTCTCCGGAGAGCTGGCAGCCCCAGTCCCTGGATACTAGTCTCTGGAGAGCTGGCAGCCCCAGTCCCTGGATACTAGTCTCTGGAGAGCTGGCAGCCCCAGTCCCTGGATACTAGTCTCCGGATAGTTGGCAGCCCCAGTCCCTGGATACTAGTCTCCGGATAGTTGGCAGTCCCAGTCCCTGGATACTAGTCTCCGGAGAGCTGGCAGCCCCAGTCCCTGGATACTAGTCTCCGGATAGTTGGCAGTCCCAGTCCCTGGATACTAGTCTCCGGAGAGCTGGCAGCCCCAGTCCCTGGATACTAGTCTCCGGATAGCTGGCAGCCCCAGTCCCCGGATACTAGTCTCCGGATAGCTGGCAGCCCCAGTCCCTGGATACTAGTCTCCGGATAGCTGGCAGTCCCAGTCCCTGGATACTAGTCTCCGGAGAGCTGGCAGCCCCAGTCCCTGGATACTAGTCTCTGGAGAGCTGGCAGCCCCAGTCTCTGGATACTAGTCTCCGGATACCTGGCAGTCCCAGTCCCTGGATACTAGTCTCCAGATAGCTGGCAGCCCAAGTCCCTGGATACTAGTCTCTGGAGAGCTGGCAGCCCCAGTCCCTGGATACTAGTCTCCGGATAGTTGGCAGTCCCAGTCCCTGGATACTAGTCTCCGGAGAGCTGGCAGTCCCTGGATACTAGTCTCCGGATAGCTGGCAGCCCCAGGCCCTGGATACTAGTCTCTGGAGAGCTGGCAGCCCCAGTCCCTGGATACTAGTCTCCGGATAGTTGGCAGTCCCAGTCCCTGGATACTAGTCTCCGGAGAGCTGGCAGCCCCAGTCCCTGGATACTAGTCTCCGGAGAGCTGGCAGCCCCAGTCCCTGGATACTAGTCTCCGGATAGCTGGCAGCCCCAGTCCCTGGATACTAGTCTCCGGATAGCGGGCAGCCCCAGTCCCCGGATACTAGTCTCTGGATAGCTGGCAGCCCCAGTCTCTGGATACTAGTCTCCGGATACCTGGCAGTCCCAGTCCCTGGATACTAGTCTCCGGATAGCTGGCAGCCCAAGTCCCTGGATACTAGTCTCTGGAGAGCTGGCAGCCCCAGTCCCTGGATACTAGTCTCCGGATAGTTGGCAGTCCCAGTCCCTGGATACTAGTCTCCGGAGAGCTGGCAGCCCCAGTCCCTGGATACTAGTCTCCGGATAGCTGGCAGCCCCAGGCCCTGGATACTAGTCTCTGGAGAGCTGGCAGCCCCAGTCCCTGGATACTAGCCTCCGGATAGTTGGCAGTCCCAGTCCCTGGATACTAGTCTCCGGAGAGCTGGCAGCCCCAGTCCCTGGATACTAGTCTCCGGATAGTTGGCAGTCCCAGTCCCTGGATACTAGTCTCTGGAGAGCTGGCAGCCCCAGTCCCTGGATACTAGTCTCCGGATAGTTGGCAGTCCCAGTCCCTGGATACTAGTCTCCGGAGAGCTGGCAGCCCCAGTCCCTGGATACTAGTCTCCGGATAGCTGGCAGCCCCAGGCCCTGGATACTAGTCTCTGGAGAGCTGGCAGCCCCAGTCCCTGGATACTAGCCTCCGGATAGTTGGCAGTCCCAGTCCCTGGATACTAGTCTCCGGAGAGCTGGCAGCCCCAGTCCCTGGATACTAGTCTCCGGATAGTTGGCAGTCCCAGTCCCTGGATACTAGTCTCCGGAGAGCTGGCAGCCCCAGTCCCTGGATACTAGTCTCCGGATAGTTGGCAGTCCCAGTCCCTGGATACTAGTCTCCGGAGAGCTGGCAGTCCCAGTCCCTGGATACTAGTCTCCGGATAGCTGGCAGTCCCAGTCCCTGGATACTAGTCTCCGGAGAGCTGGCAGCCCCAGTCCCTGGATACTAGTCTCTGGAGAGCTGGCAGCCCCAGTCCCTGGATACTAGTCTCTGGAGAGCTGGCAGCCCCAGTCTCTGGATACTAGTCTCCGGATAGCTGGCAGTCCCAGTCCCTGGATACTAGTCTCCGGATAGCTGGCAGCCCCAGTCCCCGGATACTAGTCTCCGGATAGCTGGCAGTCCCAGTCCCCGGATACTAGTCTCCGGATAGCTGGCAGTCCCAGTCCCTGGATACTAGTCTCCGGATAGCTGGCAGTCCCAGTCCCTGGATACTAGTCTCCGGAGAGCTGGCAGCCCCAGTCCCTGGATACTAGTCTCTGGAGAGCTGGCAGCCCCAGTCTCTGGATACTAGTCTCCGGATACCTGGCAGCCCCAGTCCCTGGATACTAGTCTCTGGAGAGCTGGCAGTCCCAGTCCCTGGATACTAGTCTCCGGATAGCTGGCAGTCCCAGTCCCTGGATACTAGTCTCCGGAGAGCTGGCAGCCCCAGTCCCTGGATACTAGTCTCTGGAGAGCTGGCAGCCCCAGTCTCTGGATACTAGTCTCCGGATACCTGGCAGTCCCAGTCCCTGGATACTAGTCTCCGGAGAGCTGGCAGCCCCAGTCCCTGGATACTAGTCTCCGGATAGTTGGCAGTCCCAGTCCCTGGATACTAGTCTCCGGAGAGCTGGCAGCTCCAGTCCCTGGATACTAGTCTCCGGATAGTTGGCAGTCCCAGTCCCTGGATACTAGTCTCCGGAGAGCTGGCAGCCCCAGTCCCTGGATACTAGTCTCCGGATAGCTGGCAGCCCCAGTCCCCGGATACTAGTCTCCGGATAGCTGGCAGTCCCAGTCCCCGGATACTAGTCTCCGGATAGCTGGCAGTCCCAGTCCCTGGATACTAGTCTCCGGATAGCTGGCAGTCCCAGTCCCTGGATACTAGTCTCCGGATAGCTGGCAGTCCCAGTCCCTGGATACTAGTCTCCGGAGAGCTGGCAGCCCCAGTCTCTGGATACTAGTCTCCGGATAGCTGGCAGTCCCAGTCCCTGGATACTAGTCTCCGGATAGCTGGCAGTCCCAGTCCCTGGATACTAGTCTCCGGATAGCTGGCAGTCCCAGTCCCTGGATACTAGTCTCCGGATAGCTGGCAGTCCCAGTCCCTGGATACTAGTCTCCGGATAGCTGGCAGCCCCAGTCCCTGGATACTAGTCTCCAGATAGCTGGCAGCCCCAGTCCCCGGATACTAGTCTCTGGATAGCTGGCAGCCCCAGTCCCTGGATAGCTAGTAGTCCCTGTCCTCAGATACTATCCATAGTCCCTGGATATTATCCTCCTGATATCAGACAAAAACACACCCTAAAACTGGACAGCCCCAGCGAGTCCCTGGATACTAGTCTCTGGAGAGCTGGCAGCCCCAGTCCCTGGATACTAGTCTCCGGATAGTTGGCAGCCCCAGTCCCTGGATACTAGTCTCCGGATAGCTGGCAGCCCCAGTCCCTGGATACTAGTCTCCGGATAGCTGGCAGTCCCAGTCCCTGGATACTAGTCTCCGGATAGCTGGCAGTCCCAGTCCCTGGATACTAGTCTCCGGATAGCTGGCAGTCCCAGTCCCTGGATACTAGTCTCCGGATAGCTGGCAGTCCCAGTCCCTGGATACTAGTCTCCGGATAGCTGGCAGTCCCAGTCCCTGGATACTAGTCTCCGGATAGCTGGCAGTCCCAGCCCCTGGATACTAGTCTCCGGATAGCTGGCAGCCCCAGTCCCTGGATACTAGTCTCCGGATAGCTGGCAGTCCCAGTCCCTGGATACTAGTCTCCGGATAGCTGGCAGCCCCAGTCCCTGGATACTAGTCTCTGGATAGCTGGCAGCCCCAGTCCCCGGATACTAGTCTCTGGATAGCTGGCAGCCCCAGTCCCCGGATACTAGTCTCTGGATAGCTGGCAGCCCCAGTCCCCGGATACTAGTCTCTGGATAGCTGGCAGCCCCAGTCCCCGGATACTAGTCTCTGGATAGCTGGCAGCCCCAGTCCCCGGATAGTAGTCTCTGGATAGCTGGCAGCCCCAGTCCCCGGATACTAGTCTCTGGATAGCTGGCAGCCCCAGTCCCTGGATACTAGTCTCTGGAGAGCTGGCAGTCCCAGTCCCTGGATACTAGTCTCTGGATAGCTGTCAGCCCCAGTCCCCGGATACTAGTCTCTGGATAGCTGGCAGCCCCAGTCCCTGGATAGCTAGTAGTCCCTGTACTCAGATACTATCCATAGTCCCTGGATATTATCCTCCTGATAGACAAAAACACACCCTAAAACTGGACAGCCCCAGCGAGTATATCAGGGTTGGTAGGTGGCGAATGGCCAGGTCAGGTTAGGTAGGCGGTGGAGATGGCCGGGTGAGGGTTGGTAGGTAGCGGAGATGGCCGGGTCAGGGTTGGTAGGTGGCGGATGGTCAGGGTTGGTAGATAGTGGGTGGCCTGGTGAGGGTTGGTAGGCAGCGGGAGGTCAGGCCAGGGTCAGCAGCGGGTGCTTCTGATAGGGCCCGCCTCTCAGCACACAGGGTCGGCCTGTCAGTACATAGGGTCAGTCTCTGTTAGGGCAGCATGTGGAGGTAAGCCCCTACTCTGGAAGAGTCAGCTGCTACATATAGAAGGTGTCAGAGAGCTGCTACATATAGAAGGTGTCAGAGAGCTGCTACATATAGAAGGTGTCAGAGAGCTGCTACATATAGAAGGGGTCAGAGAGCTGCTACATATAGAAGGGGTCAGAGAGCTGCTACATATAGAAGGAGTCAGAGAGCTGCTACCTATAGAAGGGGTCAGAGAGCTGCTACCTATAGAAGGGGTCAGAGAGCTGCCACCTATAGGGGAGGGTCAGAGAGCTGCTACATATAGAAGGGGTCAGAGAGCTGCTACATATAGAAGGTGTCAGAGAGCTGCTACATATAGAAGGTGTCAGAGAGCTGCTACATATAGGGGAGGGTCAGAGAGCTGCTACATATAGAAGGGGTCAGAGAGCTGCTACATATAGAAGGTGTCAGAGAGCTGCTACATATAGAAGGTGTCAGAGAGCTGCTACCTATAGAAGGAGTCAGAGAGCTGCTACATATAGAAGGAGTCAGAGAGCTGCTACATATAGGGGAGGGTCAGAGAGCTGCTACATATAGAAGGGGTCAGAGAGCTGCTACCTATAGAAGGGGTCAGAGAGCTGCTACCTATAGAAGGGGTCAGAGAGCTGCTACCTATAGAAGGGGTCAGAGAGCTGCTACCTATAGAAGGGGTCAGAGAGCTGCTACCTATAGGGGAGGGTCAGAGAGCTGCTACATATAGAAGGGGTCAGAGAGCTGCTACATATAGAAGGGGTCAGAGAGCTGCTACATATAGGGGAGGGTCAGAGAGCTGCTACATATAGAAGGTGTCAGAGAGCTGCTACATATAGAAGGGGTCAGAGAGCTGCTACCTATAGAAGGGGTCAGAGAGCTGCTACCTATAGAAGGTGTCAGAGAGCTGCTACATATAGAAGGGGTCAGAGAGCTGCCACCTATAGGGGAGGGTCAGAGAGCTGCTACATATAGAAGGGGTCAGAGAGCTGCTACATATAGAAGGGGTCAGAGAGCTGCTACATATAGAAGGAGTCAGAGAGCTGCTACCTATAGAAGGGGTCAGAGAGCTGCTACCTATAGAAGGGGTCAGAGAGCTGCTACCTATAGAAGGGGTCAGAGAGCTGCTACCTATAGAAGGGGTCAGAGAGCTGCTACCTATAGAAGGGGTCAGAGAGCTGCTACCTATAGAAGGGGTCAGAGAGCTGCTACCTATAGAAGGGGTCAGAGAGCTGCTACCTATAGAAGGGGTCAGAGAGCTGCTACCTATAGAAGGGGTCAGAGAGCTGCCACCTATAGGGGAGGGTCAGAGAGCTGCTACATATAGAAGGGGTCAGAGAGCTGCTACCTATAGAAGGTGTCAGAGAGCTGCTACCTATAGAAGGGGTCAGAGAGCTGCTACCTATAGAAGGGGTCAGAGAGCTGCTACCTATAGAAGGGGTCAGAGAGCTGCTACCTATAGAAGGGGTCAGAGAGCTGCTACCTATAGAAGGGGTCAGAGAGCTGCTACCTATAGAAGGGGTCAGAGAGCTGCTACCTATAGAAGGAGTCAGAGAGCTGCTACATATAGGGGAGGGTCAGAGCGCTGCTACATATAGGGGAGGGTCAGAGAGCTGCTACATATAGGGGAGGGTCAGAGAGCTGCTACATATAGAAGGGGTCAGAGAGCTGCTACATATAGAAGGGGTCAGAGAGCTGCTACATATAGAAGGAGTCAGAGAGCTGCTACCTATAGAAGGGGTCAGAGAGCTGCTACCTATAGAAGGGGTCAGAGAGCTGCCACCTATAGGGGAGGGTCAGAGAGCTGCTACATATAGAAGGGGTCAGAGAGCTGCTACCTATAGAAGGGGTCAGAGAGCTGCCACCTATAGGGGAGGGTCAGAGAGCTGCTACCTATAGGGGAGGGTCAGAGAGCTGCTACATATAGAAGGGGTCAGAGAGCTGCTACATATAGAAGGTGTCAGAGAGCTGCTACATATAGAAGGGGTCAGAGAGCTGCTACCTATAGAAGGGGTCAGAGAGCTGCCACCTATAGGGGAGGGTCAGAGAGCTGCTACCTATAGGGGAGGGTCAGAGAGCTGCTACATATAGAAGGGGTCAGAGAGCTGCTACATATAGGGGAGGGTCAGAGAGCTGCTACATATAGAAGGGGTCAGAGAGCTGCTACATATAGAAGGTGTCAGAGAGCTGCTACATATAGAAGGTGTCAGAGAGCTGCTACATATAGAAGGGGTCAGAGAGCTGCTACATATAGGGGAGGGTCAGAGAGCTGCTACATATAGAAGGGGTCAGAGAGCTGCTGGTCGTCCTTTAGTTTCTCCGGGTTTGTCCAGCAAGTGCGGCTGCCGCACTACATGTCCCAGCCGGCCCACCCACACACACCTGCGCCCCCCTCTCAGCTGGGTCACACCCCCTCCCCCAGCATCGCGGTATTAGTATGAGGCACCCCCCGCTCCCCAGACATGAGGGCGCCCCGCACCCGGTGCCCGCCATACCGCGCTCTCCTATCTGAGTCTCCTCACCTCACACTCCGCTCCCAGCGCCGGGCCCTTCCTGCGTCTCCGGTGACGTCACACAGCGCGCCATCTACCTCACTATTAGCTCGCGGCGCCCTCTGCTGGTGACTCCGGGGAAGTGCAGCTATAGCCAATGGCGGCACGTGATACAGGCCGGATATAGCCACACAAGCAGAGCCTCACTATAGAAGTTTTTTTTAGGATTCAAATTAAAGGCCGTGTGTTGTATTATAAACTTACAGGCTGATTCATTACTAACGCCAGGTAGCGACAGCTGAGCGTCTGTAGAGCGGATTTCAGAGCGGCCGCTAGTAGTCGCTGTGCTCGGCCGTGGATCATTGTCTCAGAGCGTCTCAGTCACTGGCCGGCGTTGATGAATATGATGCGTGAGTCGCAGTACTACGCTGTATGTGACCGAACAGTAGCGCCAGCCCAGTGCTACCTACTCACACCACATTCATCAAAAAGCCTCAAACTGTTCCTGCGCTCAAAATCATGTAGTTGTAGCCCATAGCGCCAGAGCCTGTGTGAGTAATGTCTGTTTATGAACACGTATCCACTAGTAACAAAGCGAAAACACATGGAATTACATTGTAACATGAACACTTTAATACCAGACATGTAAGGACAATTCTGCATAAAAATATTATTAATCCAAAAAGTTTTCAAAAATGTAATTTTCTTGGCCAGGATACATGTCAGAAGTTTTGAGTTTTTTTTTTTAAGGAAAAAAAAAATTGGGATCAGGAAAGGGATTTAAGGATCGTCCATAGAAATGTATGGGAGAGCGCCAGGTGGCGAAAGGTAATACGTGGCGCTCTGCAAGGCTGAACGCCGGCGCTGTACGCTGAGCCTGGGATAATGATGAATCGGACGCTACATGGCGTTGTTCCAGTCGCTTTAAAGTGGACCAAACCCAGGATTTTGACTATCCTGGGTTTTGGTCTTTGCCCCCCCCGGGCACCCTGATCGCTGTGGAGAGGGTGTTGGTCCGCTTTAAACCAGACCTTCACCATGATTTAATGAAAAGCCCAAACCCTTAAAAAACGATTCCCCAGCATCTAAAATTAATATATTTTAAGTTTTTAGTCACTTACTTATTATTCTTTCCCCCACTGGGCTGCAACTCTGTTCAGGACTTTAGGATACGGGCGCCGCCATCTTGACTCAGAAGCATCACACTTACTGAGGAGAGGGGGATAAAGTACAGGGGGGCCGGTTATAGCTGTGCTTTGCACAGACAGAGCAGAGCTGGGGTCAGGAAAAGGTCAGCAATCCAAGAATGCAGAGCAGCACAGTCAGAAGACACTTCCTGTTTGCAGGCAGCCTGATGTCCCATGAGCCGCCATCTTGCATGTTTAAAGGCTCATAACATGCAGTAGATGCAGGCAGGATGATTTTTAATGTGAGCAATCTGTATGTACAGGGTGTGGGAAACATATAAGATAGATTCTTATTCAGGGTGAGGGTCCGGATTAATGTGAGCAATCTGTATGTACAGGGGGGAAACATATAAGATAGACTCTTATTCAGGGTGAGGGTCCGGTTTAAGTACCAGACCCCAATCTAGGGGAAGGAGTTCCGTTTTCTGGGGGGTTAGTGGCACATGTAGGCAGTGGTTGTAGGTTCCAGCAGGCTGCTTTATGCTCCAGGAGGCTGCCGCCAACATCTCATCTGAATCTAACATCCAATCTGTTGTATTTCCACTTTACCTGTATCTCACTTCTCAGACTGGTATTTGTAATATCTCCACCATATCAAATGCTTGTAATAACTGTCTAGTGCGCCTATCGCATTAAAATATATATTTAAAGTGGACCAACACTTTGGATGCCCGCGGGGCATCCAAAATCGGGACGCCCAGAAGCCTTACCTGGATCCCGATCCGATGGCGCATGTGCAGGCCACATCTCGCGCTTCTCTCTAGCAGGACGCCATTTGTGAATGGCCGGCGCGGGCGCGCTCCTTGTTAGAGGGAAGCGCGAGATGCGGCCGCCAGCGTGCGGTAAGAAGTCTCATTGACGCACATACCACAGCGGCTCCGAGCACGCTGATTGGACGAGGGGCTGTGCATGCGCCATAGGAGCGGGGCGAGGTGAGTTTTTACTCGCAATCTGGGGGGTTTCACATCCGAGTGCCCCGGGTAAGTGGACCAAGACCCAGGACAGTCAAAATCCTGGGTGTTGGTCCACTTTAACTTGAGCTATTTTTTTGCCTTGACTTTAACAATTGTGATGCTAATTTTAAGCATTTGGGCTGATTAACAGACTAGGGTTAGGAAAGGGTGTGTTATTAGCGTGATCCTATATGCTGTGTTATTAGCGTGATCCCATATGCTGTGTTATTAGCGTGATCCTATATGCTGTGTTGTTAGCGTGATCCTATATGCTGTGTTATTAGCGTGATCCCATATGCTGTGTTGTTAGCGTGATCCTATATGCTGTGTTGTTAGCGTGATCCTATATGCTGTGTTGTTAGCGTGATCCTATATGCTGTGTTGTTAGCGTGATCCTATATGCTGTGTTGTTAGCGTGATCCTATATGCTGTGTTATTAGCGTGATCCCATATGCTGTGTTGTTAGCGTGATCCTATATGCTGTGTTATTAGCGTGATCCCATATGCTGTGTTATTAGCGTGATCCTATATGCTGTGTTGTTAGCGTGATCCTATATGCTGTGTTATTAGCGTGATCCCATATGCTGTGTTGTTAGCGTGATCCTATATGCTGTGTTGTTAGCGTGATCCTATATGCTGTGTTGTTAGCGTGATCCTATATGCTGTGTTGTTAGCGTGATCCTATATGCTGTGTTGTTAGCGTGATCCTATATGCTGTGTTGTTAGCGTGATCCTATATGCTGTGTTATTAGCGTGATCCCATATGCTGTGTTGTTAGCGTGATCCTATATGCTGTGTTGTTAGCGTGATCCTATATGCTGTGTTGTTAGCGTGATCCTATATGCTGTGTTGTTAGCGTGATCCTATATGCTGTGTTGTTAGCGTGATCCTATATGCTGTGTTGTTAGCGTGATGCTATATGCTGTGTTGTTAGCGTGATCCTATATGCTGTGTTGTTAGCGTGATCCTATATGCTGTGTTGTTAGCGTGATGCTATATGCTGTGTTGTTAGCGTGATCCTATATGCTGTGTTGTTAGCGTGATCCTATATGCTGTGTTGTTAGCGTGATCCTATATGCTGTGTTGTTAGCGTGATCCCATATGCTGTGTTGTTAGCGTGATCCCATATGCTGTGTTGTTAGCGTGATCCTATATGCTGTGTTGTTAGCGTGATCCTATATGCTGTGTTGTTAGCGTGATCCCATATGCTGTGTTGTTAGCGTGATCCTATATGCTGTGTTGTTAGCGTGATTCTATATGCTGTGTTGTTAACGTGATCCCATATGCTGTGTTGTTAGCGTGATCCCATATGCTGTGTTGTTAGCGTGATCCCATATGCTGTGTTGTTAGCGTGATCCCATATGCTGTGTTGTTAGCGTGATCCCATATGCTGTGTTGTTAGCGTGATCCCATATGCTGTGTTGTTAGCACAATCACGTTATACGCGTTTCCTGGCAGGGATGCCCCAGGGAGTGGGGTCAGGTGGCCCTGGACTCTTATAGAATCCAGGGCCACTTTTGGTTCACTGCAGATAGTCAAAGTAGTGGGTGAGTGTTGCTCCATCCACTGGTGGTTCAGTGGGGAATGGGGCACAGCAAAGCATCTTCACACTCCTGGGTTTTGGTCCTGATTTGGGATGCCCCTGTTGGAGAACCCCCCCCCGGGATCACTGCAGGTCTTACCCCATGCTCCATGCTTCCCCGTCATTACCTGGGTTCTGAGGATCATTGAAGGGGACATTGAAGTTATTTGAATTTTTAAGCTACTTCTGCAGATGTGTGTGACCCAGTCCTCTGTTTGTAACCAAGTTTAGAGACAGATTTTAAGTCTGCAAGCTAACAGGGTTGAGTGCTGTGGCTCCTTTAAAGTGGACCAACACCCAGGATTTTGACTATCCTGGGTTTTGGTCCACTTCCTCGGGGCACCCCGATAGCCAGCACCGGCACGTGCATTGCTAGAGAGAAGCGCGAGATGCGGCCACGGCCGGCGCATGCGCCGTTGGATCGAGATCAAGGTAAGGTGAATGGGGCATCCTGGGGGGTTTCACACAGCGGGGTATACCAATGTTGGATGCCCCGCGAGGAGGGATTGGATCGGCCCAGGAATCTATCTTGCAGGGTGTTGGTCCACTTTAAGACTTTTGTATCCTAATTGCCCTGCTAACGCGCAAAACCCAGGTTAGTTATAAAATGGTCTGAGCGGCTGCCACCCCTCCTTTGTTTCTTTTGAATTTGTGCAAGCACATGGGGTGTGGGGTCTAGGCTGTATTGCAAGTCAAAGGGGGGGGCCCCCTCCTTAAGACTCTCCCCCCCTGGGGAGTGTTCTGTCCCGCCCCTTCAAACCGTACACAATAGTGTTGGTTGAATGGGTGCAGGTGTAGCAGAGCTCCCCGTGGGGGAAGGGTGAGAAAGAGCGGGAAAAAACCTCTAAGTCACTCACTGAGAGCTTCAGTATTACAAAGTAACACAGTGTATACATTTATTTTACATCAACAAATTTGATTACAATGTGTTGCCATCATAAGTACATAATTGGTACACTTATTTTCCCTGTCCATGCAATTCTTGCATTCACAGGATTTTTAGTCCATAGTTGTACTTTTTGGTGGGTCCACTGCTGGTGGGACCATGGGTATATAATTCCCTCGATTTGTAGCAAGTTGTGAAAATGTATTTTTTTGGGCGTAATGGACCGCTTACACAGACGCGTTTCGCATTTGCTTCTTCAGTGTGTGGGTCCGAGGGTTTTGACTTGCATCTTTGGTTGCCTCAGCGCATGAGTTTTGGTTGCAGCGGTTCCTTCCAGTACCCGTGTGAAAATGTATTCTGGGTTTGTTTTTATATGTGGGTATATACCTCATATAGAGGGAAACTCCCACTGTGTTCAGGATCTATGTCCTCCCTGGTTCTGGGACCATCCTTCAGTGTTTAAGTGCTGGCAGATATTTGCGGGGTCTTGTGGTAGCCTCTTGATTTGCCAGGTCCAAGGACCGGTACCCTCCCTTAACGGGGGGTGAGCTTGCTTCGTTCCCCTAGTTATCTGTATCGTAGGTACGTGGTCCGGATTCGGGGTTGCGGGTGTGCAGTGTGTCCGTCTGGGGATTGCTGCAGGCTGAGCGGGATTGCAAGTCTTTGACCCTTCCACCCCATGGCTTGCACTTGAGGTTTAGGGCAACCTCAGGTAAGCCTGCTTCTAATTTATCTATTGCATTGTATGTCCCAAATGGGGCTCTCAGAGATTAGAGTTAGGACTGCACCCCGCAGAGGCACCTTGGCGCTGGTGATGCAGCTTAAGCTACTTCTGCAGATGTGTGTGACCGAGTCCTCTGTTTTTAACCAAGTTTAAGGACTGATTTGAGGTTTTTCTGCAAGCTAACAGGGTTGAGTGCTGTGGCTCCTTTAAGACGTTTGTATCCTAATTGCCCTGCTCACATGCACCTCCCAGGTTAGTTATACATTGGTCTGAGTGGCTGCCACCCCTCCTTTATTTCTTTTGAATTTTGGTCTTGAGAAGAATTCATCTCCCATTTGACGAAGAATAAAATGAATCTAGTAGAACAGATGACTCATCCTGGATGAGAAGATATTCAGCTCTCTATCTAGGAGAGGAAAACTCGTTTTGGGCAATGGCGTGACTCAGCAGACTTCATTTTTTGGCGCATGAACCAGTGCCCAAGCAAGTATCCTCATTTTATTTTTTTCACGTGTGTCTCGCAAATGCGCTTTCACATAAATCAGAGAACCAAGATTAAAGTGGACCAAAACCCAGGATTTTGACTATCCTGCGTTTTGGTCCTTGCCCCCGAGCACCCTGATCAGGGATGCCCCGCTGTGTGAAACCCCTCAGGTCACCCAAACAAACTCACCGCTTCCCGGTCCTATGACGCATGCACGGACGCTTGTCCAATCAGGGAGCTCGGATCCGCTCAAGCCCCTTCATCCAGGAGCTTGTCTAATCTGAGCGTATTCAAGCACACTGGCGGCCGCATCCAGGGCTACCCTCTGAGAAGGCGTGTGCCCGTGCCGGCCATTCACGAATGCCTGGCGCAGGCACATGCCCTGCTAAAGGGATAGCGGGGATGCGGCCGCTGCTCACGCATGTGCCGTTGGACTGGGAACAAAGGTGAGTTTTTGGTTAACCTAAGGGGTTTCACACAGCAGGGCACCGTGCAGTACACAGCTAGTATGCCTGCCCTGGAGACTCCAGGGTGGGTTTTGGACCTCTTTAACATTTGAGACAGGCTGTTAAAGAGGAACTCGGGTCAGAACTCTACTATGCTAGAGGACGGGGTACTCACCTCTTCTAGGATCCTTCTATGGCAGCCATGAAGAAGCCTATCAGACCCGCACAGGCAGCGGCTGCACAGTAATTTGCTTGGCCACGCTCACAGGCTGCTTGTGGTCACATACGATGCGCAATCTGGAAGTGGTGAGTATCCGGGTGGCGTTGCTGATGCACAGCCTGATCAGGGCTTCCCCACTGCTACATATTAAAGAGGGACTCGGGTCTTTTCTGACTTTTTAAAGCAGAACAAAACTTTGGTTTTATTATTTGCCCCTGGGGCAAAACAATCGCAACTCGCCGAGGGATAGGCTGGAAAAGGTGAGATTTGCAGTGTCCCCGGGGGTCTCACACAGAGGGCACCCCAATTTTAGATGCCCCAGGGGAAGGCGACGTTGGGTTTAGTTCCACTTTAGGATGAGAAATTGGTGGACGAATTCCCTCCATAGTTTTTCTGGTGAGAACAATATTTTAATGTGCCAATTTTTTGCTAATTTTAAAGTAGGCCAACACCCAGGGGTGATCACCTCCCTCACCGCGGGGCATCCGAGATCGGGATGTCCCGCGGGGTGAAACCCCCCCAAAAAACCTTACCTTATCGGCGACGGATCAGCCGCCGCCGCCTCCCGCACGCCCCTTTAGCAGTGCGCACGCCCTGTAAGAGGGACGTGCGGGAGGCGGCGGCAGCGGCTTGTCCGTCGCTTGTCCGTCGCCGAAAAGGTACGTTTTTGGGGGCTTTTGGGGGGTTTCACACAGCGGGGCATCCTGATCTCGGATGCCCCGCTGAAGTGGACCAACACCCAGGATAGTGAAAATCCTGGGTGTTGGTCCAGTTTAAAGTATTTATTGTAAATAGTGATTCTTTTTATTATTTGATAAAAATATTAGGATTAAAAAAGTTACTGTATTCCATAAGTGGGGGGAAGATGTTGCTGCATCTCATAGTAGACCAAAACCCACTATGCTGTCTATGAGACTCCAGGGCAGGCATACTTGCTCCCCCTGGGGCATCCAGATTCGGGATGCCGCGCTGTGTAACACCCCCCGAGGTTGCCCGGAAACTCACCTTCTTTCCCTGTCCAACAGCGCAAACGTGACCAGCCACTGCATCCCTGTTATCCTCTTAGCAGGGCACATGCCTGCGCCAGACAAAGGGTAGCAGGGGATGCGGCCGCCAGCGCACTTGGATCCGCTCTCCTTAGACAAGCTCTTGGACGAAAGGGGCGGGAGCGGATCAGAGCGCGCTGACTGGATGAGAGGCTGCACATGCCCCATAGGACCAAAGAAAGGTGAGTGAGATCTGGGGGGTTTCACAGGAGCAAGGACCCACACTCAGGAAAGTCAAAATCCTGAGTTTTGGTCCACTTTAAGGAGCAAATGTGGGTCTGGTGATGGAAAAACACCGGGACCCTGTTTGTAAGTAGACCTGTGGAGTCGGATCTAGTTTTGGCTGGAGACATTAAAGTGGACCAACACCCAGGATTTTCACTATTCTGGGTGTTGGTCCACTTCCGCGGGGCACCCCGCTGTGTGAAACCCCCCAGAAAGCCGCTAAAATCTTACCTTATCGGCAACAGATAAGCCGCCGCCGCCTCTTGCGCGTCCCTCTTACAGGGTGCGCGCCCTGCTAGAGGGACACGCGGGAGGCGGCGGCTTATCTGTCGCTTGTCCGTCGCCGATAAGGTACGTTTTTAGGGGCTTTCTGGGGGGTTTCACACAGTGGGGCATCCCGATTTTGGATGCCCCGCGGGGAGGGAGCTGATCAGCCGATCAGGGGTGGGTGTTGGTCCACTTTAAAAGGTACAGGCCTCAACTGCAGCATAGAAAAGATATTCTCTTATTGATATTGTAGAATGAATGTAACTTTTCATAGGAAGTTTAGAATCCTTAAAGGAGCACTATCGCGAAATTGTGTGATATTAAAAACCCATATAAACACATCGGCAAATGAGAGGAGGGGTCACTTATACACCCGAACTGAATAAAACTCCCACAAAGCTTGTGGTTTTCTTCTCCTGGTAGGAATAAAATCCAGGGGTGACAGGTTTAGTGTATTAGGGGTGACAGAGCCTGTCACCCAATTACCACTTCCTTTCATTAAAAAAAATAAAAAACAAGCCTGGTGGATATTTCTTGATGTGGAGTGTATAAGTGACCCTCCTCCTGCCATCCAGGGCTGTATTTGGTGTTCATGACGCCCTAGGCACTTTATCTTTATCTGCACCCTCTTTTTTATGTTTGGTCACCGTCCATATAAAAAAAAAAAAAAAGTGTGGAGGAGGAGAGGGTGCAATGGGTTAGATGCAGAGGAGCATCAGGAATGTTCTATCCTTCTGGCATTCTGGCATACAGGAGTCACATGACCACAGTAGCGGAGGGGAGATACTCTGGCCTGTGTTCAACCCCTTGCACGCTGCTGAGGGTGCTCATTAGGAGGCATTATTGTTCTGGCTATGGAAGTTATAATTTATTTTCTTTACTAGGGTAGTAAAGGCAGCACCCCCCCTTCCAGGGTTCCACCCTAGGCACATGCCTAGGGTTGCCTAATGGGAAATACAGCCCTGCTGCCATCCAGCATATTTATATGGATTTTTAGTGTTGGCCCATAGTTGGCGATAGTGCTCCCTTAATGATAAATATATTGATGATCTTTTTCTAAGGTCCATACTTATAACAATCAGTGATAAGCAGCAGCAGCAGCAGGATGTTCCAGTGGTGATAGATAATGAGTTCTCCCATCACTAGGGATGAGCGAACCGGTTCGGACGAACCGGAATTCGCTCCGAATTTCAGGGAAAATTAGATTCGGCACGAACCCGAATTTTTTTTGGTTCGCGCCGATCGAATTTTCCCTGAAATAAAAAAAAAAAAATGCCGGCATGGTCGGAGCGTGGAGGCCGGCGCCGCTCCCAGGCGCCCTCTGATGACGCGCCCTCTGATGACAGCTGAGAGCGGCGCCGGCCTCCAAGTGTTTGCTTTTTAAAAAAATGCCGGCATGGTGGGAGCGGGCAGGCCGGCTATGCTGTCAGCAGGCAGGCGGCGGCCCGCTGACAGCGTAGCCGGCCTGCCCGCTCCCACCATGCCGGCATTTTTTTTTTTCAGATGAGCGATTTGTGAAAGTTCGATTCGGGCGAACCCGAATTTCTTGGGGAAATTCGGCGAATCGCCCGAATCGAACTTTCATCACCCCTGTCCCTTATACTCGGGATCCTCATGTTATCTCAAGTTCCTTGGTTATAATGCCTGAAACTAACAAGAATTAAAGCCTATACTCGCCTGCAGATCCTCCATGTAGGTCTGATGTCTCCCGGCATCGTCATACTTATCAATAGTGGGGAGGCCAATGATTCTGTTTTCTAGTGCCAGCAGCCTCTAATGGAGGCGTCCATGGCGCTTTGTTGACAACCCCAAAAGCCTACTCCATTCATTGCAATAGAGGGGACGTTCCAAAACAGGTTCACACCTGGCAGCCATTGCAATAAATGGAGTAGGAGTGTTAGGGGACTTGTAGCCATACTGATGGAGGCCACCATGCCTGCCTAGTGATGGAGGATGGAATTGCTCGTTCTCCCTCACTGGTAAGTATGAAAATGCTGGCACTGCACGGAGGAGATGTGGGGGACAAAAGGCGAGTATAGACTGTTTTATGTTATTTCCAAAGTGGCCCAAAAGCCAGGATTTTGACTATCCTGGGTTTTGGTCCTTGCCCCCCCGGGGCAGCCCCGATCGCTGTGTGAAACCCCCCAGGTCGCTCAAAAAAACTCACCTCTTCCCGGTCCTATGACACTTGCACGGCCGCTTGTCCAATCAGCACATTCAGATCCGCTCGAGCCCCTTCGTACAGGAGCTTGTCTAATACAAACGTGCTGGTGGCCACATCCCCACTACCCTCCAAAGTGAATTCAATTTGGGGACTGAGAAAGCGAGCAAGTTCAGCAGGGTTTATCAGGAAATGCAAAGTGTTGGTAAATAAAACATGTCACCCCTGACAGTCATCATGAGGCAAGCAGAACCAGCTAATCTAAAGCTGGTTCTAATTCTGATTTGGGATGCCCCGCTGTGTGAAACCACTTATCACTCCTAAAAATACCATTTTGTGAATACTCACCTGTAAAATGGGTATTATAAGTATGTCACACACCCCGCTTCAAGATATCCATAACATGTGGGTAATACCGACTTGTAGAGGGCGATCTGCAGAGATGATAGGAAAAAGAAAGCCCCTCCCAGTCCATAAATACCTGGGACCTCCCAATCATCCCCCAGTATAAATATAGCAGTAAGGAAAGGGACCAGGAAGAGCCAAATATAAGTCATAACAACGCAAAGTTCACAATATGAAGGATCCAGAATACAAAAGGGCGGGTTGAAGCGGGGTGTGTGACATACTTACAATACCCATTTTACAGGTGAGTATTCACAAAATGGTATTATTCTAAGTATGTCACACACCCCGCTTCAAGATATCCATAACCTGTGGGACATCCAATAGCAGTGTCCATAAAGGGCGGGGATCCAAAACAAGGCAACAAGGCACAACTTAAACCACTGCAGCCTGCAGAACTTTGCGGCCAAAAACAGCATCCGCTGAGGCCCGAACATCAACCTTGTAAAACTTGGAAAAAGTGTGAACAGAAGACCAAGTAGTGGCCTTACAAACTTGCTCAACAGAGGCCTGGTGCTGGAAGGCCCAGGACGCCCCAACCGCACGAGAAGAATGAGCAGTAACACGAAAAGGGGGACTCCTCCCCTTAGCAGAATAGGCCCCAACAATGGCCTGACGAATCCATTTACTAATAGAAGACTTGGCGGGCACCAAACCCTTCCTAGGCCCAAAGGGCCTCTTACGAAAGGAGGATGTTACCACCAAATAGTACTTCACAACGCGAACCACATCCAAAGAATGTAGAGACCTCTCCTTGTCATTGCGGGGATTAGGACACAGAAAGGGCAAAACAATGTCCTGATTTAGGTGAAAAGCAGAAACCACCTTAGGAAGGAAATATGGCTTAAAGCGAAAAACCACCTTGTCCTGATGCCTCTCGAAGTACGGAGCTTGAATGGACAAAGCCGCCAACTCAGAGACACGCCGAACAGAAGTGATAGCTACCAAAAAGGCCACCTTCTGCGTAAACGAAGACAAGGCAATATCCTGCAAGGGCTCAAACGGAGGACCCTGAAGAGCAGAAAGAACCAAGTTCAAATCCCAAACTGGAACCAAAGGCTTCCTAGGAGGCCGAACATGCGTAACCCCCTGGAAAAAAGGTCTTGACCAAAGGATGAAGCGCAAAGGACCTTTGAAAGAACACCGCTAGGGCAGAAACCTGCCCCTTCAGAGTACTAAGCTGGAGCCCCAGATCCAGACCATGTTGAAGAAACTCCAGGATTCTGGAAATAGAAAATTCCCTACAAGGGAAAGCCCTGACCTCACACCAATCAATATAAGACCTCCAGGTCCTATAGTAAATGGTAGAGGAAGACCGCTTCCTAGCGCTAATAAGAGTTCGAATCACCGCATCAGAAAGACCTTCCTCCTTCAAGAAGGAGGTTTCAGCAGCCACGCCGTCAAAGCCAGCGATGGTAAATTGGGATAACGTAGCCAACCCTGGGTGAGCAGGTCCGGCAGCAGGGGCAGAACGAACTGATCCTCTGCCAATCTTACCACGTCTGTGAACCAAACCTGTCTTGGCCACCTTGGGGCCACCAGAATTGCTGACGCGCCCTCCAGGGCCAACTTGCGCACCACTCTGGCTACCATTGGAAACGGAGGGAACAGGTACGGAAACGAAATTTTAAACAGTGTGGTCGGCACTCCACCAAAGGAAAATATATAAAGTAACAAAAAACAAAGAAAAAGGGTGCTGCCTGCCAAGGATTAAATCCTCCAATAATCCCTAACCTTAGATCCAAAAATATACATAGAGGTAGGCGCACACCAGATTATAATTTGCAAAGAAATATTTTTATGTTGTGAAAAAATATTTACATGGAAAGTACAGACATTTCATTTCTATACACATATATACACATAACCACTCAAGTATGTGGGGTATCTCAAATCACTAGTAAAGAAATCATTTATATACAATGTAGTCATATGTTTAATTAGAGAAGCTGGGTTGCATTTATGAACAGCAGAAAATAGCAGAAAATAACCATGCAATAACATTAAATCTCTGTATATATGATATACTGTTTCAATAATAATGCTGCCCCAGTATCATCAATTCAAAACTATACTTGTTACACTAAGTAACAACCTATTCAGGCTATGAAGGCACTGCTGTCTATCAAATATGAAATGCAAAATAACATGTCCAGCTGCCACTTGTGATCACACGCTGTGGCTATCACACATAGCACAGGCTGACAGGATTTAAATAGAGGAGCCCCATATACAAACAAATATGCAACTATACACAAGCAGAATCCTAATAGCGTAACAGTTACATAAGAGACAAAAGTAAATGATCGCTCATACAATAATTTACCGACGTTTCACGGCCGCAGGCCGTTTCATCAGGGTAGCGATATTAGAACTGCAGGCTGCGCGCGCTTTTATAATCCCAGTTTCCCCCTGGCCGGCCAGTACGTGATCGCAGTGAGCGGCGTTTCCTGTAGCCGCTCGCTGCGTCACATCCGGTGGCGGCGTCCCGGCCCAAAACGACAGCGCTGGTGGGCGGAAGTGACGACCGCCTCCTCCAGTCAGCAGCATACTGGCTGGCAGGGACAGCGCCCACTCCCGCACATGCGCACTGCGTCCTGAGGCGCTCGGGGCACCGCACACAGGGTTTCGCCAAAGTTAATTGTTACAAACATAAACCAATATAGGAGGGACAAACATATCTATGTCCACACTGTCTGATGAGGCGAAATCTTATGGAGGAAACTTCTTAAGCGGGGACAACTGGGTTTGATCTTGCATATCTGCAAAGATAATAATAAAAAAATTTAAAAACCTATAAAAACAACGAATATGAGCGAATGTTTCGCTGCGGGGGATGTGCGCAGTGTAACTCTGTAATTAAAGGGGATACATTCAATCATCCACAATCGGGGAAGCAATATAGAATAAAACAGTTTTTTAACTGTAATTCTACCTACGTGGTATATATTTTGAAATGCCCATGCGGTAAATTATATGTGGGTAAAACTAAAAGGACATTAAAGACCCGTATAAGTGAGCACCGGAGTGCTATCAGACGAGGAGATATAGAGTCATCGGTGGCTCGACATTTCATGCAAACAGGTCATCAAATCTCACAACTTCGTTTTATGGCCATAGACTATCAACCGGCAGCGAGAAGGGGTGGAGACAGAGATAAAGCTTTATTAAGACGTGAGTTGAATTGGATATTCACCTTAGATACCATGACTCCGAGGGGACTCAATGAAGAGCTGGATTACACACCTTTCATATGAGACCTCTTTATGATTTTCTTTAGTATTTTCCTTCTCTTTACCCGCTTCCCCTCTTTATATGGGTCAACCATCTGTATGAGTTCTTTCCATTAGTATATAAAATCACCATATATCGTTGTGTCAATTTTAGTAGGATTAAATTGAGGAAGGCTTATAGATATCCAACTTTATTCAAATTATGTGGGCGTTTCTTGAGAAGTATCCCATGGTAGGATCTTCTGTAGGGACATGGATAGCGAGACTTCACTGCCTTTTTGAGATTCAACATCTAAGGGAGAACCCTCAAATAATATAAAATTGAACTGATGAGGTTCATAAAAACATTTTATGTCTTCCTTAAGGTAACAGCATTTTTGATAACAGGTATTAACCCTTTAAGTGCCAGCCTACCTGGAGTTTTTGTCACACTCTGTTGCCAGACCATTTTGCACTATTTTGCGCTCCCCATGTTCAAATGTGATTTTTGAAGGGATTTCCAGGGATTTCCCAGGAAAATGATATATTGTTTTTTTCAGCAGAGTCTGGGCTTTAACATGAAATGTCTTGTTTGTCATTTGTTAGGTGTATTCTTAATATTTTTGGGTGAAATATGTGCAAAAAAAAAAAAAAAAAAAAAATTTTTACATATTGTAGTTTTTTTTGGAATAAAAAATGTAAGTTTGTCAATAAAATCTTATTGCGTGTGAAATCCCAATTTCTCCTGGTTACAGCGGTACCACATATGTATAGGTAGACACCCTTTCCTGCCCAGGAGACTCCCCCAAACTGAAACAGCGCTTTAGGAGATTTTCAGATAAAATACAACTATGCTATGCAATATGCGCACCTTGCGGTTTTTCCAGAAAAACAACCCTTTACATTTGAAATACCCCCAACAAACTATATATTCTCTGGAAGTACACACCTCAGGCTTTCTAGGGGTACCAAGCTTGTGGATGTGGCCATAGTTTTCTGGAAGTAATCCCTCAACGTAATCTTTGGTTGCAAAGAGTTTCCCTAAAAAAAGGATAAAAAAGCAGAATCAAAGCCACATTTTCCTAAAAAAACTATATACAAACAAGAAAAAACAAGTTTAATCTGAAAACGCAACATCCCCCGAACAGAACAACACCCAACATGCATAGGTTCTGTCAAGGGAAGAGTTGCCAAACACCCCAAAGTAAAGCATGCGCATAACGGTAATTTTACTTGAAAATTTCAGCTCTGCAGACAAAGTGCGCACCTTGCGATTTTTCAACCAAAACAACCCTTTACATTTGGAATATCCCCCATAAACCATATATTCCCTGAAAGTACACACGTTAAGCTTTTTAAGGGTACCCAGCTTGTTCTAGTGGGCTCATCTTTCTGGAATTAATTCCTCAAAGAATTCTTTGGTTGCGCAGGGTTTCCCTAAAAAATTTATAAAAAAGCTAATTAAAAAACACCTTTTCCTAAAATATAAATATGCAAACCAGAAAAAACAAGCTAAGTCTGAAAGCGCAAGGTCCCCCGAACAGAACAATACCCAACATGCATAGGTACTATTAACCCTTTTAATTGCCAGCCTACTTGAGATTTTGTCACCCTCTGTTGACAGGCCATTTTCCCCATTTTGCGTCATGTTTTGCGACATGTTTTGCGCCATTTTTGCTGTAACTTTCAGAAAAATTATATATATATTTTTTGCAGCAGAGTTTAGACTTTAACATGAAATGACTTGTTTGTATTTTTTTTTTTTTTTTTTTACAATATTATTAAGTGAAAAAAAAATAAATAAATAAAAACATTTTTTAAGAAAATTGACTCCTTTATTTTAAATAAAAAATGTATTTTATTAAGGAAAATCATATTGCATGTGAAAGCCCCATTTCTACCGATTAGAACGGTACCACATATTTATCGGTAGCCCCCCGTTCCTGCCCAGGAGACCCCCCTAACTGAAACAAGTATTTTATAACATTCACAAAAAAAATACAAAAACCATCCACACTACAAAGGGTTAAATCGGGAAAAAAAATGACATAGGGTCCCCCCTCCCAGGGGAGGGAGACCCCATTTTTTTTTTTATTTTTAAGGGTTAAAAACCCTTAAAAATCAAAAAAAAAAATTGACGTGGGGTCCCCCTTACCCAAAGTAACCAGCCCGGGACCAGCTATGGGGGCTTGTAGGCACAGAGTGGGGGGGCCAGCTTTTGTGGCCCCCCCACCCTGCAGCCTACGAGCCCACATAGCCCATGTGGGCCCGGGCTCTTCTGCCCCCCCCTGGCCTTTGGGGAGGCAGGTAATGGGGGTGCCGGGGGTTAATGGCAAGCCACCCGCTAGCGCAGGTGGCTTGCCATCCCCCCAGCCTTGTGAACTGGTATAGGGGTCATGGACCCCTTACCAGTTCACAAGGGGTTAAAAGTAAATAATCACACAGACACAAGCAGAGAAAAAAATATTTTATTAATTTTTTTTTTTTTTTACACTATACTCACCTCCCATCCATCCTGGAGCACTCTGTCCCTCGGCGATCACTGGCTTCTGCTCACTTGCTAGAAGCCTTTTATAGCTGCTGGATGACAGATTACAAAGGGTTAATCAAAAAAAAAAATGACATAGGGTCCCCCCTCCCAGGGGGGGCGGACCCCATTTTTTTTTGATTTTTAAGGGTTAAAAACCCTTAAAAATCAAAAAAAAAATTGACGTGGGGTCCCCCTTACCCACAGTAACCAGCCCGGGACCAGCTATGGGGGCTTGTAGGCACAGAGTGGGGGGGCCAGCTTATGTGGCCCCCCCACCCTGCAGCCTACGAGCCCACATAGCCCATGTGGGCCCGGGCTCTTCTGCCCCCCCCTGGCCTTTGGAGAGGCAGGTAATGGGGGTGCCAGGGGTTAATGGCAAGCCACCCGCTAGCGCAGGTGGCTTGCCATCTCCCCAGCCTTGTGAACTGGTATAGGGGTCATGGACCCCTTACCAGTTCACAAGGGGTTAATAGTAAAAAAATGACACACACACAGAGAAAAAAAAATCTTTATTTTTCTTTTTTACACTATACTCACCTCCGATCCGACGTCCCTCGCCGCTGTCCCGCGCCGATCACCTCACTGACAGATGCCGGTGGTGATCGGCGCAGGGCGGGTGACAGGTGAGGGGGCTCCGATCGGAGCCTCCTCACCTGACACCCGCTCTGCTCCGATCACCACCGGCATCTGACAGATGCCGGAGCTCGGAGGGGGTATAGGAGGAGCGGGATGACGTCATCCCGCTCCTCCCACAATGGGCGGAGCTAAGCGGCGGCGGCCGTCGCCGCCATTACAAGAGGTGAGGACCCGGAAGAGGGTCCTCACCTGAAGACTGCGCAGCCCAGGGGGGGGATCGGACCCCCCCCTGGTGAAGAGGAGACCCGGACAGAAGGCTCGGGCGCGGAGGTGAGTAAATGACAGTTTTATTTTTTTTTTTACAGCGGCGATCGGCGATCAGCGCTGGAAACGGGGGGGGGGGGGGGCGGCTGGTTTCGGGCCCCCCCCTGAAGACGGAGGACGACGGGGGGGCGATCGGATGCCCCCCCAAGGAAGAGGGGACCCCAGGCTTCACAAGGATACCGGAGGTAAGTGATTTTTTTTTTCTATTTTTTAACTGTTTGGGGGAAATGCCAGGCACGTAGTTTCTACGTGCTTGGCACTTAACGGTAGGAGAAGCAACCACGTAGAAACTACGTGCTTGGCATTTAAAGGGTTATTACAAATGGAGCAGTGCAAAGTAGGCTACAAGGTATGTGTCCCTATAAAAGATAGATGGGATCTAATATATACTATCAGAAGAATATGCTGGTCGGCTGACTTGCATTTAAATTATGAGAAATGTGGTAATGGAACAATATCAATCATTTAGACAAATTCGCTCATATTCGTTGTTTTTATAGGTTTTTAAATTTTTTTATTATTATCTTTGCAGATATGCAAGATCAAACCCAGTTGTCCCCGCTTAAGAAGTTTCCTCCATAAGATTTCGCCTCATCAGACAGTGTGGACATAGATATGTTTGTCCCTCCTATATTGGTTTATGTTTGTAACAATTAACTTTGGCGAAACCCTGTGTGCGGTGCCCCGAGCGCCTCAGGACGCAGTGCGCATGTGCGGGAGTGGGCGCTGTCCCTGCCAGCCAGTATGCTGCTGACTGGAGGAGGCGGTCGTCACTTCCGCCCACCAGCGCTGTCGTTTTGGGCCGGGACGCCGCCACCGGATGTGACGCAGCGAGCGGCTACAGGAAACGCCGCTCACTGCGATCACGTACTGGCCGGCCAGGGGGAAACTGGGATTATAAAAGCGCGCGCAGCCTGCAGTTCTAATATCGCTACCCTGATGAAACGGCCTGCGGCCGTGAAACGTCGGTAAATTATTGTATGAGCGATCATTTACTTTTGTCTCTTATGTAACTGTTACGCTATTAGGATTCTGCTTGTGTATAGTTGCATATTTGTTTGTATATGGGGCTCCTCTATTTAAATCCTGTCAGCCTGTGCTATGTGTGATAGCCACAGCGTGTGATCACAAGTGGCAGCTGGACATGTTATTTTGCATTTCATATTTGATAGACAGCAGTGCCTTCATAGCCTGAATAGGTTGTTACTTAGTGTAACAAGTATAGTTTTGAATTGATGATACTGGGGCAGCATTATTATTGAAACAGTATATCATATATACAGAGATTTAATGTTATTGCATGGTTATTTTCTGCTATTTTCTGCTGTTCATAAATGCAACCCAGCTTCTCTAATTAAACATATGACTACATTGTATATAAATGATTTCTTTACTAGTGATTTGAGATACCCCACATACTTGAGTGGTTATGTGTATATATGTGTATAGAAATGAAATGTCTGTACTTTCCATGTAAATATTTTTTCACAACATAAAAATATTTCTTTGCAAATTATAATCTGGTGTGCGCCTACCTCTATGTATATTTTTGGATCTAAGGTTAGGGATTATTGGAGGATTTAATCCTTGGCAGGCAGCACCCTTTTTCTTTGTTTTTTGTTACTTTATATATTTTCCTTTGGTGGAGTGCCGACCACACTGTTTAAAATTTCGTTTGTGTTTTATCCTTCAGGTCTTGAGCACCCTAATTATTATTCATCTGTTTTGGAAAGATGTTTGAAGATGTGAATACGCTTACATCACAAAAAGCTGACACATTAGCATATACACAAGCAGAACTAGACGGGCTTGTGGCACGGTATTCCGATACCACTAGTCCGTTCTCCAATGACCACATTTCTCTAAAACGCCAATACGAAGCGGCCAGCAAGAAACTGGTACAGTACCAGCTACACTCTTTAACTTTAGTAGAGTACCTTAAAGTAAAGCGTATCCCAAGAGGATTACACCTGGCTGGCACATTTTGTAAGGAGGACCCCAAATTCTGTAATAATTGGCACAGGATTTTGAATAAATGTAGCCTTGATTTAATGGCATTGACAATAGAGGGAATACAAGGCCAATTAAGCTCAATAGAGAATTCTATTTCAACACTTAAGACCCAATTAGAACAGAATATTCCCATCACTGACTTTAAGACCTATCTAGAGGAGGTCAAGATTAAGTTGGATACCTATAATACCGAGACCCTTAATTTCAAGCTTAACAAATATAGACGGGACGCGACGGATTATAGGGAGGATCGAGTGTACACTTGGAGGGATTTTAGAAGGGATAGGACTCGCAACACAGAAAATAAGATATCATCTTTGGATAGTGACGAGAGTATAAGTAGTTGTGAGAATAGGCCACAGCGTTTTTTAGGGAAACCAAGGGGACCCAGAGGACGAGGAAGAAGACCAGAAGGGGCCAGAGACGTCCACGGGCGACAAATCCAAACCCGCAGTCAAACGCAAACAGTGACTTAGTCATTAATCTGTCAAAGAGAATACTGACAGAGGACGAGATAAGGGTATTGAATTTAGGACTTGGATTTACCCCCACATACAGGGGTGACCCAGTAGAGAATAATATTGATCTCCATCATTTCTTTCGCTCTATTAGATTGAAAGCCTTCTTTCACTCGGACACCCCCGAAATGACCATCAAAACAGTACCAACTTCCCTTCCCCCCTCCATAGATGTGTCTGGATGTAAACCAAAAAGTAAGTGGACTCCACCTACCACATTCCCTACCGTCGAGACATTTATCAAACTTGTTGAACAAGAGACAACACACATACATCAGAGCACATCACACAAAGATTTGGGCAAACAGAATTTAACCAAACGAGAACGAGCAGCGTTACAATCATTAGCTCGGGACGAAGAAATCATTATTAAACCCGCAGACAAGGGGGGGGGCAACAGTAATAATGGACAGAGAATTTTACCACCAAATTATAATGAATCAATTAGCAGACACAACCGTATATAGACAGCTCTCAGAGAACCCTTTGACGGCTATTAAGACTGAATTAGACCGTCTTCTGAAAAGGGCAGTGGATGATGAGATCATTGATAAGAAACTATATGCGTTTATGACTGTAGAACATCCTGTAACACCTGTGCTTTACGTTTTACCTAAAGTTCACAAGGATCCGGTTAACCCCCCTGGACGTCCAATTGTGGCCGGGACGGAGTCGATATTCCAAAATGTGGCTACTTTTTTGGACCGGGTATTGCAGCCCAAGGTAATCACTACAAAATCCTACTTACTTGACACAGGCGATTTTTTAAATCGCATTACCAATTTGGGACCATTGCCTGAACATACCCTACTATGTAGTATGGATGTATGTTCGTTATATACATCGATCCCACATGACTTAGGTATATTGGCAGTCACAGAAGCACTTAGTACATTGGGAACAACTTCTTCATTCAATGAATTATGTACCAATTTGCTTACTATGGTATTGACTAAGAACTATTTTCTTTATGGCGATAAGTACTATTTACAGTTACAGGGCATCGCCATGGGGTCAAATGTGGCACCCTCCTATGCAAATCTTTTTATGGACCGTTTTGAACGGACTTTTGTCTACAATGACCCATATTTTCAATCCCATGTAAGCCTTTGGTTAAGATTCATTGATGATATTTTTTTCTTGTGGCAGGGCTCCGAAAGCGATCTACTAATGTTTACAGATGGTCTAAACCACAGACTACCTACGATTACCTTTACTTTGGAATCTAGCAAGACTGAGGTACATTTCCTAGATGTTATGATATCCATTGCTAACAACACATTAACAACTGATCTGTATCGTAAGCCGACAGATCGAACAACTTTCTTACATCGTACGAGTTACCATACGGAAACTCTTAAGAAAAGTTTACCATACAGCCAATTTATACGCTTACGACGGATCATTACGGATAATGACACTTTTGATAGAAGATCACAGGAACTTATCAATGAATTCATGACAAGGGGCTATACATATGCAGAATTAATAACAGCTAGAGATAAGGCCAAGGTAAAGGATAGATCAGAACTATTGAAACATAACCCACGAGAGAATTCACAACGCATTCCAGCCATTTTAACTTTCTCGGCCTTTTCTCCTAGGATAGAAAAAGCCATAAAAAAACATTGGCATGTACTAGGGAGTGACCCTAAATTAAAACAGATCTTTTCAGGTTCCCCGATGTTTATACGGAAGAGACCAAAGAATTTACGAGAAAATCTGATTAGAGCAGATACATATATTCCAACACCAAAATCTTTGACTCAATGCACATGGATGCCATCATCCCAGGCACTCCAGGGAATGTTTCGCTGCGGGGGATGTGCGCAGTGTAACTCTGTAATTAAAGGGGATACATTCAATCATCCACAATCGGGGAAGCAATATAGAATAAAACAGTTTTTTAACTGTAATTCTACCTACGTGGTATATATTTTGAAATGCCCATGCGGTAAATTATATGTGGGTAAAACTAAAAGAACATTAAAGACCCGTATAAGTGAGCACCGGAGTGCTATCAGACGAGGAGATATAGAGTCATCGGTGGCTCGACATTTCATGCAAACAGGTCATCAAATCTCACAACTTCGTTTTATGGCCATAGACTATCAACCGGCTGCGAGAAGGGGTGGAGACAGAGATAAAGCTTTATTAAGACGTGAGTTGAATTGGATATTCACCTTAGATACCATGACTCCGAGGGGACTCAATGAAGAGCTGGATTACACACCTTTCATATGAGACCTCTTTATGATTTTCTTTAGTATTTTCCTTCTCTTTACCCGCTTCCCCTCTTTATATGGGTCAACCATCTGTATGAGTTCTTTCCATTAGTATATAAAATCACCATATATCGTTGTGTCAATTTTAGTAGGATTAAATTGAGGAAGGCTTATAGATATCCAACTTTATTCAAATTATGTGGGCGTTTCTTGAGAAGTATCCCATGGTAGGATCTTCTGTAGGGACATGGATAGCGAGACTTCACTGCCTTTTTGAGATTCAACATCTAAGGGAGAACCCTCAAATAATATAAAATTGAACTGATGAGGTTCATAAAAACATTTTATGTCTTCCTTAAGGTAACAGCATTTTTGATAACAGGTATTATTACAAATGGAGCAGTGCAAAGTAGGCTACAAGGTATGTGTCCCTATAAAAGATAGATGGGATCTAATATATACTATCAGAAGAATATGCTGGTCGGCTGACTTGCATTTAAATTATGAGAAATGTGGTAATGGAACAATATCAATCATTTAGACAAATTCGCTCATATTCGTTGTTTTTATAGGTTTTTTAATTTTTTTATTATTATCTTTGCAGATATGCAAGATCAAACCCAGTTGTCCCCGCTTAAGAAGTTTCCTCCATAAGATTTCGCCTCATCAGACAGTGTGGACATAGATATGTTTGTCCCTCCTATATTGGTTTATGTTTGTAACAATTAACTTTGGCGAAACCCTGTGTGCGGTGCCCCGAGCGCCTCAGGACGCAGTGCGCATGTGCGGGAGTGGGCGCTGTCCCTGCCAGCCAGTATGCTGCTGACTGGAGGAGGCGGTCGTCACTTCCGCCCACCAGCGCTGTCGTTTTGGGCCGGGACGCCGCCACCGGATGTGACGCAGCGAGCGGCTACAGGAAACGCCGCTCACTGCGATCACGTACTGGCCGGCCAGGGGGAAACTGGGATTATAAAAGCGCGCGCAGCCTGCAGTTCTAATATCGCTACCCTGATGAAACGGCCTGCGGCCGTGAAACGTCGGTAAATTATTGTATGAGCGATCATTTACTTTTGTCTCTTATGTAACTGTTACGCTATTAGGATTCTGCTTGTGTATAGTTGCATATTTGTTTGTATATGGGGCTCCTCTATTTAAATCCTGTCAGCCTGTGCTATGTGTGATAGCCACAGCGTGTGATCACAAGTGGCAGCTGGACATGTTATTTTGCATTTCATATTTGATAGACAGCAGTGCCTTCATAGCCTGAATAGGTTGTTACTTAGTGTAACAAGTATAGTTTTGAATTGATGATACTGGGGCAGCATTATTATTGAAACAGTATATCATATATACAGAGATTTAATGTTATTGCATGGTTATTTTCTGCTATTTTCTGCTGTTCATAAATGCAACCCAGCTTCTCTAATTAAACATATGACTACATTGTATATAAATGATTTCTTTACTAGTGATTTGAGATACCCCACATACTTGAGTGGTTATGTGTATATATGTGTATAGAAATGAAATGTCTGTACTTTCCATGTAAATATTTTTTCACAACATAAAAATATTTCTTTGCAAATTATAATCTGGTGTGCGCCTACCTCTATGTATATTTTTGGATCAACAGGTACGGAAACCCCAGATCCCTCCAGTTCAGGAACATGGCATCCACTGCTAGAGTCAGTGGATCCTTCGAGAGAGACACAAATACCGGAAGTTTGTGATTGTGAGTTTGTGACAAGAGGCAAAGAGGTCCACCACCGGTGACCCCCACCTGAGGCAAATCAAGCGAAACACCTTTGGACTGAGAGACCATTCCCCCTGGCGAGATGAGGACCTGCTCAGAGAGTCCGCCTCCGTGTTCTCCACTCCCGGAACGTAAACTGCCGAGATGCACGGGACGTGGCTCTCCGCCCAGTCCAGAATCAAAGACACTTCCCTGAGGGCACTCCTGCTGCGAGTCCCTCCCTGGTGATTGATGTATGCAATTGCCGTCCGATTGTCCGACCGAACTTATACCGGCAAGCCCTGCAACTGATGAGTCAAGCGAAACAGAACCAACCTGATGGCTCTCAATTCCAGTACATTGATGGGCTTGTGAGCCTCCTGAGGCCCCCACAGACCCTGAAACTGAAGATCCTTTCAGAAACCCCCCCATCCTGATAGACTGGCATCCGTGGTGACCGCCTCCCAACAAGGAGTCAGAAAGGATCTGCCCTTCAACAGGTTGACTGAATTCAGCCACCAGTGAAGGGAGCGCCGAACCCGGGGGGGTCATCAGGAAGGACTGATCCAACGATAGTGGAGACCTGTCCCAAACCGCCAACAGATGAAGCTGGAGCGTCCTTGTGTGAAACTGAGCAAAGGGAACTGCCTCGAATGAGGCCACCATCAATCCCACCAGTCTCATCCCTAGCCGGATGGCCGGACGAGGGATGGACAAGAGAAGCCGAACAAACTCCTGAATCAAAAGAACCTTGGACTGAGGAAGAAACACCTTGGCCTGGGAAGTATCCAGAGACATTCCCAGAAAGGTCACTACCCTGGACGGAGAAAGGGAGGACTTGGGGTAGTTGATCACCCAACCGAATCTCTCCAGAGTGGATACCACCGTCCTGGTGTCCAACTCTGCTTGGCTGAAGGAAGACGCCATAATGAGAAGATCGTCCAGATAAGGCACAATGCGTATACCCCGGGCTCTGAGTTGAGTCATTACCCCAGCCAGCACTTTGGTGAAAACCCGTGGAGCCGAGGTAAGACCGAAAGGAAGTGCCACAAACTGAAAATGCCGATCCTCCACCACGAACCTGAGAAACCTCTGGTGCGCTGGAAAAATCGGAACATGCAGGTAAGCGTCCTTGATGTCTATGGAAGTCAGAAAGTCGCCCTGACGAAGAGAGTAGATAGCTGAACGCAGCGTTTCCATGTGGAATTTCCGCGGGCGGACGAACCATCTTCAGATCCAGGATGGGTCGAACCGAGCCGTCCTTCTTGGGTACCGTGAACAGATTGGAATAAAAGCCCCGGCCCTGGTCTGAGGGGGGCACTGGGCAAATGACAGCCATATCCAGAAGACTCTTTACTGCCGCCTGGAGCCCCTGCGTGGCCAGAGGGTCCGAAGGCACCTGAGACCTGAAGAATCTGGGAGGGGGCCGGAGCTCGAACTCCAGCTTGTAGCCGGAAGTCACCACTTCCCGGATCCATCTGTCCGAGACCTCCCGATCCCAGACCTGGGAGAAGTGTTGCAGCCGTCCCCCCACCCACATGGGTGAGGGTGCCCCCTCATTGCTGAGCTGGTTTAGCAGCGGGTTTGGGCTTAGAGCCCCAACTGTATCCTGGACGGGCACGTCCTCTGCCCCTGTTCCCGGAATCTCCTCTGGATGACGGGAAAGCAAATCCCCTGCTAGCTCTGGCCCCACGAAAGGAAGGAGCAAAGGAAACCGCCCCCCGAAAGGGACGGCGTTGTTTCTTGTGTTGAGGTAACTTACCGCCTTTGGCGACAGAATCCAATTTCTCTCCAAAGAGCCTTAATCCTACAAAAGGAAGAGCCGTCAGCGACTTTTTTGACACAAAATCGGCCGCCCACTGGCGCAACCAAACCGAACGCCGAATAGTCACTAGCAGAGCCGACGTCCTGCCACACACCATCAGAGTGTCATCCAAGGCGGCTAGAACAAATGACAAAAACAATTCACACCTTTTAAGGCCAAGGAACTCGTCACTACCCGGATCAAGTCCGGAAGAAGTCAACAGGTCCCTGACCACCGACCTGGTAGCCACCACCATCAGCGCCGAAGCACAAACGGGCCGCATGGCTGACCCAACACTGGCAAAACCATGACAAGCCATCTGGTCAATGCATTTATCCTCACCATCTTTAAGAGTGGAACAATCAGGGGTATGTAAAACAGCAGTGTTGGTCAACCCCAGAATCGGTGCATCCACCTCGGGAGGGGACGCCCAACGCTTAACCGTATCCAAAGGGAAGGGATATTTTTTGTCCCAGCCCTGAGGAATACCTGGGAGCCAAGCAGGCCTCTCCCATTCCTTAGCAATAATTCCATCAAAATGCTTTTGATTAGGAAATTCCAAGCGCGGCCTGGATTCCTCGAAAAACTCCCCCTTTTGCTGTGGAACTGCCTCAGGAGGAGAAATAGCCAAAACCTCAAACATCTGAGCCAGAACGTTAGGAGTATCCGAGGAACTCCCCAAGTCCCGCTCGGTATCAGCGCCAACAAACTGCTGATTGTCTGAGTTATCTGATTCCTCATATACCTCCCCTTCCTCCAGTGGGGAGTAATCGGACCAATCCAGATTATCCACATCATCAAAGTCAACCACCGGCGAGGCCGGTGACAAATGCTTTCTCTTAGCCGGAGCCTTTCGGGCGACCGCGCTGGAGAATAATTTTTCAAGGTTGGCCAATCTGGCACACACCTCAGATTGCAGCTCCCCACCCATGACAACGTCACACGGGGTACGTATCAAGCTAGGAGGGGGAGGGGAAGCGACCGGCGGTGCTGACCCAGACGCCTGGGGTCCGGACTGCTGCGTAATAGTCTGCTGTGCACATGGTATACACAGTAAGGGATGCCCCACACCGCATACACTTCCGGGATTGCCCCGAGGGGAGCCCAAGCCCAGTATCCGGGGATGCCTCCATACGGTGAACTTATAGGTAGTCGCTATGACCAAGGGAATTACGCATATAAGCAACCCGGGATGCCCCTTTAATGTCCCAAGTGGGAGGATTTGCAATAAGCCAATTAAGAACCCAGGGACCCTAGGACCGGGAGAAACCCCCTAACACCACTGTAGGTTATATCTGAAAGACATAATAAAAAAGGCTAATAAGAAAAGCGGAGTATAGAATAAATATATATATATATGACATAAGCATATATAATTATAGGTGATGGGACAAAAAGGGGGGGGCCCACCGGGCCACTCACTGTGGTCCTGAAGACAGCTTCCTCTCGCCGTGAGGTAAAGAGCAGCTCTGAGGAGAGAAGGGGGGCGTGGCCAGCCTGAGGAAACAGGCACAGAGAAAAAAGCACCTCGGCGGTGCCTGTGACACAGGGGCGGGCCGCAGCGCTGGAAAGCCCGGCCCCGCCCCCAAGAGTGAAAGAATAAGGGGAGAAGCTCCCCTCCGTCATGACAATGCAAAAAGCCCGGCCCCGCCCCTTTTACCTCAGGGAAAAAGCCTGCATAAGAATGGCAGCCACAGCGCCGTTTTGACAATACACGCTGTTATGAAGTAATAAATAAGTTAATAACTATTGGGAAAATAATGTATTAAATTAATACATTAAAACATTGTTAAGAATTAATGATTACAAAATTTGGACCTAACACCGAATAAGGGGCCCTGCTCCTACCCTCCGCTATCCCGCTAGAGAGAGGGGCATTACCCAAAAGGGGGGACCACCCAAAGTGTAAGGCCAAGGGACGGGGCATCCCAAACCGGGGTCACCGTCCCGGATGACCGCCTACCCTCTTATATAGGGTCTCACGGGAGAGCATTTGCTCTTAAGCACCAAGGGTGCTTTTCTACCTTCACCCGGACCGTCAGCCTAGGCTGGGAGGCATGAGGTAACAGGAAAAAAAGGGATCCGGGTGGAAATAAAATGGATAACTAAAAGGGCCGGGAGTCATCCCGGCTACCTGAAATCCCCTTGTGCAAGGAGGAGACATCATCTTCTAACTTGCTCGCTGTCTGCAGAGATGAAGACTGGGGAATGAGTGGGAGGTCCCAGGTATTTATGGACTGGGAGGGGCTTTCTTTTTCCTATCATCTCTGCAGATCGCCCTCTACAGGTCGGTATTACCCACAGGTTATGGATATCTTGAAGCGGGGTGTGTGACATACTTAGAATAACTCATCTTTTCCTGGTCAAATTAGAACCATATGCCGACACATTAATACTTCGGAAGCATTAAAATTAGGAGCAAGAGAAGCCACATCCCCAAACTTGGGTACGCTCCTGCCCTCAGCCTATCTGAATGGCTGGGGGTGGAAGCACGCCACAGCCCAGAGATGATTTGGGTGTGGCCACTGATAATTACATCAGTGAGGGAGCCAGGAAGAAAGAACGTTTTGTGGGCGACCCCTGGGGTTTCACACAGTGGGGTATCCTAATCTGGGACACCCCAGAGGAAGGCCAGCAGCTGGCCCTAGAATCCTGTTGGGTTTTGTTCTGCTTTAAAGTCCCTGTCCAGGCACACACTTACCTCCTCTCATGTTATCTCCATTGGGAACAATTTAAAATAAGGCATTTCTTAGCATCTCAAAATCTCAGATTATAGGTAAATACCTTGTATATCCTAAGCACAGCTACAGCTTCAATTTCTGGGTTATTGCTGAGCTGGGAAGGGGATGTCATGGCACAGTGTTATGAGTCTTGAGCATGCTCTGCTGTGGACTGGGACAGCTGCTGGACCACTGTGACTTGCCGAGCTCCAAGGGACAGCATGGCTGTTAGACCATTTTTTTTTCATGGTTCTGGAGGAAAGAAATTGAAAGGAGTACAACGTTTGGAGCCCTGCTACGGCTTCTACCCGGCACTGCAGGAAATAGGGAAGAGGCACATGGGACAAGCTGCTTGCTGCCCTATTATTGCTGTTGCCTGGAAAGTTACTTGAATGTATTTGTTCGGAAATTGTACACCAAAAATATGCATTATATTCTATATCAATAGCCCTATTGCTTATATTATGGTGAGAAAAGCCCCATGCTACCATTTTTCTACAGGCAATTTATGAAGGAGTCGGGCTTAGGCTTACTGACAGCAGCTCTGTGTCATGTCTGGAGTTCCTCCACAGCTTAGGAGCATGCCTCTCTTCTCCTGCTATATGCCGCTCCACCAGCAGATGGCTCTGTCCTGCAGAGATGTTGGTAATCAGCCAGCACCTGTATGGCTTCCTGCTATATATAAGCTGATCCACCCATTCAGCCATGGATCAGCATTGAATTGTCTCCTTGAACCCAGAACCCAGAAACTCAGGACTCCTGCCACAGCTATTGTGTTTTCCTTCCCTGTCTCAGCCTTGAATCCGTCTTTGGACTTTCATTGGATCTCTATTCATGTATGTTTCCTGACTCCTCCTGTGTATTTATTCAGCAGCCAGAGTGTGTTTATGTTTGCCTGTATTTCTGCACAGCACCCGTAACACTCGGTGATCACCTTTATTCCTGTATAGTTATTGCAGCACGTGTTTGTTATATGTACACTTGTAAATCTGTACAGCAGTCTGATTGGTGTGTGCAGTATTTGTCACTATTAAACACGGTTTCCACATATCCGCCTTTGTTTCACAGCCACAATTCCTGGTCATTCTCTACAATCGGGATTACTCTGTTGAGAAATTTGTGACACCCTGTTTGTAAGTGTAATTGCTTGCCGGTCCTTCACTGTCTGGCACTCCCCACAAACACACGAGATATAAAACAAAAGTCTCCTTACCTTAGCAGTACTTCCACGTTGTTTATCATGCTCCCACAGTCCTGTTTATGGTGGCCATGGCCTGTGTACGGCCAGCTTCCATTGAAAACCATGGATGTCAACTGTACACAGGCCACGCCCATCTGCCAGCTGGAACCAGAGCTGCGGGAGGATGATCAGAGGCGCTGGTAAGGTGAATGGACTTATGTTTTATTGTGTGTGTGTGTGTGTGTGTGTGTGTGTGTGTGTGTGTGTGTGTGTGTGTGGCGCCAGACAGTGGAGAACAGGCAGGCGTGCAGGGAGAAGTTACATTTACTAACAGGGTCCCAGTGCTTTTCCTTTACCAGTCCCTGTAGTGATTCCAACACTGGGCACAGACATCTTGCAGAGGCTGCACAACGCAGGACCAGAAATGCCAGGGAAACAGCAAAGCCATTTTTTCCATAACCCCCCATTCTGCGGTGGTGGTGGGGGGGGGGGGTGTTGCAGGAGACTTTTGCTTTAAAGAAAAACTCGAATTTTGTCAGGTTTTGGTGTAACATAAGCATTTGTGTAAGAATTATGCCTTATATACCTGTGATTTACTCATCAGCTTGCTGTTTCCAAGTTTCTTATATTCCCGTGGCTCTGTGTTGATTTTAGTATAGATGCTTACTACAAATAGCAGAATCATTCCACTGACAAGAGTGCGCTCCCCTCCCATTACAAAGCAGAATTTGGAAAAATCAAGCAGAAGTAATGTCCTCCCCAGGTGAGAATGCTGTCTTTGGCTATTGGAACACAAGAATGTGATCCTCTCATGTGAGGAAGCTGAATGGGGTTAAACCTGTGAGCTCAGGAATGTGGAGCATTATCTTTGCCTCTGATGATTAGCAAGCCACAGTCAGGAAGTCTCTGCTTTGTACACCAAACACATTGATGTTGTCTTTTTAAAACAGAGTTAACAGATAAGCTCAACAACTTGAGGACATCATTTTGGCACACAATAAGGGGACATTTTTAAAAATTCCATTGAATATGGAATTACCCTTTAAAGTGGAAAAAAACATATTTGTTCCAGGCGATGCCCCGGGACAGGGAACAAAACCCTGGATAGTCAAAATCCTGGGGTTTGTTCTGCTTTGGTAGCAGTTCTGACTGTGGGGCATCCCAAACCAGGATAGCCCCTAGAAATCATAGATACCGGAACAAAAGTCCCATATGATTTTTGGTCCAGTTAAAAGAATTTTATGACAAAATAGAAAAAAAAAGTGTGAATGAAAGCAGGTCCGGCTTGGGGTTTATGCGGGCCTTTGGGCAATAGAATCTCAGTAGGCCTCTTACGGTGTGGTATGACACTCCATACATGGTAATAAAGTTGCATGTATGGGGAATACTGCTAAAAGAAAGAAAAAAAATAATAGAACACCAACATAGGAGGGGATTCTTCTCTGTAAGAGCAGTGAGACTATGGAACTCGCTGCCAGAGGAGGTAGTAATGATGGATACAGTAAAAACTTTCAAAAGTGGCCTGGATGCCTTCCTAGCATGTAATTTAATCTAATCTAATAGATTCCCGGGCCGATCATGGGAGGGTGTTGGTCCACTTTAAAGCTGGGCTGAGGGTAGTGTGTAAGAAGGATCTTCCTGACTGGAATGATTTATGAGCAGATGTATTAATAATCACAGCACGACATATTAGCAAAATGGCTTCTAATGAGATCATGGCATCAGAGAGATGCGGGTAATATTGGCAGTCCTGTTTAATAAGCATGAGAGGAGTAAGGTGGGTGGAGGAGGGGAGGGGCACCAATGGAGGATTTACAAATGAATACACAGGTCTCGCTTCTATCCCTTTGGTGAATTTTTCTGTTTTTCTTCCATATTGGAGCCAGATTTCAGATAAATCAGTACTTTCTGGACAGGTTTGTACTTCTGTCACCTTTTTAACGTTATATGTGGAGTTCTTCTTTAACATCTCCATTAACTTATCCAGTTCCCCTACACATATCCGTAGTGGACATTTGCTCCAAAAAGAAGGAAATTCTGAAACACAACCAACATGAAAATAAACATTACCAGTAGTGTTGAGCAGTGGTGTACTTAAACCGGACCTTCACCCGAAATAAGAGCCTATCTTATATGTTTCCCCCACACTTTGCATACAGATTGCTCACATTAATCCGGACCTTCAACCTAAATAAGAGCCTATCTTATATGTTTCCCCCACCCTGTACATACAGATTGCTCACATTAATCCGGACCTTCACCCTAAATAAGAGCCTATCTTATAGGTTTCCCCCACCCTGTACATACAGATTGCCACATTAATCTGGACCTTCACCCTAAATAAGAGTCTATCTTATATGTTTCCCCCACCCTGTACATACAGATTGCTCACATTAATCCGGACCTTAATCCTAAATAAGAGCCTATTTTATATGTTTCCCCCACGCTTTGCATACAGATTGCTCACATTAAAATCATTCTACCTGCATCTATTGCATTTTCTGAGACTTTAAACATCCAAGATGGCGGCTCATGTGCAGGCTGCCTGCAAACAGGAAGTCTCCTCTGACTGTGCCGCTCTGCATCCTGGGATTGCTGACCTTTCACTGACCCCAGCTCTCTTTTGTCTGTGCAAAGCCCAGCTATACGCCCGCTTTCCTGCACTTTTGACCCCTCTCAACTTCTCAATATGTGATGCTACTGAGCCAAGATGGCGGCGCCCGTATCCTAGAGTGCTGAATTGAGTTGCAGGCCATTGAGGAAAAGAATAAAAAGTAAGTGACTAAAAACATTAAATCTATTAATTTTAGATGCTGGGGAATAGTTTTTTAAGGGTTTGGACTTTTCATTATATCATGCTGAAGGTCTGCTTTAACCACCAATCAATTATGATGGACTTTCCAGTTACTGCATCTTAAAGGAGAAGCCTGCATAGTTACCAAGTGCCTCTAATACCACTTTCAGGTATCGCCGCAATCTTTTTTGTTTGCATCCTGCACTAAATGGCATTCACCAAGCACGCTTACCTAGGGATAATCCTTAATTATGGCCGAATACTGTGATTACCATATTTGAAGTTGAGAGTCACTATATAGCCTCAGTATTCGAGCTGCTCTTGTTGTATATATTGTAAATAATTAGTGTATATATTTATGCTGCACAAGTGTGTTTTCCTTTTCACTCATGTAACTTCATCAAGTGGATCTTCAGCATGATTCTAAATATGTCTTGCTGTGCATTAATAAATTGTCTTTCATAATTTGCATATGAAATCCTGTTGTCAGGTGTGCATTCATACTATACCTGTTCTTAACCACCAATCAAACCATGCAAATGCACAGGGCCCCCACCTGCCAGGGGGCCCCCGGAGGCAGGGTCAGATCAGTGGCAACTCTATAATGATAAATATCGACACTCAGCAGACGGGCGGGTGACCTGTAGAGAGTGAGGGGGCCGTTTAACACAAAGCAGGGTGTGCAGCAGATATGAACATACTGCACACTTACGTGATTCAGCGGCTGCAGAATCCGTGCTCTCAGCTCCATTCAGCTGCACAAGATTCTGTGATATCACAGCAGCAAGCCAGCTGAATGGTGAAGGTAGGTTAGGTAAGTGGGTGCGGCAATTTAATGGGGTTTCACAAGGTGGGCCATCCTAGTTTGGGATGCCACAGGAAGTTGGATGGCCATATGGACAATTCCCTATGTCATGGATAGACAATGCCCCTCTGTGTGAAACTCTCTGGGTTACCTCGCACTCCCACAGCGCATGAGCAGGCCACGGCTACATCCCCAACCAGGTGCCTTAATATTGTATTTGGCTATACAAGCCATAAAGTTTGGTTTCATACTGAGAGTTCGGTTCCCAAACCAATTTGAGTTCAACCGAAAAGCGGGTTGATGGCCTTGAGGTGTCAGCAAAACCTGGACCCTGGGGCAGATTGGCTATTGGGAGCACAAGAAATATTCCTGTGGGCTGCACTGGTTTGGGGCCAGCTTTGCTGGGAATAGCCCCTAGAATGCAACCCACCCCAACCAAGGCCTGTGGTGTATATCACTAATTCTTCTAATAAAACCTATAATTACAGCCTCCCAAACTTCCCCCCAACCCACTACGGCAGGCCCCACTATACTCCTACCCCATGTTCTGCCCCTACAATGCTATTTCCTCAACATTAATTGTTGTGAGGGGTCATACCCACTCCCGCCGTAGTATCCTCACTTACAATACTGAAGCTTCACTACCATCACCCAAGAACGGGCTCCTTGACCGGCTGGAGAGCACATTGGGTGTGGGACTCGTAGCTCATGGACTCATGGTAGACTGGGTAAAACCACAGGCTGAATTTTGGCCTCAGTCTGCATGGACTCCATGTCTAAATTCCCATGACACCTCTTGATTTACTTCCTCTCTGGTGAGCAAACATGAACTGACACTATATTTCTCCTATGAGTCAGAGGTAACAAAGTGAGCATTTACATTCCCATATCCCAAGTTTAGGCTGGAATTGGGCTTTAAAGCGCAACAAAACCCACCTGGCCCAGCACTCGAATCTAAAAAAGCGGGATGCCCCGCTGTGTGAAACCCCCTGGGCGGCGGTAAATACTCCATTTCCATTTCCAGCTCCAACGGCGCTTTCGCGGGCTCTCGCCCAATAAGAGCCTTCTGCCGTGACTACGTCTTTCGGTAAACGTCTCTCATTGTTGTGAATGGGGAGTGCGCACCACCGCATCCCCTGCACCCCTGGTGCCATGCGCACACTCCCACTCCTGCCATTCTGGTAGGCTGGGGCTGGAGGGTGCAAGCCGCCGGGGATGAGGGGGATGCGGCAAGCCGAAGTAAGATAATTGTGTTTCTTACAGAAAGATTGTAGGTGGTACAAACCTCATGTGGGTCAATGACAACATCTGTGAGCTGCACGTGGTCCAGCAGTGGTAAAGGGTATCCCTTATTAAGGATGCCTGTATGGATCAAGAGAGTCAGTGACTACAGAATTCTCTATACATAGATCATGTAATACATACATTGCAGTTAATGTGGAAGTGGACCCAACATCTGAACATCTGACCCAACATACCTCCCCACCCCCAAACCTGATTTGAATTTTAAAATATGTGTTGACAAGTGGCTAGCCACCCAATCCTTGCAAGAGCCATAGTGATCTGCCATACGGTTTCTGCATAGACAGGATACAAGGCCCAGTTTCAGGCATGAGACTAGCTGGTGAACAGGTGAGCTTTTTTTTTTTAACACCTGAATCAGGGTTTGTGGAGATCCAGATTTAGACTTTAGGTCCAGTTTAAGGTCATTTCTAGGCAGCAGAGCAAGCATTCAGAGGTAGAGCTTGGAATGCTCCCTCAGTACTCAATCTGCTATGTGTGAGAAAAGTACTTTTTTCTGGCCTAGATAGTTAGAGGTTAAAACCTCCCGCAAACCCCACAGGACTGTCCCCCCCTGAAAGGGTTAATAAGTTTCACTGGCTCTTCTAGTCCACCTGCATAGAGTGGCCTTCAAACCCTGCAGCGCTGGAGACCACCCATAAGAAATTATTACATGCACACAAGGTACAGTTTCCCAGAGTTATCCACTTGTTTATTGTTACAGCTCGTATTTATACAACACAGCCCTAATAACTATTCTATAACTAGCTTTAGTGATGAAAGCAAACTAGGTGGTCTCGCCATGTCACTTCATTTACAAGAAATCACGTGCTTTCTGAGAAATAGAAACTTAACTTGCAGCAGCTACGTGCACAAAGCATTTTGTCAAATGTTGCATATTCATACAAGATGGAAGCTGTTCTAACAAAGAAAAAAACATTTATCCACCTCGCCGGGGGATCCAGCTGCTGATTCCCTTGGATTTCGGGCGACCTCACAACAGGCGGCGCCATCTTGAATCCCATGAGGCACTTTGTGCAGCCCCCAATCTTGCACCTGCACAGTGCCCATAAATGGGATGCAATGGAGCTGCCCGAAATCCCACAAGACTTTGCTGAGCTGCCAGATCACCGTGGGACATTGAAGAGCACAGCTAAGGATCGGCTCCTGAAGCAGCCGGATGTCACCGGCAGCGGGGAGCGGCGGCGGTGGCATCCAAAAGGTAAGTAGGGGCTGATGGGGGAAGCGGAATCGCCCCCGTTTTATTTTAGGTCTGATGTTCCTCTTTAAAATGAAAAATCTCCAAAACAGATCCAGTAGTACCTCTCTGTGAGCGAGGTCACATACAGCGGTAGAAACCACATTGTTTCCAATAGGGTCATGTGACCCCCTGCGTGTTACAAGGAAGCCAGGGTAAGAAATGTATGCAGCTTGCCACCTAGTCACTTGCATTTAACCCCTTGCACCCTCCCCCCACACACACTGCCTGCATTTAACCTCTTGCACTCTCCTGTAATGTCTGCAACTTTTTGCTCAGATCCACCCTGCTCTTTCTACATTTAACCCCTCGTATTCTTAACTCCTCAAATGTAGGCATTCTACCCCTGACACCAAGGGCGTAACATTACGGATGCAGGTGGTGTGACCGCATCAGGGCCCAGAAGGTCAGGGGGGCCCAATCATTATTAATTTGTGCTCATTATTTATTATATTTGTGCTCATTTAGAGAAAAGAATCACCATTAATCTCTGTCTTTAGTTGTCTTGCTGCATCCAATTGAGTTAAAAGACAGAAAAAAGCGGCTCACTTGATGTTTGCGCCAGGACCCGCCACATTTAGTTACGCCTCTGCATCGCACCCTCCTCCGCCCCATACTGGACTCAGGACATTATACGTACCATTCACTTGAGGAAGAAGTATATGGGAGAGGTAATAATTGACAGCAGCATTTAATATCACCACCTGCAATGTCACAAGAACGCATTCATGTTATTTTCTTTTCACACATATTACTTTTATATACATTTATATAGTACAATATAATTACTAAAGTGGACCAGAACCTGGTCCTATAGTCTAAAAGACTCAAGGACTGAATAAATCCCTTCCATCGGTTCCACCCACCATGGAACCCTTGGACTAGATGAGTATGAGGCACAGTGTATTATCTTGCTTTGCCCATTGCCTGTCATTGCTGTCATTGGGGTACATTGGACTACAATCAGGGCCGGATGGCTGGAGGCCCCTGGGCACAAAATCTGGTGGAGGCCCCAGATACAGTATTTTTTTCCTTTAGAATAATAGCCCAGCCAAGTCATTGATTAGTGGTTGTCTGGCACCCGCCCACTTACTGGAACGTCAGATCGAGTCCCTTGTGCCCCCCTTGTGCGGGTGCGTGCTGCTCGGGAACTTCTGCTTTGCCATTCTGGGTGGGGGGTAGTGTAGTCACCCGGCTGGTCCTGCAGGAAACAGTTCCCTGCATTGAGCTGCCAGCGGCTGTGCTTGGTGGCTTAAGTCATTGATTGGTGGTTGTCTGGCACCCGCCCACTTACTGGAACGTCAGATTGCGTCCCTTGTGCCACCCTTGTGCGGGTGGGTGCTGCTCGGGAACTCCTGCTTTGCCATTCTGGGTGGGGGGTAGTGTAGTCACCCGGCTGGTCCTGCAGGAAACAGTTCCCTGCATTGAGCTGCCAGCGGCTGTGCTTGGTGGCTTATGTGCAGTGACAGCTCTGCACACATCACTGTAGCGTTGCTGGCGGCGGCTTTGCTGCTCTAGACTCTCCGTCCTGCCCTGTGGTGGCTTTGGCTGCAGGTTGCAACATAAAAAGTCTTGCTCAGACGCGCCCCCACCAATAGCTTTGTTTCTGGTCCTGCGGCCCATCAGACGAAGGACTGAAAAGCCTCCTGGACCAGACCATAACTCAAAGGTTGGTGGAGGCCCACTTAGCAGGGAAAGTGGCTTGCGTCCCTTGTGCCCCTCTCATAATCCGGGCCTGGGTACAATCTTTATAAAGATGGCCACTATCTAGAGCCAGAACACTTGTCTCGTTAGTCTACTAGTGTTTTACAACAAAAGTAGTCGGTGGTGCCAGATAATGTTGCTGGTCCTATGACCACTAATGGTGCCCTGTAGCAATAAGGGGCCACAGTTGATGGCTTTTTGCTGTGGCCAGCTGAAAACTGTTAAAGTAACTGTCCAGGCAAAATGTAAACAATTCAGCAGCTTATCTTCTCATACCTGCCCTCGCACCTCACAGCAGCACCTAGAAGTAGAAACTTGGCTCCGACTTCTGCCCCCCTCCAATTCCACTAGCAGTAGACCACCAATCATAGGGCTCTACTAGTGTCTATACCTCCTGTGTGTTGCAGCATTGTGATTAGAGGTCACAGCATTCTGATATAAACACACTGCCTGCTATTGTACTGGAGAGCGGCCACATCCACTGGTTGGAAATGTTAAAAATGAATGAAAAGTTTTCTCTGGTTTGGGGAGTTTTGAAAAAAAAAACAGGGAAAACGAGGTGCATTAGGTATAAGTGATTATATGGTCTGTGTAGTTGCCTGGACAATCACTTTAACAACACAAGCAAAGCGCTCATCCAAAAAGAAAGTACTGATACTTTAACTCATAATAGTTAAATGGCATAAAGGGGTCTATGAAGTGCCGCAGGCCCCCAGTAGGCATATTTAGGTCCTCAGACTTGACTGCCATTGTGTTATTTATTTTCTGCCTCTACATTTTCATTGTGATTTATATATTTGTGAATGTTCTCCATGGCTTCTATTTAAAATACTTACTGAGAAAGGGCCGACATCAGAGTGCTTAAGGTCCATTTGTACTCTACAAACAAAAAACAGATTTTCACTGTAATTACTATAACCCATAGGAGTGAACTGTGCAGCTATACTTCAGCTCTCTAGAGGGCAATATCCTACCACTAACTTATGTATCTGTATTACTTTTACTCATATTATTTCAGCATTTACATTTTTCCATAGCCTACAGGTGCCTTAAAGTCCCTAACCAGGCACTCCCTTCCTCCCAACTCATCCTCCTTTAGGACAGTGACAAAAAGCCATTTCAAAGCATCTTAAATCTCAGATTATATGTACGTATCATATGTATCCTAAGCTTTCTTTGCTTCAATTATAGAGGGCGTGGCTAAACTGTGAAGGATGTGTCACAGCACAACTTTTTGAGTCTTGAGCATGCTCTGCTGTGGTCAGAGACCTCTGCAGGACCACTGTGACTTGTCATGATCACTCACAGTGTTTGCACCAAGGGATAGAGCTGTTTTTTATGTAGTCCTGGAGGAATGAAATTGAAAAGTGGGCAAGCTTTGAAGCCCTGCTATGGCTTCTATCTTGCACTCCAGGAAATGGATAAGAGGCACATGGGACAGGCATCAGGTGAGCTGTTGCTTCCCCGGAATTTGACTTTCCTGGGTTTTGTTCTTTGCCGATATGGAATGCCCAGCTGTGTGAAACCCAGGGGTAAATGTAACCTCTCTGCTGCCTGAGAGCCTGAGACGAACTGTAGAAATACGCCCCTACACTCCTTAAGACAGCATCGCGGGGGGGGGGGGGGGGTAAGGAGTGGAGGCGGCCTGAGTCACCAATAGTTGACCTAAAAACATTACACCAGTAAAAAAGTATATATTTTATATGGAAAATAAAAAAGCTTGCTGCCCCCTCTGACTGCCTCACATGGTCTCATTACAGGTGCATCCCTGGTGAAACCCCCCAGGAAGCCCAAATAAACTCACTTCACTATGCTCCAATGGCACATGCGCGGACTCTTGTCCAATGAGAGCCGTCTTCTGTGACGTCATTTGGCAAGTGGCTCTCATTGAAATCAATGGGGAGCGCGCTCTGCTGCATCCCCTGTATCCCTGGCCATGGGTGAGCTCCCTTCCCAGCCTATCACAATGCCAGGGATGCAGGGGATGCGGCAGAACGTGCTCCCCATTATAAACAATGAGAGCCATCTGCCAAATGAATTTGTCATTGGATGACAGCCAATCTGGATTCCCTAGAGGAAACTGTTACACAGAACCTATAGTCATTTTTACTGGCGATCTGCTTTAATAGGAAAAAATAAGGCCCTTATTTAACAAGGGATAGCGCCAGGTAGCGAATGGTGAGCGAACGGTAATGACGCTCACCGCCACGAGAACGCCGGCTCCCCACCGCAATCACACATTTATCAAGCCGATCCTGCTTAGCGACTGACAGAGCGCCAGATAGCGAATCATTCATCATTATTCCAGCCTCACCCCACAGCGCCAGCGAGCGACCTTGAACCTGGCGCTCTCCAATGCATTTCAATGGAACAATGTTTTTTTTTTTCTTTTAAATGTCAAAAATTCTGTGACCACTTCTGCAATGTTAGATATTTTTTTTAAGGTAAAAAAAAATAAATACATTTGTGCAGAATTGATATTACAGGTCTGATATTAATGTATTCATATTACAAAATGTGTTGAAAAACATGTTTTTTTTTTTTCAAAAAATATGGTTGTTTGGGGGTTAAAAAACTACTTTTAACCCATCTCCGCCAGCGCTCTGGGGTTTAAACATGCATTTCACAGCGCGAGAATTTTTTGAGCGTGATTTGTTAATGAATATGCTGGGAGCCGTTTGCTATGGCCATTCGCTGTCATGCGCTCCCATACAGCGCGGAACCTGTCAAACAGCGACTCCTAACCCCATATTCAACATTACCGCACACCGACGGGGTCGCTGTCAACAGCCGAACAACGGCCAAGCACAGCGAATACTAGCGTGCGCTGTGAAAATAACTCTACTGTCGCTCATCTGTCGCTACCTGGCGCTATTAATGAATCGGCCTCTAAGAATGTCGGTCTGGAAAAGACAAGCTCCAACTAGTGAATATATTGTTTGGTTCACCAATAACATTTTTAACCAATAAAGTTCAGTGTGAATCTGTGACATTTTCTTGATGCGTACCTGCTAAGTTCGAGATTACCCACAATTCTTCCTGAGCTCACCCCTACTTTTGCCAGAGCGGTGGTTGTCTATGGAAGAAGAAAAATGATGCAAGTAGCAAGTTGTGGAGTAGAAATATTGTATTTATACATGTATTCAGTATAGTAAAGCAACTCATCCAGAAAAAGCTTCAATGTGTCTTTGAAGGTTCTTCATCCAGGCCAAAGTTTATCCTTGGTAATATGCCAAGGCAACTGGACTCACTATGTTTTTATGTTAAAAGACTGTTTACCAGTAATTTAAATAGGTTTACTAATTCAATATAATCTAAGAAAAGGGTGGACGGCCAGCTCAGTCCACTAATAAAACCCAACAAAAGTGCCGCTCACACATGAATATTAGTTAATACATATTTATTGTACATAAAAAGTCACATTTAAAAAAGACAATTAAAAACATATAAGACACGACCCAGATGGGAGTTTATAGGGGCTACAATAAAGTATTAATCAGTATGTATAACTGATTATCACTGAGGGCTTTCAATTTGTATAAATTTTTAAATCAATATATAAAAAAGATAACTAATATTAAATGTGTTAGGAAGTGGCTAATCCACAAAAAGTGCAAGTGCCATAAAGTTAAAGTGTATCTATGCATATAAACCCAGGAAAGTTACAAACTACCAGATGCAAGTATGAATTAGACCTTTAGAACCACAACAACACTGTACAAAAAGTGCAGGAGGCTATGTAAGTCTCCCAAAAGGAAAGTACAAGTGCTAAACAATTGCCATAGAAACCAACAGTGATCAGAGAACCTGCAGCGAATACAATGTATTGAAAACTATATCAAGTTACCAATGTGCAGAGCCCCAATCCCCTTGAGGTCTGGTCACATCGACATGGTGCGTGGGTCAGGCCCACTTCGTCAGGGAAGACAGACAAAACACTGAAGAATCTATCAGGATCTACTACTCTTCAGTTTTCCTTTGGATTTGGAATCTTTAGCAGTGGTTCCAACCAGCAGCTCCTTACACTATTCTAAGATGAGCCAGCTAAACTTTCCCTATCCTGAAAGTGCACAAAAGGAGACAGAGATAGATGAATGGGGAGGGAGAGGGGAAAGGACTAAAAAAAAGTGTGAAGAGAAAAGCGAGAAGGTAAAAAGAGGAAAACATAGAGAAGAGAAAAGAGATAGAGATGGAAAGTGGTAGGGGTAGCAGACAGAACCCAAAAGCCCATAATTATTAGAGCCCTGCACCACCTAGCAGAGAAGATCACAACTAGAGATGAGCGAACTTCTTGAAAGTTCGATTCGGGCGATTCGCCGAATTTCCCCAAGAAATTCGGGTTCGCCTGAATCGAACTTTCACGAATTGATCATCTGAAAAAAAAATGCCGGCATGGTGGGAGCGGGCAGTCCGGCTACGCCTGTCAGCGGGCCGCCGCCGGCCTGCTAACAGCACAGCCGGCCTGCCCGCTCCCACCATGCCGGCATTTTTTTAAAAAGCAAACACTTACCTGCATGGTCGGAGCGTGGAGGCCGGCGCCGCTCTCAGCTGTCATCAGAGGACGCGTCATCAGAGGGCGCCTGAGAGCGGCGCCGGCCTCCACGCTCCGACCATGCAGGTAAGTGTTTGCTTTTTAAAAAAATGCCGGCATGGTGGGAGCGGGCAGGCCGGCTGCGCTGTCAGCGGGCCGGCGGCGGCCCGCTGACAGCGTAGCCGGCCTGCCCGCTCCCTTCATGCCGGCATTTTTTTTTTTTTATTTCAGCGAAAATTCGATCGGCATGAACCAAAAAAAATTCGGGTTCATGCCGAATCGAATTTTCCCTGAAATTCGGAGCGAATTTCGGTTTGTCCGAACCGGTTCACTCATCCCTAATCACAACCATTGAAGCTGCTAAGAGGAAGGACTCCGGGAGCACCGGCAGAGGAGCGGCCAGTGGTTTGCTCTCTATGCAGCTACCCTAAGCCGCTCTGACACCAGTAAAAGCTAGATAGAGCACTGGTTGCTGATTCAAAGAGAGCCAATGCATGTTGCGTGGGATCATTGACATGGTGAGTTTACACAGTGATTGGGGGAATTTCACACAGTGGGGTATCCTGAATGCCCCACTAAGATCACATTAGCAAACACATTAGAAGGACTATTCAAACTTGTGAGAAGATCAGGAATCTATTACTAGATTATGCTCATGGCTACTTATACACTTTCTAAATAGCAACTGGACTTACCAGGTTTAAGAGAAACGCAGGAGCCAGAGAGGAGTTGGGTAAAATGACATAGGCTTGAATGTCTATTTTGGGTGCAATGGACAAATTCCCTGGTTTAATGTCCAGAAATGGAGCTGATGTAGATGAAATCTGCAGTTTCATGAGCATATCTGGGTACATCTTCGATAACTGTAACAGAAACCACAAAGCTATGAATAATATTTGATAATGCCAGATATTCAAGGTGTCAGCGATTTCACTGCCCCTCCCTTCATATATGGTTCCTGGGGATTTTTTTTTATGGAAGCTAAATAGCAGTGTTCAATCAACCCTATTGGCCTAAAAATGAAGGAAATCACATATACCTATACTTTCTACCCTATGGAAAGCATCTCTTATTAATATACTAAAAATACTGCCATTAATAATATGGTCAGATATTATGTTGCCCTTTGATTTATGGGAATTCATTTTTTTTATGAGGCTAAATAGTGTATTCTATCACATCTCATATTGAAACAGCAAACATCACTATTTAAGTGGCGCTGCTAACAGTAAAGTATTTTTTTCATGCTATTCACTTGCGGACTATAGTACTCTAATGCTCTTTAATCAGGAGACAGGGAGGCTGATTTATTAATAGCGACATGTAGCGACAGTTGAGCGACTGTAGCGGTATTTTCACAGCGCCCGCTAGTAGTCGCTGTGCTTGGCCGTTGTTCGGTTGTTGACAGGGACTCAGTCGGTGTGCAGTAATGTTGAATACAAGGTTACGAGTCGCTATTGGACAGGTTCCGCGATGTATGGGTGCGCATGATAGCGACTGGTCAGAGCGACCGGCTTCCACCATATTCATCAAAAAATCACGCTCAAAAAATTCAAGCGCTGTGAAATGCATGTTTAAACCCCAGAGCGCTGGAGGCGATGTGTTAAAAGTAGTTTTTTAACCCCCAAACAACCATATTTTTGGAAACCAAAAAAAAAAGTATTTTAAATAATTTAGTAATATGAATACATTAATATCAGACCTGTAATATCAATTCTGTACAATTTTTATTTTTATTTTTTTTTTCCCTTAAAAAAATTATCTAAAATGGCAGAAGTGGTAACAGAATGTTTCACATTTAAAAAAAAAAAAAAAAAAAAAAAAAAAAACATTAATAACAATTAATTATTAATATTTAAAGATTGTTCCATTGAAATGCATTGGAGCGCACCAGGTAGCGAGAGGTCATACCTGTCGCTGTTCAGGGTCGGACGACAATTAATTATTAATATTTAAAGATTGTTCCATTGAAATGCATTGGAGCGCGCCAGGTAGCGAGAGGTCATACCTGTCGCTGTTCAGGGTCGGACGCTGGCGCTGTGGGCTGAGGCTGGAATAATGATGAATGAGTCGCTATATGGCGCTATCTCAGTCGCTAAGCAGGATCGGCTTGATAAATGTGTGATTGTGGTGGGGAGCCGGCGTTCTCGTGGCGGTGCCGTCATTACCGGTCGCTCACCAGTCGCTACCTGTCGCTATTCCTTCATAAATAAGGGCCTTAGACACTAATGAAAAACGTCCTTCCACTGGCTATAGCCAACCCACCACCCACACATCTAGTAAGAGACAGTTTGTAATAAACGCTGTTGAAGTAAATATCCAACCAACCAGGAATGAACTTATCAAGGAACAGTAGGACAACCTGACAGAGCCATAGAACAAGAAGCAGCCACATCAACATAGGACGGAAGCCATATCCCCAAAATATTATTTCCCTGACACTTAAGGATATTACAAATCAAGGCATGACTGGAAACATAACAAAAGGCTGCAATAATTACCTTTTAGTAACTATGGTGTCTACAATCTACAAATCTAAACATATGCACATTGGACCGGCAGCACTCTGATCCACCTATGCCTGATGATGGAAAGCCCTAAATGAATCCACCACCTGGGATGAGCCAAAACCCACAAGGAGGGATCTTTAGATATGTAAGAATAAGTCACCAACTGACAAATTAATTCCATAGGAGATTTAGCCAACCCCCAAACTTCTGCATGGCACCAAAGGAACCACAATGGATAGCTGGCCAAATAATACTTTAAAGCCCTGACCACTCAGAAGGTGCAGGGCAGCATAGAAGACAAACAAGAACAAGTACTGGTACAAGAACCCCTTCTAATAGGCAGCTGACCAAACAAAAATAAAAATATCTCCAATATGGTCATAGACAGCAAAAATCACACAGAAGTAGTTGTAACTCCTCTCGGTGCTATCAACAACTTTGGCTGAAGTTGGGCTTTAATAGGTGGAAAATTGATGCAGTTTGCCAGGTTCTAGCTGGACATATGTGACTATTCAGAATAATACAGATATGCAGAGGTGTAGCTAAAACTGACCAGGCCCTGGTTCTGTCCTCAAATAGGGCCCCGTCATGGCTCATATAGTAAACTTTTTCCTGTGGCTTTTCCTAAAATGGCTACAATTAGGATACTAAAGCAAAAAAAAAATCTTTTTTACATTCCGTGCTTGTGCACAAATCTAAAAACATAAGGTGAAGGAGCAAAGATGGGGCCCTTGACCTCATGGCCCAGGATACAGTCGCTACCTCTGACCCCCGTGGATACATCCCTAGAGACAAGGCTTGCCCTTACCTGTGGTATCAATGTGCCAAATGATGAAGTGTTCAGCCGAATGTTGAAGTCCTTGGGAATCTGCAGATGAATATCTAAAATGTGTAAAACTGATAGGTACCCATTACATATTTCTTTGTTGCTTCAATGTCCAGAGCTTAAAGTGATTGTAAAGGCAAAAGGTAAAAGAAAATAACCAGCAGCTTACCTTGCCAAACAGCAGCTTACCTTACCAAACAGCAGCTTACCTTACCAAACAGCAGCTTACCTTGATAAGCTGCTCTGGCCACACTCCACCAATGCGGGACACCAATCTCCTTCCAGGTCCCATAATGGAACCCCCTTCCCTGCCTCTGGATTCAACGATGCTCTGAGCTGCCATGAAGCCCAGCTAACCCCTCCCTTCCCCTGCCCAGCAGCTCTCTCTAGCTCAGCGCAGACAGCTGTCCCCCCCCCTTTAGTTATTCTCTGTAGCCCCCTTTGACAATCAGTGGTCAGAGAGAGCTTAACCCCACGCAGATGTGGAATAGCTGCGCTCCAAGAATTGCATAGGAGTGGCCATCTTGGCTCACACCTGAGAGCCATGATTACACATGAGCATAAATGGGGAAGAGCTTTTGCTAGCACACAAACACACTGCAGTGGAGCTGGGAGCTTCCATATGATCAGCCCAACCAGCCAGAATGTTAGGAGGATGTAAAATATGCATCTAGCTGGTTGCACTGATGATCAGCATGGCTGTAGTGTGTCTGCATGATATTGTTTCTCCACACAGGGAAGGCTGTCATGTTACACACACACTCACACACTGAATCAACAGCTGCTGGAGGGGATGAGTGTAACTATGTAGCGATGTAAGTCAATGGCCTGGCTGCATTGCAACTGTTGTTTATAATGTTGATTCAATGTTTAGAAGCTTTCTGAGCAATCATTACAGCTGATGGCATTTTACTTCTGGTTAGAGATAAAGCATTAATTAAAAGAGATTTAGGGTAATTTTTCACTTTAGGGCTGGGTTTGTCAGAAGCAGGGCTGTCAGAATTGTGGCAAGATGTTCGCTACCGTCTACCCTCTTGAAAGCATCTCTTATTAATATACTAAAGAAATACAGCGTTTAATAAAAGCGCTAATATTTTACCATAATTTTTCTTTTTCTCTTGGTAAACGACCCAACATTTCTTCAAGAAAATGACCAGAACATCCTGAGCGGACAATGGTGATACAATACCATTGACCATAGCTTAACTTTTCAGATACATTATGTCAGGTATCTTTTCTGAGGCTGAATGTTTGATTCTGCATGATATGCCACTGGCCGGAAACACGTGTTTACAGACAGGATGTGTAAAGAACATACTCTCAGCGTCTGACTCTCTCTGCAATTTCACTTCTATTTACATGGAGCACCCTATGACCCCATGCATACCCCCAACCGTCCCGATTTTCCCGGTACAATCCCAATTTTTTTCCGGTGGTCCCGCGTCCCGTGGCGCATGCCCTTGTCCTGCGCCGTCCTCACTCTCTCCCACGCCGTCCTCATTCTGTCCTGCGCCGTTGACGCTGACTTGCGGCTGTAAGAGAAAAAAAAATGACATTCACTCACCTCCTCGCCCGATCCCTCTGTCCAGGTGTTCTCTTCACCGGGAGGGGGGGGGTTCCGATCCCCCTCCGGGCTCCGCAGGTGAGGACACGGCCCCGCCTTTTGTGGGAGGAGCGGGACGACATCATCCTGCTCCGATCCCCCTCCGGGCTCCGCAGGTGAGGACACGGCCCCGCCTTTTGTGGGAGGAGCGGGACGACATCATCCTGCTCCTCGTATTCTCTCTCTGGCAGATGCCGGTAGTTGCGGTGCAGAGCGGGTGAGAGGCGAGAAGGCTCCGATCTTCTGCCTCTCACCCACCCTGCTGGGTTAGCGGCAGCTGTCATCAGTGCAGGACAGCAGCGGGAGACACAGGATCGGAGGTGAGTAGAGGAAAAAAAATAATAAATGTCATTTTTTTCTCTTTCAGTGTCAGTGTGTTTATTTTTACATTTAACCCCTTGTGAACTGGTAAGGGGTCCATGAGACCTCTGTACCACTTCACAAGGCTGGGGGCTGGCAAGTCACCTGCGGCTAGTGGGTGACTTGCCATTAACCCCTGGCACCCCCAATCACCTGCCTCCCCAAAGCCCGGGGGGGGGGGGCAGAAAAGCCTGTGGCCATAGGCTATGCCGGCTAACTGGTTGTAACAAGGGATGCCCCTCAATGGCTGCAATGAGGGATGCCCCTCACTGGTTGTATTGGAGGGATACCCCTCACTGTATTATTATTATTATTATTTATTTATTATTTATTTTTATTTAATTCTTAGGTGCTGTTTCCCTTAAAGGGTGTGGTTGGGGGCATGGTCAGGGGTGTGGCCAGGCGTGGCTTAAATGTGTCCCTCTTTATGGCTTTGAAAAGTTGGGAGGTATGCCCATGCACCATCCCTGAGCCTGATGGCAACCTTGCCTTGAGACTCTGGGCTCCGACAGCGTGCCACAACGTACACCGCTGATAGACGTCATCTTGCTGGAGCGCTGCACTTCCCCCTTTCCTATTTAAAGTGGACCAACACCCACGGGTGATCGGCCCGGGAATCTATAAGATTCCCGGGCCGATCACCTCCCTCCCCGCGGGACATCCCGTGAAACCCCCCCAAACCCCCCAAACTCCTTACCTTAGTTTCGGCGGCCGCCGCCGCCTCCCTCGCGCCCCTCTAGTCGTGCGCGCGCCCGCGCCGGCCGTCTGTGAATGGCCGGCGCGGGCACGCGCGCGTCAAGAGGGACGCGCGGGAGGCGGCGGCGGAGGAGCCGCTTGTCCGCGGCTTGTCCGTCGCCGCGGACAGAGGTGAGTTCGGGGGGTTCGGGGGGGTTTCACACAGCGGGGCACCCCGATCGGGGGTGCCCCACCGAAGTGGACCAAGACCCAGGATAGTCAAAATCCTGGGTGTTGGTCCACTTTAAGACATGCATGAATACCGCTCTCCCTCGTGATGAAGGTTCATACACCGAAACGTTGAGGGTTTTTGGTGTCTTTTCCACTCGGTACACTGCTTTACAACTTGTCCATTTTCTGTATTATATTTGACTAATTGTTTCTTGTTTACTAGTGTGTATGCACTTTGTACTTGCTTTTTGTATAGGGAGTCACTCCCTATTCTACATAGCTTACTTCCATTCTGCCATCAGTGTGCAATTAGAAATTCTCCTGTTACTCAGCTTTTTCTCAATCCATGAAAGTGCCTCCTTACATGTGTACCCTAGTGCCACCTAGTGGTCAACATTGATATTCATTTTGCATATTATGCACGTTTCCATATGTATACTACTTTTCTACTTTATGTACCGTATCTACAGTAATCACCAGCATGGCAGGCGTCAGCACTAGGCATACCCGGGCAGATGTCGGGGGCCCCTGCACCTTGAGGGTTTCCCTCTACCTTGGGCAGCCCCTATGCAGGACACATGGCCATGCAGTAACCAGGACTAAGGACTGTTTGCCCATTGGGAGATCCTTTCTTTTTGTTATTCTTATATTTTGTTTCTTTCCTTCTATTCTTCAATATTCTTTCTTTCTTTTTTCCATCTGTTTTATGTTTCTTTATTTCATCTGTTCTTTCTGCTATTCCTTTTCTTTCTTTGTTCCTTTTTCTAGCTTTTATCCATCTTTCTTTCATCCTTACTTCTATTATTTGTTTTCCCTTTCTCTTCTGTTTTTTCTCCCATTCCTTCTTTCTGTTTTTCTTGTTTTTTCTGTCATTCCTTTTATCCTTTCTTTCATTCATTCTAATGTTTTTGTTCTGTTTTTTCCATTTTTTGAAAAAATATTTTATATTCATATATATATGGGTTATCATACCACAGCGGCAAGGGGCCCACTTATACTCTATCGCCCAAGGGCCTGCTTAAACCTGCAGCCGGCCCTGATCACCAGCATTAAAGTTTATTACTTTTTGCATAGTCCTGTGTTTGGGTGTTCATAGTATATAGCCTTGTTTACTTATCATGGATTGTGTGCAGTTAGTGGGCAAACTTAGCTATATTTTTAACCCCTTTTACCTCATTCTAATTATCACTTTTGAATGGTGTGCAATTGCAACCTAATTTCTAATATTAAGAAAATACTCTCAAGCATTGCTTGCCCCGCTGGCTCGGAGAACTTGAGATATCACAAAGGCAAAAAGAAATTTGCGACGCTTCACCCACTCCTAACCTTATAATTTTTTGTTTCTTAAACATACCATTTTGTCTGTGACATCAAAGACAAGTTTTCCAGCAGCCTGATAAACAAAGCCTGCTGTATTGAACAGGTAATCTGAGATTCCAAAATAGACCATGAGGTTATGTTCAGCAGGTAGGGACAGGGCTGGTGGTGAGAAGGGAGGAGGAGTGTGATGAGACAGTTGGAAGAATTCCCCCTGTAAAAATAAAACAATAATATTACTAATAATATGCCATATACTATACTATATCAGATCTACATGAATGCATACAGGATGTATCTAACAGACATATCTAATACATGTATCCAGGTAGGGCAGCTCCAGAATCTAATGGGCCCCTTGTGGTGTGCCATATCTAATACGTGTATCCAGGCAGGGCCAGCTCCAGAATCTAATGGGCCCCTTGTGGTGTGCCATATCTAATACATGTATCCAGACAGGGCCAGCTCCAGACTCTAATGGGCCCCTTGTGGTGTGCCATATCTAATACATGTATCCAGACAGGGCCAGCTCCAGACTCTAATGGGCCCCTTGTGGTGTGCCATATCTAATACATGTATCCAGACAGGGCCAGCTACAGACTCTAATGGGCCCCTTGTGGTGTGCCATATCTAATACATGGATCCAGGCAGGGCCAGCTCCAGACTTTAATGGGCCCCTTGTGGTGTGCCATATCTAATACGTGTATCCAGGCAGGGCCAGCTCCAGACTCTAATGGGCCCCGTGTGGTGTGCCATATCTAATACATGTATCCAGGCAGGGCCAGCTCCAGAATCTAATGGGCCCCTTGTGTTGTGCCATATCTAATACATGTATCCAGGCAGGGCCAGCTCCAGACTCTAATGGGCCCCTTTTAGTGTGCCATATCTAATACGTGTATCCAGGCAGGGCCAGCTCCAGACTCTAATGGGCCCCTTGTGGTGTGCCATATCTAATACATGTATCCAGGCAGGGCCAGCTCCAGACTTTAATGGGCCCCTCGTGGTGTGCCATATCTAATACATGTATCCAGACAGGGCCAGCTCCAGACTCTAATGGGCCCATTTTGGTGTGCCATATCGAATACATGGATCCAGGCAGGGCCAGCTCCAGACTTTAATGGGCCCCTTGTGGTGTGCCATATCTAGTACATGTATCCAGGCAGGACCAGCTCCAGACTCTAATGGGCTCCTTGTGGTGTGCCATATCTAATACATGTATCCAGGCATAACCAGCTCCAGACTCTAATGGGCCCCTTGTGGTGTGCCATATCTAATACATGTATCCAGACAGAGCCAGCTCCAGACTCTAATGGACCCCTTGTGGTGTGCCATATCTAATACATGTATCCAGGCAGAGCCAGCTCCAGACTCTAATGGGATCCTTGTGGTGTGCCATATCTAATACATGTATCCAGACAGGGCCAGCTCCAGAATCTAATGGGCCCCTTGTGGTGTGCCATATCTAATACATGTATCCAGACAGGGCCAGCTCCAGACTCTAATGGGCCCCTTGTGGTGTGCAATATCTAATACATGTATCCAGGCAGAGCCAGCTCCAGACTCTAATGGGCCCCTTGTGTTGTGCCATATCTAATACGTGTATCCAGGCAGGGCCAGCTCCAGACTCTAATGGGCCCCTTGTGGTGTGCCATATCTAATACATGTATCCAGGCAGGGCCAGCTCCAGACTTCAATGGGCCCCTTGTGTTGTGCCATATCTAATACATGTATCCAGGCAGGGCCAGCTCCAGAATCTAATGGGCCCCTTGTGTTGTGCCATATCTAATACATGTATCCAGGCAGGGCCAGCTCCAGACTTCAATGGGCCCCTTGTGGTGTGCCATATCTAATACATGTATCCAGGCAGGGCCAGCTCCAGACTTCAATGGGCCCCTTGTGTTGTGCCATATCTAATACATGTATCCAGGCAGGGCCAGCTCCAGACTTCAATGGGCCCCTTGTGGTGTGTCATATCTAATACATGTATCCAGGCAGGGCCAGCTCCAGACTCTAATGGGCCCCTTGTGGTGTGCCATATCTAGTACATGTATCCAGGCAGGGCCAGCTCCAGACTTCAATAGGCCCCTCGCGATGTGCCATAACTAATACATGACGGCAAAGCGGCAAGCGGAACGAATAGTAGATATTGCCTAAGAAATTGAAATTGAAATTCATCGCACCTCTGGCTTCCCTGGCCAATAGTGCACTCAGGATTTTGTCCTGGTAGAGGCGTGGCCTGGAAAAGGTGCGCACCTCAGGAGAAGCATATCTCTAAACTTTTGAAGATGAGAAGGAGGGGACAGAGAATAAGTGCCCCGAAATTGTTTATATTTGTATAAGCCCGTCCCCTGGTCACACCCGTACCACACCTCTTAACACCTAACTTCAAGAGGACTTGGGATGTCATAGTCCCCTTGGGAACAGATCATGAAATGAAAAGGTAAGTATCTATCTAATGTTAGACTCACAAATGGCGGGGGCAAGTTAGGTGCATTTTAGGATCCTACAGGCCAAGACCTCTGGGTAAGGGAGGGGTCTTGGTGCCCCCCTGTGTGAAATGCTCCAGATTGCCTAGTATACTCACCTCGCCAAGGTTCCCATGATGCAAGTGAAGGCTGTGCTGCCATCTTTGGCTGATGCACACACCAGACATTTGTGAATGGTCGGCACGGCTGTGCACTCAACACTTCCAGATCCTTGTTTTCAGTCTCCCAGTCTTCTCTGCTGCTGATTGCCCCTCTGGTGGTTGTTGCCCCGTCTGGTCCTCCAGTATTTGCCCCCTCCTACCCTGTTACTGCAGCTGCTGCAGAGCCTTCTGCTAGGTTACTTCAGAGACACTGGCCAGTTGCTAGGTAAACTAGGTAAGTGGTAGAGTGACAAGGGGAGGTGGGCTTAGGTGAGAAGTAGGGGACAGTGGCAGGAGGTGGAGGGGTTAGGTGAGCAGTAAAGGACAGTAGCACAGGATTTGAGTGGTAAAAGACAGGAGGTGAAGTGGTTAGGTGAGTGGTAAAGGACAGTGCCAGAGGATAGTGGGATTACGTGAGTGGTAGAGGAAGGTGGCCAGGGGTGGAGGGGTTAAGTGAGTGGTGGAGGACACCAGTAGGGAGTGGAGGGGTTTGGTGAGTGGTAGAGGAAAGCGGAAGGAGGTAGAGGGCAGCTGCAGGGGGATTGAGGGGTCAGGTAAGTGGAGAGGGACAGCGGCAGGGGTGGAGGGGTTAGGTGAGGAGTGGAGGACAGCAGCAGGGGGTGGGGGCATAGGAGAATGGTGGAGGACAGGGGGTGGAGGGGTTAGGTGAGTGGTGGAGGACAGCAGCAGGGGGTGGGGGCTTAGGAGAATGGTGGAGGACAGGGGGTGGAGGGGTTAGGTGAGTGGTGGAGGACAGCAGCAGGGGGTGGGGGCTTAGGAGAATGGTGGAGGACAGGGGGTGGAGGGGTTAGGTGAGTGGTGGAGGACAGCAGCAGGGGGTGGGGGCTTAGGAGAATGGTGGAGGACAGGGGGTGGAGGGGTTAGGTGAGTGGTGGAGGACAGCAGCAGGGGGTGGGGGCTTAGGAGAATGGTGGAGGACAGGGGGTGGAGGGGTTAGGTGAGTGGTGGAGGACAGCAGCAGGGGGTGGGGGCTTAGGAGAATGGTGGAGGACAGGGGGTGGAGGGGTTAGGTGAGTGGTGGAGGACAGCAGCAGGGGGTGGGGGCTTAGGAGAATGGTGGAGGACAGGGGGTGGAGGGGTTAGGTGAGTGGTAGAGTACAGTGACAGGGGGTGGAGGGGTTAAGTGAGTGGTGGAGGACACCAGCAGGGAGTGGAGGGGTTTGGTGAGTGGTAGAGGAAAGCGGAAGGAGGTAGAGGGCAGCTGCAGGGGGATTGAGGGGTCAGGTAAGTGGAGAGGGACAGCAGCAGGGGTGGAGGGGTTAGGTGAGGAGTGGAGGACAGCAGCAGGGGGTGGGGGCATAGGAGAATGGTGGAGGACAGGGGGTGGAGGGGTTAGGTGAGTGGTGGAGGACAGCAGCAGGGGGTGGGGGCTTAGGAGAATGGTGGAGGACAGGGGGTGGAGGGGTTAGGTGAGTGGTAGAGTACAGTGACAGGGGGTGGAGGGGTTAAGTGAGTGGTAGAGTACAGTGACAGGGGGTGGAGGGGTTAGGTGAGTGGTAGAGTACAGTGACAGGGGGTGGAGGGGTTAAGTGAGTTGTGGAGGACATCAGTAGGGAGTGGAGGGGTTTGGTGAGTGGTAGAGGAAAGCGGAAGGAGGTAGAGGGCAGCTGCAGGGGGATTGAGGGGTTAGGTAAGTGGAGAGGGACAGCGGCAGGGGTGGAGGGGTTAGGTGAGAAGCAGATGACTAGAGGTTGAGGGGTTAGGTGAGTGGTGGAGGACAGCAGCAGGGGGTGGGGGCTTAGGAGAATGGTGGAGGACAGGGGGTGGAGGGGTTAGGTGAGTGGTGGAGGACAGCAGCAGGGGTTGGGGATTAGGAGAATGGTGGAGGATAGGGGGTGGAGGGGTTAGGTAAGTGGTAGAGTATAGTGGCAGGGGGTGGAGGGGTTAGGTGAGTGGTAGAGTACAGCGGCAGGGGGTGGAGGTTTTTTTTCTTTCTTTCCCTCTAGGTTTCTTTTTCTCTCTCTTTCTTCCCTTCTTTTTCTCTCTCTCTCACCCTCTTATTTTTCGCTCCACTCTTTAATTTACCCACATTCTCTCCCATCTTGCTCTCATTTCCACATTGTTTTCATCTTTCTCAGTCTCCTTCTCTTTCACTTCTCTGTCATCCTATCTTTTTTCTGTATTTTCTCTGCCCTTCTCTTTTCCACATTTCATCCTCTCTCTTTTCACCTTCCTTTTTCCTTCTTTCAATCTTATCTCCAAATTTCCTCTTATTTCTCTCTTTTCCACTCCATCTCTCTGTCTCCCACTTTTCCATGTTTCTTTTGTTGTCTGGAGGAGTGGAGTGGGTGCCATCCTTAAAGCTGACCAAAACCCACATTTTTAACAAGCATCCCCTGAACTTTTGCCTATTTTTACTGCTCCGGCTTCACTCTAATCCCAGATAATGGCACCTGTTTTAGCTGTTGTGTGTGGCAATGATGTTATTGCCACACTTATGCATAGTTTAATCACCTGCAATACTACAAAGAGTGAGAGCAAAAAAAAACAAAAAAACAAGTGTTCCAGGACGATTTGATAAGCGAAATAGAAATATTTCTAGTTCTACACCCTAAGAATGAAGTATCGGCAGGGGCTTTGGTCAAATGTATTTCACAAGTTCAGTGGGTTTTGGACCGCTTTAAATCTTGTCCCTAAGGACAGCCCTGGTGAGTGGTAGAGATCTGCTCAAATGGAGCCCATTTTTCATTGGAGCAGGAGGGTTTGATATGCACAATTAATTGTCAAGACTGATGCTTTTAAATTACCTTATGGCATTGTTTTTTGGAACACTACCCTGTGCTATAGGCTATTATTATCTATTATCTATTTGCGGTGTAGGTTGCTCCTGACCACCTCTCGCTGTTCAATGTAGCTCTGATGTTAAAGAAAGTTTGGGGACTCCTGCTCTATACTATAATAAATAAGGATTCCTTTGTCCGGGAGATAAGAAACTCACTTTCAGCTGGACATCTACGCAATCTGCTGTCATCAGAGGAGGGCCAGTGAGAGAATAGTCAATGGCAGCCACGTTGTCAATCTTTGCTGTCACTAAGGAGAGATGACAAAAGGAAATTATTTCAGCAAGCATGGAAATATTGTCTGTTATAAGAAAGCACCACTTTCCTTTTATATTTTGGCTTACGGTCTCTCAGGTCTACTTAAAGTGGACCGTCACCCTCGCGTGATCGGCCCGGGAATCTATAAGATAAGAGGAACTACGAAGCCTACACAACCTGGAGTAGGCATGCGCAATGCACACCTTCCTCCCACAGGAAGCACCACCAAACAATTTCTCAATCAAAATAGATATTTAATTAGTACAAAGATTAAAAACATTCAAACATATACACACCACAAAAACATTTTAAAAACAATCGGTATGGCCGAATACTAATAATTAATATATACTGCCCAAACAGGGGCTATCAAATGTATATCATGCCCATGGGTGAAATCAGAGATTTATGATTTATATGTATGAAAGAACCTATCTTTTTCTGCCGGCACAAAAATCTAAAAAACAAAATATCTAAAAAAGTATATCTAATTCCCAAATAATATATCATAAATGGTGAAAGTGCAAATATATACAAATTTTTTTTTATATATATAGAAAAATTATACAAATATATGTGTATATATGCTGATGTGTGTAAAAATGCACACATGCATATATATAAATACAACAAATGAAATATAAAATGAATGTGAAGTAGATGAAACTAACTATACTATAGTGCTAACGTGCAAATAATTAAGAGGATATGAATATCTAAGCTGCAACATACAATTAATAAAAAAATACACCATATAAAAAGTGCAAATGCATATGATTATCACAAACAATTATCACAAAGGAAAACATCCCCTCTCTATCCACCTGATGTTGCACAGGAAACCATAATAAGAGGCTTTAAATGTAAACCCAAACCACAATATGAAAAGTGCAAGTGCCGGTAAACAATACAAACAATGCAATCTCACGTAACGTGGTGTCACCCAGGGCAACGAACCGGCCAACCTTAGTTAGAACTACCCGTGCACGCAGCCCCCATGCTGCTTCAAGGGTCAGGGTAATGTGAATCCCAAATCCAGCCCTTAAATAATGCCTGCCTGTTGTGAGCCCACCCTCCATAATTTCCTCATTATCCAATTGGTGAACCCAGTACTCACTAATACCCTCCCCCCCGGTGATATCTAGTGTCATATGTACATCCTGCCCTATCTCTAACTATGTGATGATCGCTGCCAACCTAACTGCACGGCGTGATCACGCTACCTGCCAGGCGTCACCACCTCTCGCCGCGCGCCATATCTTCTGTGCCGGCCCTGAAGACACAAGCCCAGCCGCCGCATCCTACCCTGCTGCGCAGGCGCGCCAGCGTGCGGAACTACGAAGCCCTTGGAGTTTTCCAAGTTCCACTCCCAGGGGCATCCCAATTTCCTTACACTAACCTACCTAAACCTGACAACTCTCTCTCAGTGTGTGGCACACACATCATAGCACCAAAGCAGTATAATGGTGCACAGAATATCTATGATTTACAATGTAACGTCTTAATATAGGACATTTCAGTGACCGCCATATATAGGCTGTTACCTGTGGAATGCTATAGTCTTTTGTCTTGTTCATAGAGCGATTTTATATGTACATGGTTGGTCCCCTTATTTAGTTTTAAAGCATCCCTATCACGTTCATCATTTCTTTTTCTTTACATTAGGGTCTTGTTTAGAACAGTTCCCTTTTGTGGATAAACCAAGGTTTTAACAGTTTGGCAATACATTCACATTGATACATGGCAGCTCCAGAGGCCACCCAGGCTAGAATTCTATACTGTTTGAATATTATGCAGGTATATTATTTCTATTTATAATTTATTAGGATGATTATTAATATAGGACAATGCATATTTCAACTGTTAAGTTCTCATGATGGACCCTGTTCTTTTTTCTTCTTTGTGTTTTTTGGGATTATCTATGAGATAGAATATTAGAAGTGAACAACTGGGCGCTGAAGAAGCCTTTTTTGATAGGCGAAACTAGTTTGCCCAACGTTCCTAATGGACTGGCATTGTTTCAAGCAACTCATAAGGATGTAACTCTGTGTCATCATTTTGGCTATATAAGATAAGCTATTTATTTCTTTCTTTGATTGTATTGTAAATGGTAGATGCACTTGTTGCATTTCTGTAGATTTGTAGATATGACTATCTGAGTGGTGATGCATAATCTGTAAAGGTTTTTAAAATTGTATATGAATAAACTGTGGATACTCTTTTACAACAAATAATTCCTATGTAGTACCATGAGGCCGATTCATTAATAGCGCCAGGTAGCGACAGATGAGCGACAGTAGCGTTATTTTCACAGCGCACGCTAGTATTCGCTGTGCTTGGCCGTTGTTCGGCTGTTGACAGCGACTCAGTCGGTGTGCGGAAATGTTGAATACGGGGTTAGGAGTCGCTGTTTGACAGGTTCCGCGCTGTATGGGAGCGCATGACAGCGAATGGCCATAGCGACCGGCTCCCACCATATTCATTAACAAATCACGCTCAAAAAATTCTCGCACTGTTAAATGCATGTTTAAACCCAAGAGCGCTGGCGGCGATGGGTTAAAAGTAGTTTTTTAACCCCCAACCATATTTTTTGAAAATAAAAAAAACGTTTTTCAAAACATTTTGTAATATGAATACATTAATATCAGATCTGTAATATCAATTCTGCACAAATTTTTTTTTCTTTCTTTTTTTAACCTTAAAAAAAATATCTAACATTGCAGAAGTGGTCACAGAATTTTTGAAAAAAAAAAAAACATTAATAGCAATTAATTATGAATATTTAAAGATTGTTCCATTGAAATGCATTGGAGAGCGCCAGGTAGCGAGAGGTCATACCTGTCGCTGTTCAAGGTCGCTCGCTGGCGCTGTGGGGTGAGGCTGGAATAATGATGAATGATTCGCTATCTGGCGCTCTGTCAGTCGCTAAGCAGGATCGGCTTGATAAATGTGTGATTGCGGAGGGGAGCCGGCGTTCTCGTGGCGGTGACCGCCATTACCGTTCGCTCACCATTCGCTACCTGGCGCTATCCCTTGTTAAATAAGGGCCCATGTTTGTTTTGCTCAGGCGTGGTCTGGTTAACAGGAGCATAAGTGCTGTTATATCTAGGGTGCCAACAAACCCTTTTTCTTCTTGCTTGGACCAAAGCAGCATGCTCATATCTAGGCATCACACTTGACTCCAGTTTGTCATTTACTCCCTATATTCAATCGCTTTCCTGCTCATGCCACCTGTACCTCCAAAGTATCTCCAGGATCTAGCCCAATTTTTAATGTTGAAACTACAAAAATGCTGCTGCACTAATCAATTCTCATCTTGATTACTGTAACTCATTACCAATCATTCTCCCCAGGGCTGGATTGTGAGGGGGCGCAAGGGGTGCCTCCACCACTTGCCCTGCGAAGGGGGCCTCCACCAACCTTTTGAGTTATGGTCTGGTCCAGGAGGCTTTTCAGACTACAGTGCAAACAACGCTACAGTGATGGGTGCAGAGCTGTCACTGCACATAAGCCACCAAGCACAGCCGCTGGCAGATCAACTGTTTTCTGCTGGGCGACTACACCAGAATGGCAAAGCAGGAATTCCCGAGCAGCACGCACGCGCAACAAGGGGGGCACAAGGGACTCGATCTGACGTTCCAGTAAGTAGGCGGGTGCCAGACAACCACCAATCAGTAACTTGGCTGGACTATTATGTTAAAGGAAAAAAAACTGTATCTGACTAGACTGTAAGCTCGCAAGTGCAGGGCTCTCTCCCCTATTGTATCTTGTACTCAGAATATCCATTGTCAAACTGCATTTGAAATAGTATATGTACAGTATGTTTCTACCCTGTCTGTAATTACTACTTTGTAAAGCGCTACGGAAGATGATGGCGCTATATAAATAAACAATAATAATAATAATATCTGGGGGCTCCACCAGATTTTGTGCCCAGGGGCCTCCACCACACTTAATCCGACCCTAGTTCTCCCTCTCACTAAACTCCCCCTTCTGCAATCCATCCTGAATGCAGCACCTAGGGCAGCGGTACTCAACTGGCGGACCGGGGTCCGAATGCGGACCTCGGTGCCAAATTTCTGGCCCCCTGACTTGACAGCCCTGCACTTAGTTGCTTCTGTGTTGCCATGCTCAGCGCTGCCCCTTTACAGATTGGCGTTGTAGTTGTTTGTCTCCCTGCCAGTGTCATGACTCCCTGGCACCTAGCATTGCAATATGAAGTACTGCACGGACAGGAAGTGGCATTGCAATGTATAATCCACCCCCAGCCCATCCCCAATGTGCTGATTTCTAACTATCCATCCCCCCTGACAGCGCCCCATTCGGACCTCCGCCTCTCACCAGATGCCTGTAAATGGACCTTTACAAGAAGTGGTTGAGTACCCCTGACCTAGGGGGAACTATCTGTCTAATTGCTACTTTGATGCCTACACCCTGTGCCAGTCATTGCACTGGCTGACCAGTATAGTATAGGACACAGTTTAAACCATTCATTATTCTCATCCAGAGTACAAAACTCTCCACGGTGCTGCACCCTCACATCTCCTCCCTCCTTTCAGTTTTAGATGCTCCTAAAAAACTTTTTTTATGTTAGCCTACCACATCCCCTAATATAACTCTTTAACCCTTCTTCATCATCAGTTTTATGAACCTGATCCATCATCAAACAATTTCCACCTCACCCTTGTACCCCAAAAAACATGAATCTGGAGTCTGGCCTATACAGCTTGTATATACTCACTAAAATGGCTGGACCATGGCACAAAGCAAGTACTTACCGGTATTAACATAGTAACATAGTATGTAAGGCTGAATAAAGACTTTAGTCCATCCAGTTCTGTCCATCAGCCTGTTTATCTCCTTCCAGTGGTCTAGTAGCCATAGCTGAAAATGTTATTACATGCACAGAGGGCATCCCGGCCACTATAGATCTCCTTCCAGTGCTCTAGTAGCCATAGCTGAAAATGTTATTACATGCACAGAGGGCATCCCGGCCACTATAGATCTCCTTCCAGTGGTCTAGTAGCCATAGCTGAAAATGTTATTACATGCCAGGAAGGCATCAAGGCCACTACAGATCTCCTTCCAGTGGTCTAGTAGCCATAGCTGGAAATGTTATTACATGCAAGGAGGGCATCCCGGCCACTATAGATCTCCTTCCAGTGGTCTAGTAGCCATAGCTGGTAATGTTATTACATGCAAGGAGGGCATCCTGGCCACTATAGATCTCCTTCCAGTGGTCTAGTAGCCATAGCTGGAAATGTTATTACATGCAAGGAGGACATCCCGGCCACTATAGATCTCCTTCCAGTGGTCTAGTAGCCATAGCTGGTAATGTTATTACATGTAAGGAGGGCATACCGGCCACTATAGATCTCCTTCCAGTGGTCTAGTAGCCATAGCTAGTAATGTTATTACATGCACAGAGGGCATCCCGGCCACTATAGATCTCCTTCCAGTGGTCTAGTAGCCATAGCTGGAAATGTTATTACATGCAAGGAGGGCATCCCGACCGCTATAGATCTCCTTCCAGTGGTCTAGTAGCCATAGCTGGAAATGTTATTACATGCAAGGAGGGCATCCCGGCCACTATAGATCTCCTTCCAGTGGTCTAGTAGCCATAGCTGGAAATGTTATTACATGCCAGAAAGGCATCAAGGCCACTTTCGAACGTTTTTACTGTATCCATCATTACTACCTCCTCTGGCAGCGAGTTCCATAGTCTTACTGCTCTTACAGAGACGAATCCCCTCCTATGTCAGTGGAAAAAGTACCTTTCCTCTAACCTTAGTGGATGCCCTTGGGTTATAGTTACACTCCTTAATTAATATATGGTTTGCACTGCCAATCAAATCACTGCATACAATTGATTGGTGGAGGGGGCAGTGTCAGCAATTTTGCTTTACAAATGTCTCGACTTGTGGCTGTTTGGCTGCTTTTTAGAATCTTTGAAATAGATCTTAACTTTTGTGCTGCTATACAAATACATAGTATGTCACACTACTGACTATTATGATGCAATAAAATAAAATAATTTAAAAGTAACTAGGAATGACATCTTACCTGGCAAGGTTTGCAAAAGTGGCTCCAATTTACTGGATATGGCATTACTAACTAATGGACAGATCTTTGGGAATAAACACATACATGTAAGTAACGAGACCACTACAAAACAATCATGATGCATTTGCTTTTACTAAATATCCTTAAAACTGTGACCATTAAACATGAAGACCATATACTTACCCTACCCACCCCAGGCATATTTAGGGCTCTGTGATCTTCTTTGTTCTGCAGTGCTTATGCCCAGAATTGGCTCATTGAGCAAAGACTAGCAACATTTTTTGAAAGCATTAAGTGTGTCACCAGCCTGAGCATGAACCTCTCCTCCCAATCAGTAAAGGAGTCTCGCTGACCCGGTAAGGTGTATCCCTACAAGGTGCATACTAATTCAAGTAGTAAAGAAATAGAAACCGACAAGTGCTTAGCACCTCTGGGAACTCCTTCTAGACTGTGTAAAAATCATTCTAGGTCACTAACTCTTGAAGCTGTTTGAGAGAATGTCAAGAGTGTGTAAAGCTGTCATCAGCAAAAGAGGAAAACGTTTTAAAACTTTGACTGGTACTGTGTATATGAGAAGTATTTTCACCATATAAGATGCACTCTTTTTCCGCAAAAGTGGGGGTAAAATCTTAACGCGCCTTATTGGGTGAATGTAAAAAAAATATATTCACATGAGCCTCGCGCCCGCTATGGTTTCCGGCACCGCCACTGCATCTCATTGCCCCACTCCTACACTGCCTATGGGAATGGCAGGGGGGAATGCCACACTGCCTATGGGAATGGGAGGGGGAATGCCACACTGCCTATGGGAATGGGAGGGGGAATGCCACACTGCCTATGGGAATGGGAGGGGGAATGCCGCACTGCCTATGGGAATGGGAGGGGGAATGCCACACTGCCTATGGGAATGGGAGGGGGAATGCCGCACTGCCTATGGGAATGGGAGGGGGAATGCCACACTGCCTATGGGAATGGGAGGGGGAATGCCATACTGCCTATGGGAATGGGAGGGGGAATGCCACACTGCCTATGGGGAATGGGAGGGGGGAATGCCACACTGCCTATGGGAATGGGAGGGGGAATGCCGCACTGCCTATGGGAATGGGAGGGGGGAATGCCACACTGCCTATGGGAATGAGATGAGGGGAATGCCACACTGCCTATGGGAATGGGAGGGGGAATGCCACACTGCCTATGGGAATGAGATGGGGGGAATGCCACACTGCCTATGGGAATGGAAGGGGGAATGCCACACTGTCTATGGGAATGGGAGGGGGATGCCACACTGCCTATGGGGAATGGGAGGAGGGAATGCCACACTGCCTATGGGGAATGGGAGGGGGGAATGCCACACTGCCTATGAGAATGGAAGGGGGATGCTACACCGCCTATGGGAATGTTAGGGGGAAATGCCACACTGCCTATAGGAATGAGATGGGGGGAATGCCACACTGCCTATAGGAATGAGATGGGGGGAATGCCACACTGCCTATGGGAATGAGATGGGGGGAATGCCACACTGTCTATGGGAATGGGAGGGGGATGCCACACTGCCTATGGGGAATGGGAGGGGGATGCCACACTGCCTATGGGGAATGGGAGGGGGGAATGCCACACTGCCTATGAGAATGGAAGGGGGATGCTACACCGCCTATGGGAATGTTAGGGGGAAATGCCACACTGCCTATAGGAATGGGAGGGGTAAATGCCACACTGCCTATGGGAATGGGATGAGGGAATGCCACACTGCCCATGGGGAATGGGATGGAGAGGGGGAATGCCACACTGCCTATGAGAATGGTAGCGGGGAATGCCACACTGCCTATGGGAATAGGAGGGGGAATGCCACACTGCCTATGAGAATGGTAGGGGGGAATGCCACACTGCCTATGGGAATAGGAGGGGGAATGCCACACTGCCTATGGGAATGGGATGAGGGAATGCCACACTGCCTATGGGAATGGGATGAGGGAATGCCACACTGCTTGTAATGGGGTGTTTTAGCACAACATTTGGTTTAGAGTAATTTTTCTTATTTACCTCCTCCAAATCCTAGGTCTTATGGACAATAAATAAAATTTTCTGAGAAAATAGAACTTGAACTGCTTTTTAATGTAATTCCCCTTAACCTCAGCACATTATTACACCTGGATTCCAGTGACTGGATGCCCTTAAAATAGACTTCATTCCGCTGCAGGAGCACTGTTACTGACTCTTTGACTGCATAGTCAACCGGAAATATTTGCCTGAAATGTCTTCGGGTTACAAAAAGAGAAAGTTATCACTGAAAGTCAGATCTGGATTTTAGGGTGGATGGTTGAGCTCCATTAAGCCGATTTCCCTAAAAGGAGCTTGTGAATATCAAGACTTGTACGCCGGGGCAATGTCGTGAAGCAGCAACCTACCTACCTGCCAACTACCCTAGGTGTTCCTAGGTGATTGCCATGCTTCTCTTTTCATAATACTTTCATTGTTAACATGTAATTGTTACAATTGTCTTGTGTGGCATGAATTCTAGTAATAAAAAAACCTTTTGTATTATAAAAAAAATAATTGCCACATCCTTTCTAACTAAATGCGGTACACATATTTTTTTGTTGGTGACCCCCTTGTGCTTCCATTGCTTGGACTCTTGTTTAGTCTCAGGATCATGGCGGTGGGCCCATGTTTTATAAGCTGTAACTATAATGTATATATATATATATATATATATATATATATATATATATATATATATATATTGAAATAAGTAATTAGATTAGCTAATGATTAAATATATATATTAATATAGCCCAAATAAATATTAATGGCAATTAATTCTATAGTATGTTAACTAATATATTAACTTAAGTAAAAATGCCTGCCTCAATACCAAGTAACATATTATGATATTATGTAAGACTAGTCCATCCAGTTAAGCCTGCATAGAAAAGGAAAAAATATCTGTATTTTCCTAAAGAGATACATCACAATGTGAATATAAATAACCGGGAATTTATTATTATTGTAGAGCTCTCAATCAGACATCTGTTGGATACTTACTGCCTATGATTGTCTGTTGTCATGGATAAGTTATTTCCTTATTGTATATTTGCTTGATATTGTACTGTACTTGTCACACCAACACTGGATGCATGATTGTATTGTCTTAGCTTGCTATTCTAGTAATTATTTTATTTTAAGTTAACCTTCCGGTATACTTGATGTATCTCATGATCTCTTAGATATACCATTTTATAATCTAATGACATCATAAATGATACCTGATTCTCGATAGATTTCCTTAACTGGCTCTCAATGTTATGTCGAAAAATATCAGCCAGCCAACTAAAAATATGAAGAAAAATGTTTTTTTTTAATTTTACACATTTGTGTGATTGTTCCTAAAGTTTAATTATGATTATAAATGGCTTACCCATACTTTCCTGAGATGTGGACATTGACATTTGAGATATGGCTGCTACAGTCAGCAGTCGCTATAGTTGGTCTTCCTGATCCATCACTGCCCAGCTTCAACCCAACAGATATACTCATTCCTTCCACCTTCACATCAAATCCACCACTGACTGAGCTAAAGGTACAAACAAGTTAAAGTAGATATCAGTGATATCAGTGTGTAACAGTAGAACATATGAATGACCATTCACACATCTAGGTGATGGCCTGCATGGGTAGAATCCTTTAAAACAGACCTTAGTTGGTCCACCAACTCCTTCTACCTGTATAGGCTTTACCTAATATGAGTATCTCTTTAATGCAGACCCTAAGAGCAGCATAGAATTATTGCTTAGGTTGGTTTAAGCTCTTGCTGGTCAGGAAGAGTTGCCAAGCATCTAAAAACAGGACTTGTATCACACAAAACACATTAGAAAGATTCTAAAAAGAAGCTACCATTGTACAATTTAGAGATCTCCAGTCAGAAATGACTGGAGGCCTGCTCACCTACCCCATCTCTGGGCATAACCATTTGGGATGCCTCACTGTTCCAACAATTAAATGAAGCTGACAAATAGTCAATAATAAATTTAGGAAGGAGTAGATGACAAGTACTATCCTGGGCAAGGTGCATTGATTCTTAGGATGATTTGGAGCCTCGGTTCTCCAGATCCAAGCGACCCACTGGAGGTGTCGTTGGAAAGAGGAGTTATGTACCTCTACATTGGCATGTGGACCCAATCGGTGGTACTGCAAAGTCCCGGTACTGTTGCTCGCTGGATTTGGGGTCTAAAAATTAGTGGCGCTAGTTGTTCTGCAGCTGAAGATCTCAGCTACATTCCCTTTAAGATTGGGCTTCCTTGCCCTCATGGTCCAAGAGAACCAGTGCTCAGAATTGGACCACCCTGGGCGAGGTGCATCAATTCCCAGGGTGACCCACTTTAGAGGGGGGCTAATGCCCAACTGGAGGTGCCAAGGACAGTGCAGAGAGATGAGGAGTACTGGAGATGGCAGGGACAGCACACAACAGGATTTTCCAGCCCAGATCAGCAGTGATGTCAGTCGCCTACATTGCCCAACCACCTACCTGCCTTCCCACCAACCTCGCTACCTGCCCTCCCACCTACCTACCCACTCACCTATGTGCCTAACCACCCACCTTCCTACATACTCATCTATTTACCCAACAATATACCTGCCTACTTATTCACCCACCTACTTACTGACCTATGTATCTACATGTCTACACATCTACCTACCTATACTAATTTCCTATCTAATAGGAATTCCTATATATTCCTATCTAAATTCCCACATACTCCTCTGACTATCCCCTACCTACTCACCTATCTGCCTATCCACCTACTTGTCTGCTCACCCACCTATCTGATTACCCCATCTAACTGCTCCTCTTTCTATCTGCCTATCCACCTAAACCACTTACCCACTTACCTACCCGCCCAGTCACCTATATGCTTGCCTGCTCACCCACCTACCTTCCTAACATTAATTACTTACCTAGGAGATACATGGGGTCATGTTTTTTGGTGGGTGGGGATCACACACACACCGCACAGATGTACAGCACTAGGAAGAGCGGTGTTAAAGTGGACCAACACCCACGGGTGATCGGCCCGGGAATCTATAAGATTCCCGGGCCGATCACCCCCCACCCCGCGGGACATCCGAGATCGGGATGTCCCGCGGGGTGAAACCCCCCCCAAACACCCCAACTCACCTACCTTATCTTCGGCGGCGGCCGGCCGCCGCCGCCTCCCTCGCGCCCCTGTAGGCGTGCGCGCCTCCGCGCCGGCCGTCTGCGAATGGCCGGCGCGGGGGCGCGCGCGTTCAAAGTGACGCGAGGGAGGCGGCGGCGGCGGCCGCCGCTTAGACGTTCCTTGTACGTTGGCGCTGGGAGCGGGGAGAGGTGAGTTATTCGGGGGGTTAGGGGGGGTTTCACACAGCGGGGCACCCCGATCGGGGGTGCCCCACCGAAGTGGACCAAGACCCAGGATAGTCAAAATCCTGGGTGTTGGTCCACTTTAAACAGGAGCCTCGCTTATCCACTCATAGTAGAAATTGCCTTGTGTTTCTTAGTGGCATTAGTTACTGACATGTGTATGTATTGGTCTAATAGTGCACTGTGTTGTGAATGATTGGAGCAAGGAGCAATGATTGAATTTATAGGGGAGGAGCATTGTTTATCTACACCAGGGGTGGGCAATTATTTTTTCCATGGGGCCACATGAGAAACTAAAAATATTGTGGAGGGCCGGCGCCAAAAGGCTAAACTCAATTCTGCATAATATAATCGTATTTCTTTATAAAAAGCAGTAAATATCATTGTTGTGACAAGCTGGTACAAGTATATGTTATAGTTAAACAATGAAAAAGTGAGGCTGCCTTACAAAAAAATGTAATTTATTAAATAAACCACATTTTGTGTGTCCAGTGAGGTCTCACACAGCAGGGCATCCCAAATTAGGCATGATGCCTGTAACCCAGCCCTGGATTCCTTCACACTCCAAAGGGCTGGGTTACATGGGTTTTGGTCTGCTTTAAAACATCATGAGCAAATCAGGTTAGGATGGAATAACCCCCCTCCTTTACATTATTATTAAAGTAACACAGCGCTGCTCACACTTTTTACTCAGTAGCAATGTGAAAAATTGCGGATTCCCTCACATAAAGCAGAACAAAACCCAGAGCGGCCACTGGTCTTCCCCTTCCCCCGATCTGGGATGCCCAGGTGGAAGACCAGTGGCCGCTCTGGGTTTTGTTCTGCCTTTTTTCATGTTGCTACTGAGTAAAAAGGATTTCAAGAGGTGGAGCATCCCGATTTGGGATGCCCAGGGGGAAGGGAGACCAGTGGCCGGCCTTGGATAAAAGGCTGTGTGAAACCCTTCCCACCTTGCAGCATGGTCCCCCCGCCATCCCAAAGGTATTGGTCTGGCCAGAAATGGACTGCGAGAGCCAGTGCACCATCAGGCGCTGTGTACGGCGTGTGGACTACAAGTGCCAGCAGCCTGCGACGTGAGGCACAGACAAGTGACTGGAGGACCTCCATCTCCGGCGTCAGCTCCACAGCGACTGACACATGCCACACAGACCAGGCCAAGGGCGGGAAGAGAAACTCCACCCACAGCCAAACCAACCAATAGGAGAGCAGGCTCTAATCCACGCACACACCCGCTACATTACACTCACTACAGAGGGGCAAAAGTGCTGTTCAAAGCCGACTCTATCTTTTCTGGCAAGACTGCGCCGACAGTGAGCGGGACTGAGCAGCGGCAGCACATGGTAGTGCACCTTACAGAGAATGCTGGTCGCGGGCCGGTCAGAGCCAGTCAAAGGGCCGTATGTAGCCCAGGGGCCTTACAATGCCCAGGTCTGATCTACACAGTGTGTGAAGTTAGGGGGTGGGTAACATGTTTCTACATACTCGCAAAGCCCCAGCATGCCCCCTCTATCTCAGTGAATGAATTGGGTGTGACAGCATCACTGTGACAGATGACATGAGGGTGACCTGTTTGTCACAGAAGCTGCCTGGAGATGATACTGTCACCCCAGCACAGACTGTGACCGCACAGAGAGCGCCCAGAGTGGCATCCACCCCACTGTGCACGCACCTGCCCACCCATGTAAGGATGGGGCCATGCACAGAGTGGGGGATGCCACTCAAGATGGCTGTGCCCATGGCCTGAGACTGGGGAATGGCTTTTTTGTAACCCCCAATCCGGCTTAGTGCCAGGGGAAGGAATCCAGGGTGGGAGGTTATAAAGACACTGGACATTTGCTTTAACGGAAAAAAATATTACATCAGGGGCCTCCACCAGATTTTCTGCGTGAGCTGTAAAATTGTCACATTAGCCCCACTAGTGGGAATTTGACATGGATTGTCTTACAAAAACTTTGCTTTGAATCTCCACTTTCCAGTAATCTCAATAAAAGCTCCAGAGATCGACATCTTCAGACCGACACCGGGCACAGGGCTGATTTGTGAGCTGGGCAGCTGGAAGTTTCGTATAGTTAAGCTGCAATGTAATAAAACAATGTTTAATATAAAATAAAATCATCAATACAGTCATCCACCACCAGTTTGAAAGGAAGGGAACATTCAGGGCTAGGGCTACTCTTTAAACTCGGGTGTGGCTGATAACTGTTACTAGTCATTTTTATTGCTCGTCTGCACTTCATGGGATACAGAGGTAGCAACCACAGTGGTCCCCACAACCATGAGGTCCGGGGGGGCCTTCAATCATTGTTGTTCCATAAAATTCCAGGCTGATTTTGGCCCAAGGTCATTGTTAGGCACTTACCTCGTCGCCGTCCCTGGTCCCGCGACGCGCTGTCGGGTGGCGCCCGGTTGGCTGCTGCCCGACGGTCCCCGGGTGTGCCGGCTCCTCAGCGTTGTCGTGGGGGTCGGGGGTCGGCGGCGCAGGACGGTGTCGGCGGCCGCGCCGCAGCCCGCTCTGCGCGGCTGCGCGGGCCCGCCAGGCGCCCTCTCGACGCGGCGCTTCCCCCTCCCGGCGGGGGCGCGCCCGATCTACAACGTGCTCGCGCGCGCGCGCGAGCACGTCTTCCTTATGCCTCCCGGCGGCGCTTTCCCCAGCGCGCCCGCCGGGGGCAAGTGTCAAAAACACCCAATCCGTGACCCGATCAGAGGAGTGGACCCAGGGACTGGTCGGCCTGTCTGGCCTGGGCCGTCCAGCTCCTGGGACCACTCCTGTTTTATTGTGTGCACCAATCACCTTTGTTCCCTCCATTGCCCCTTTTCCCCACTGGCCAGTACTCCCTATAAAGCTGCACTGCTCCAGTATCCCAGTGCCCGTTATAGCTTCTGGGTTCTGGATGTGCGTTGCTGTGTCTCTTGTGAATACTTTGGATTTGGACTTTGACTATTCTCGCCTGCCGCCTGCCCCGACCATCTGCTTTGCCTGACCACTCTTCTGCCTGACCCTCCTGTACCTCGCCTGTGACCTCCTGGATTTGACCTCGGCTACCCTCGACTACCCTTTCGTTATCTCCCTCGGAAACCTCGCCTGTGACCTCCTGGTTTGACCTCGGCCTGAATTACGGACTTTCGCACCCGGCATCCTCATTCGGGATTCCCTGCCGAACATCATTCTACACCTTAAGCCGTTATCCTTTGCGCCTTTTAAGTCCTGGGGGCAACCGACTGGGAGAGGCATTACCCGTGTCTCCTACAAGCGGGGGCTTGTCTATAGGCGGAAGTGGCGGTGGAGATTGGGGGATATCGGCTTAAGACAGACGGGTGTTTGGTATAGTCCTGACATTATAACGGGCCAGAAAGAATGGACCAAATCCTGGAACAGGTACAAGCCTTAACTGCGGCTGTAGAGCACCTGGCTCACCGGGTTGCGGCCCAGGAGAACCGTCCTGCTCCTATGGTCCCCAGTCCTCAGGGGACTCCGGCCGCAGCCGCTGTGGAACCCAAAATTCCACTTCCGGAGAAATTCCATGGCGACAGAGCAAAGTTTGCCAACTTCCGGGACTCCTGCAAATTATATTTCCAGCTTCGGCCTGTCTCTGCGGGGTCTCAAGAGCAGCGAGTTGGGCTGATCATCTCTCTTCTTCAAGGGGATCCACAATCTTGGGCCTTCAGCTTATCATCTCAGGACCCGGCTCGTCTCTCCGTGGACAGTTTCTTTTCCGCGATGGAAGTTCTGTATGACGACCCCGATAAAGGGGCAACGGCTGACGCTAAACTACGTACTCTTCGCCAGGGACGCCGTCCAGCCGAAGACTACTGCTCAGAATTCCGGCGCTGGGCAGTGGACTCACGCTGGAATAATCCTGCCCTCTGCGGCCAATTCCGGCTTGGATTGGCCGATTCCATTAAGGATACATTGGTGAACTATCCGGAACCTCAGACCCTAGACGAGTTAATGCACCTCGCCATTCGCATTGACCGTCGTCTTCGGGAAAGGCGTCTTGAGAAAGGGTCACATTCCGAGTCAGTTCTAAGACCTGAGGCCCCAGTAGCGCAACCAGCTGAAGAACCGATGCAACTGGGCGCCACAAAACTCACTGAAGTTGAAAGACGTCGGCGCTTATCCGAGGGGCTGTGTCTGTACTGTGGCGGAACTGGTCACATGGTCAGACTGTGCCCAAAGAAGCCGTCGGGAAACTTCAGAGCCTAGGGGGTTTCGAGGGGGCCCTCCTAGGCTGTAAGGTATCACCTCACGTATCGTCACCAGTTCTTATCCCGGTGCAGCTTAAAGTTAATTGTAATTATTTGAATTTAAAGGCTCTCTTAGACTCTGGAGCAGCAGGGAACTTCCTTGACGCTGAGCTAGCCCAGAGTTTAGGAATTATGCTCCAGTCCTTGTCCACACCCATCCGAGTTTCAGCCATCGATGGCACACCTGTTGCAGGGGGGTTAGTACAGTTTAGAACCCCTCCTATACATTTTAAGGTGGGAGCTAATCATTCTGAAGTTATCAGTTTTCTAGTCCTGAGTATGCCTAGCACCCCTCTAATTTTGGGATTGCCTTGGTTACAGGAGCACAATCCCCAAATTGACTGGGCCTCAGGACAAATTATGAAGTGGGGGCGTCAATGCTTTCAGACTTGTTTGGAACTTCCGGTTCGGGTCACGGAATTATCTCCAACTAGAGTTCCCACTCCATACCTAGAATTTGCTGACGTCTTCTCAGAAAAGGCGGCAGACAAACTTCCTCCCCATAGACCGTGGGATTGCCCCATTGAACTCCTTCCTGGTACCATGCCTCCTAGGGGTAGAATCTTTAATTTAACCCGAGCTGAGAATCAGGCTATGCGGGAATATATCGCAGAAAATCTAGAAAAGGGGTTTATCAGGGCATCTTCTTCCCCAGCAGGAGCAGGATTTTTTTTTGTCGAGAAGAAGGATGGGGGGCTCCGCCCATGTATCGATTATCGGGGTCTAAACAATATAACTATTAAAAACAAATATCCCTTACCCCTTATTGAGGGGCTGTTTACGCAGGTGGCTGGGGCCCAAGTCTTCTCTAAGCTGGATCTCCGGGGCGCTTACAACCTTATCAGGATAAGGCAGGGAGATGAGTGGAAAACGGCCTTCAATACTCTCGAGGGGCATTATGAGTATTTAGTTATGCCATTTGGTTTATGCAATGCCCCCGCGGTCTTTCAAAGTTTTGTAAATGAGATTTTTAGAGACTACCTTGGCCGATTTGTAGTTGTCTATTTAGACGACATTTTGATTTTCTCCTCGTCTCTTGTCGAACATCGCCAACATGTACGCATGGTCTTGCAAAAACTTAGAGAAAACTGTTTATATGCTAAGTTAAAAAAGTGCCAGTTTGAAGTCTCAGAGGTTCCTTTTCTCGGCTACATAATTTCTAATTCTGGTCTATCCATGGATCAATCTAAGGTGAAGGCAGTATTAGATTGGGAGCAACCCAGGGATCTGAAAGGCCTGCAGAGGTTTTTAGGCTTCGCAAATTTCTACAGGAGGTTCATTAAAAACTTTTCTTCCCTAGTAACCCCGTTGACAAATCTTACCAAGAAAGGGGGGTACCCGTCAGTTTGGCCGGTTCAAGCTGTTCAGGCTTTTGAGAAATTGAAAGGGGTCTTTAGTTCCGCTCCAGTGTTGGTTCATCCGGACGGCCAATTGCCCTTTTTTGTGGAAGTGGACGCCTCCGAGATTGCTGTGGGGGCGGTTCTATCTCAATATCGCGGGTCACCTGAGCGCCTTCATCCTTGTGCTTTTTTTTCTAAGAAATTCTCGGCGGCCGAAAGGAATTATGATATCGGTAACCGAGAATTGTTGGCTATCAAGTTGGCCTTTCAAGAGTGGAGGCACTGGCTAGAGGGGGCTCAGTACCCAGTCACAGTCTTTACGGACCATAAAAATCTAGAGTACATCCAATCCGCTAAAAGACTAACTCCAAGACAGGCTCGCTGGTCCTTATTCTTTTCCCGGTTTAACTTCTCTATAACCTATAAACCTGGGTCCAAAAACGTTAAAGCTGATGCCCTGTCTCGGAGTTTTTCTTTCTCTGACCTTCCCGAAAGGATGGATGTGCCCATATTGCCCCACTCCCTGGTGGTAGCCGCCATCCAACCTCAACTTCCTGATCTAGCTCGGTTTCAGGCCGAAGCCCCACCCGAAAAACCTGACTCAGTCCAGTTTGTGCCCTCTCTTTACCGCACTGCCTTTTTGTCTCATTTTCACGAAACCAAAACAGCGGGTCATCCGGGGGTAAAGAAAACTATTGCTTTATTGTCCCGCCAAGTCTGGTGGCCATCCATTAGGAGCGATGCACAGAAATTTGTCCTAGCCTGTAAGGTCTGTGCTCGGAGTAAGGCTTTAAGACACTCCCCTGAAGGCCCTCTACTACCATTGCCCATTCCTGCCTCTCCGTGGACCCACTTGGCCATGGATTTCGTTACGGATCTTCCCCCTTCCCAGGGATATACCGTTATTTGGGTAGTAGTGGACCGTTTTAGCAAAATGGCCCACTTCATCCCTTTAAAAAAGCTTCCCACAGCTCAAATCTTAGCACAACTCTTTATCACGCACATTTTTAGAATCCACGGTATCCCGGTAGATATTGTTTCGGATAGGGGGGTCCAATTCGTCTCCCGGTTTTGGAGGGCTTTCTGTGCTAAGCTGGGCTTCACCGTCTCTCTTTCTTCGGCATTCCACCCTCAGTCGAATGGGCAAACCGAAAGAACAAATCAATCTTTAGAACAGTATTTGCGTTGTTTCACGGCTGATACTCAGACGGATTGGGCCTTCTTCCTGCCGTTTGCTGAATTTGCATTAAACAACGCTTCACATTCTTCCACAGGGGTTTCTCCCTTCCATTGTGTTTATGGCAAAGATCTGAAATTCTCAGCCCTTTCGGATCAACCCTCCAGTGTTCCCTCCTTGGATGACTGGGTTTCCAAATGGCCGGGGTTATGGAATAAAATCCAGCAACATCTGACTAAGGCTGTTTTTCAACACAAAAAATTTTCAGATCGTAAACGTTCTTCCAATTCTGGTTATGAGGTGGGAGATTGGGTGTGGCTTTCCACCAAGAATTTGGCCTTACGCCAGCCCTCCGCTAAGTTAGGCCCTAAATTTATCGGCCCCTTCCCCATAACACGAAAAATTAATCAGGTTACGTATCGATTGGCCCTCCCTTCCTCCATGAAAATCTGTAAATCCTTTCACGTTTCACTTCTTAAGCCTGCAAAAAACCATGAGTCTAATAGTCCTCCTAGTCCTGTGTTAGTTGATGGGCATCAGGAGTTTGAGGTTGCCCGGGTTCTTGATTCCCGCTTTTTTCGAAACTCTCTTCAATATTTGATTGACTGGAAGGGATATGGCCCGGAAGAAAGATCTTGGGTTCCGGCCAGAGAGGTCCATGCGCAGAATTTGGTAAAGAGGTTCCATAGAGAGAATCCTTTGAAACCCAGCTTGGAGGGTCCAGTGGCCCCTCCTCAGGGGGGGGGTAATGTTAGGCACTTACCTCGTCGCCGTCCCTGGTCCCGCGACGCGCTGTCGGGTGGCGCCCGGTTGGCTGCTGCCCGACGGTCCCCGGGTGTGCCGGCTCCTCAGCGTTGTCGTGGGGGTCGGGGGTCGGCGGCGCAGGACGGTGTCGGCGGCCGCGCCGCAGCCCGCTCTGCGCGGCTGCGCGGGCCCGCCAGGCGCCCTCTCGACGCGGCGCTTCCCCCTCCCGGCGGGGGCGCGCCCGATCTACAACGTGCTCGCGCGCGCGCGCGAGCACGTCTTCCTTATGCCTCCCGGCGGCGCTTTCCCCAGCGCGCCCGCCGGGGGCAAGTGTCAAAAACACCCAATCCGTGACCCGATCAGAGGAGTGGACCCAGGGACTGGTCGGCCTGTCTGGCCTGGGCCGTCCAGCTCCTGGGACCACTCCTGTTTTATTGTGTGCACCAATCACCTTTGTTCCCTCCATTGCCCCTTTTCCCCACTGGCCAGTACTCCCTATAAAGCTGCACTGCTCCAGTATCCCAGTGCCCGTTATAGCTTCTGGGTTCTGGATGTGCGTTGCTGTGTCTCTTGTGAATACTTTGGATTTGGACTTTGACTATTCTCGCCTGCCGCCTGCCCCGACCATCTGCTTTGCCTGACCACTCTTCTGCCTGACCCTCCTGTACCTCGCCTGTGACCTCCTGGATTTGACCTCGGCTACCCTCGACTACCCTTTCGTTATCTCCCTCGGAAACCTCGCCTGTGACCTCCTGGTTTGACCTCGGCCTGAATTACGGACTTTCGCACCCGGCATCCTCATTCGGGATTCCCTGCCGAACATCATTCTACACCTTAAGCCGTTATCCTTTGCGCCTTTTAAGTCCTGGGGGCAACCGACTGGGAGAGGCATTACCCGTGTCTCCTACAAGCGGGGGCTTGTCTATAGGCGGAAGTGGCGGTGGAGATTGGGGGATATCGGCTTAAGACAGACGGGTGTTTGGTATAGTCCTGACAGTCATCCTTGTCCATGTGAGATCTGATGTTCTTAGATAGGAATTATTTTCTCTGAGGGGCTCAAAGACTGGTTTCCTTTGGTGGCCCCAAGGTTCTCCAGCCGGACACTGATAATATAATATTAAAAGAGGACTAGCACACCCAGAGCTGCCGGGCTCTGGACCTTTATATTATATTATAACAGGAGGTTAGATCAGTCTGATCAATGTAGCTTTGGCCAGCTACCCTGGGTGATGGGACGCTATTTAACTAGTTTTGATCTCAGCTTATCCACTGTGTCAAATGATTAAACCGAGTTGGATACGCACTACCAAATGGATAAAGTAAAAATAACAGGCACCGGGGCTATAACTACAACATAGAAATTGAATAGGGCGAGCTTTCAGGTAAGCCCACAATAATCCCCAAAAATAAAGTGCCGCTCATGCGTATTTAGGCCCTTATTCATCAAGCGATAGCGCCAGGTAGTGTCTGACGAGCGCCAGGTAGCGGCAGCTAACGGCGACTACCGACTCAAGTACGCCCGGCGGCGGTCACAATGACGCATTTATCAAGCAAAATGAGGCTAGCGCCGGCGAGAGCGACGGCTAGCGCGCCATTCATCATGAAGCCGCCTGGACCGAACAGCGCCGCTGCAAATTCCCTCACAGCGCCAGGTATGAGCTGTCGCTCCCTGGCGATGTCCAATGCATTTCAATGGAGCAATCTATAATTATTCATAATTAATTGGTATTAATTTTTTTTTTTTTTTTTTTAATGTCAAAAAATCGGAGACCACTTCTGCAATGTTAGGATTTATTTTTAAGTAAAAAAAAAAATAAAAAAAATATGTGCAGAATTGATCTAACAGGTCTGAGATTAATGTATTCATATTACAAAATGATTCTAAAAACATGTATAATGTTACATTCAAAAAATATGGTTGTTTAGGGGTTAAAAACTAGTTAATACACATCGCCGCCAGCGCTCTGGGGTTTAAACAAGGAATGGACAGCGACAGCACATTCGGAGCGTGATTTGTTGATGAATATGAAGCTAGCCGTTCGCTCTGGCCATTCGTTGTCAGGCGCTCACATACAACGCTGGACCTGTGAAACAGCGACCCCCCAGCCCGTATTCAACATTACCGCACACCGACTGAGTCGCTGTCATCAAGCTAATGCCGGCCAAGCACAGCGAATACTGGCTGGCGCTGAAAAAATCGCTCATCTGTCGCTACCTGGCGCTATTAATGAATCGGCCTCCCCGTATTTAGCATATTTTTTTAGTACATTTATTTATTTAAAATAATACTGACCAGACAAAAAGTGACAAATTAAAAAATATATAAGACGGCGGCATTGATGTGGACATACTTGGGCATTTCATAAAAAAATAAATAGTAGATAAATAAGCTCTCATTGCTGTGCAATCATATAATTAATAAATAAATAAAAACTGTGTAAAGGTGCAGCAGGAATAACGATCCTCTAAAGTGCAAGTGCTAAGGAATCGTGTGGAAATGTACACACTATGTCATTGAACTAACTGTAATAATATAATGCAATAATATAACTGTTCCCTCCTCATCAGAGTTGAGCACTGTTGCTGACCTAGCCCGGAATGGACCCAAAGGTGTTAAAGAGGAAATATATATATATATATATATATATATATATATATCAGCTGGTGGCTGGTAATGTCCCAGCCCAATTTTGGCCCCAGTCCACCCCTGACCAGCATAATTATCATTTTAGACATTTATAAACCCATGTTGTGTCTTACTTTAACCAAAGCCTTGTTCTGAAATAAAACCAAGAAACAGTGCTTATTTTTGTTTATTTTTTAAGGCCCTTATATTACATTCATGTTGTGTTAAAATACAATTAAAAAAATATTAATCATCTTACCCAGTGAATTCATATTTGATCTTTCCCACAGGACTGTGTGTTGATCCATGAAAATCTGGAATTTTAACCTTAGCAAGTTCCTTCTGAAGAACGCTCATTCCCTCCTGCCGGGCTGAAAAATAAAAATATAGCTCTACATTAGGATAACCCATGCAGCATGTATAACTGCAGTCCTTAAGCGGCTCAAGTAATTCATAAAGTTTACCAATATTTCCATTGCGTTGAGATAAGTTACGATTCATGTTTCAGATCTAACTGAGGTTTGGATGTATTGGGTTACAGGTTGAGAACATGAGGCAGCAGCATTAGAATTTTGGAGAGGAGTAAACTGGGCCATAAGTAGGCTTTTAGTGACTATTCTTGCTCAACCATCCTATGATGCTACTATCTACATACCAATATGTGCCATGCTACGCCTCATTTCTCGCAGCAGCCAATCCCACGACTGAGCCCAATATGAGGGGGATGAAGACCAGAACTAATAATGATGACCCTAATCCATCTGCAGAAAACAGGATGGTTGGGATAGCCCCCCCCCCCCCCCTTCATACACAATAGGCTCGATTCAGAGACATATTCGTCTGGACTTTCGTAGTTGTCTGTGTATGTTTTTGTGTGTGTTACGTTCCATTATCCATTCGTACGTTTGTTCCCGCTAATGCGTATATGTGCTTTCGATGGACGAATCTAAACCTGATCATTTGCGTTAGATCGGCTCATTTTCGGATCTAAATCTGATAATTTGCGTTACTTCAGATAACTTACGTTATTGGGATGGGTTTCCATGTGATTCAGAGACCTGATTGCCGATGGACATCCGCCCTATAAAACGGATTCTTTTCCGCTTCACTTACGGGACCTTTGAGGACTCGGATTTCTATTGTTGAACATGTTTTGCGGCTATGTGGAGGAGTCTGAGCGCCTTCAGCTCCAAGGCATTACATGTATCAGCATGGCCGAGGCCATAAATTGTATAGCAATGCATACCTGAATCAATACATTTCATGTATGCCTTATAAAAGCATTTTAATGCTGACCTTAATTAGTCCTTAGCATGTAAACCTTTATTTTCCCACACATCCATTTAATTGCTATTTTTTTTAGACTTATGTCCTTTGTTATTTATATTTGGATTGTTGAACTTGAATCTTAATTTGTTGTTGGAGTTATTGTTTTAGTTGTTTACCTTGGCTTTGTGTAATTATTTTATATTTGGTTGCAGGAACCACAAGATGTGCCACTCGCACAACATACAGTGTTTGGTCCGGATATGTGATTCCTCTGTGTTATTGCAGGGCATCCAGGGCATCCTGATGCCCGTCCTTCTCCCGCAGAATGCGGACCAGGAGTTCTATAATCGGGCCCTCTGCAAAACCCTGGACCATACAGGGGGGGCACTGCAGTATGACCCCAACAAGGTTATACAAAAAATTTATTTTACGTTTTTTAACAGGGACCACACGTGCCAGAGTGGCACAACTGAGTGCCAGGGTCCTTCAGTTGGTGGGCGAGATGCAGGAGCTGCGCGACTTGTTGGGGGAAGAATAATGTTATGTGGCCTGCCATTGCTATGTATATATTTTACTACGTTTTATATGTTATTTAAAAAATTTAAAATATGTTAAAAGTTTTATGTTTTTTAAAATAAAAAAAAATATATAAACAAATTTGTAAATTTGTTGAAACAATTTTACCTAAAAAAAAAAAAATGAAAAATGCTATTTAAGATGCAAAACACAAAATTTAGATATGAAGATTCGCCAGACCGCGAAGTGATTTAGGTAAGCTTTAGGTGTGAGAAATGGAAGAATATACTGAGCGCGAAGTGATTTAGCTAAGCATTGTAGCAGAAGTGAGTGAACCAAATATGTAGGCAAGCACATTAATTAGTTACGTTTTTAGTGCGCAGGCGTAAGGTCGTAACAATTTTCGTCTGGACGATTATTTATAGAAAAAGGAATTGAGAATCTAACGGGAAACGTAAATGATTAGTTCAAGGAGACGATGGAAAAAGAGCAAAAACAAAAGCCGACGTTGTAACATGAGTAACAGAAACGGAAAACGAAAGCTTGAAAATGACATTCTCGTTGGCATATGAGCGGACGGAAACTTTACTGAAGGCTTGCGATGCATGTTTAGAATCACTCGTACACTCATACGCAAGCGGGGACAAAACGAAAAAAAAAACAGATCGGCACAGAAACAAAAGTCTTTGAATCAACCCTAATGGCCTTTGCACCGAGGGTGATTGCACTGCTCGTCCATCTCTAGAAGCTGCACTGGCCATGGGGAACTGCAGCAATACCGAACTCACTCAACATTACCGTTGCACTCCATGACATCCCTGCTTTCATTGTCCTGTGCACCCCATTGACAAATTTCGGCCTAGCCCATCAGAACACCAGAGGATCAGTGGAGGTTCTGGGAATCCTTTTAGGGGAATAAGACCAGCTAGCTGATCCTAGTCTGTGGAGGCGACAGGAGGGAATGTAACCAGATGGATGTATGAAACTGTGCCATGTCTTGATGTCAACTGTTGGAAACAATAAAGAGGAACTCTACTATTATCTATTGGACTGTCATCATCTTTGAGAGCTGCACAATGAGTACTAACCTCCCCTGTGATAGCGCTCCAGCACCCCACCAACCCAGACACACTTGGAGCACCCTGGGCCCAGAAGAACCTGCTCCCTGCCATCCTCACCAAACACCAGGTACGTAAGGGCTACCTCCAAATGAGGGACAGTTGGGAGGTAAGATATATACTTGTCCAACACTGATGGGAAAAGGCTAATGCAACCATTTGAAGTCAGCCTCAAACTTACTGAAATGGTAAAAAGTTTAGTAAATAAGGTGTTCAGGAGCTTTGCACTTTAACACACAAGTTCTGCCGACAAGATAAACAGAAAGCAGCCTGACAGGTGATTTCCCAGCAGACAAGCCTTTGTGTCATGTCGCTAAATCAACACACACAACCATAAATAAAATCACAAACCACTTTGCTCCACCCAAAATGGTAAGGTGCGCTGAAACGGTCAACCGCACTAGCAAACACTAAAACCAAAAGACCTACACACCTTGATTACTATAAAAGCTGCACAAACATCTATCAAAAAGAGTAAACGTATACACAAGAGTCATCGATTAAACAAACCAAAAGTCAAAATTGACTTCTGTTCTGGATTTATAGATTACTATGGGGGCATCTCGGTTTGGGAATCACCTTATATCCTTCACCCGAGCCCAACACTTACCCAACATACGTTAATTCCAAATGCACCCCTTGTAGTTACACCTCTGAACTGCTCTTAATTATTAGTCCATAAAGTCACAGGCTAAACTGGTTTGGGTTGCCCCACTTTGTGTATCCCCGGAGATCGTCCTAAAAACTAAGCTTTATGTCGATTGCACGGCACATGTGCGGGCTCTAATCATTTTCACTGAGCCAATCTGACAGATTGGCAAGAAAGATGAATAGAACGTGCGTGCAGCTGGCCGCTCCCCCTGTGCCCTTGGTCATTCAGAAATGCATGGCTCAGGTACGCGCCCCAGATAATCACTGGTGCAATGGAGCATCTGCTTCAGGGTTCCACAACCTTCACATCCTTTGGGCTCACCTTTTTGCTAAAATGCGATTAGAATGTATTAATATAAAATCTAATGTTTATTTGCCAACATTTCCTGAATAAAATAACAAAGGCAAGCCAGAAACACTGTTTTATTCTCGGATCTCTTGTACTGCCCGTATATTGGCCCTGGGTCAGTTCATTACATGCTGCCCCTGTGATAGAAAAATGGACAGTGTAATCATCACTATTTTGCTGTGCAGTGTCAACAGAGCTTTGGTGCTGTACACAGGGCTCAATAGACAGAGAGCTAGGGCTGTTAGCGCCATATGAACCAGGGCATTTAGGGCAGGAGCCCCTTTGTGGATAGGGTTCAGGGACCCAACCAGGGATGGCTTAAACCGGACCTTCACCATGATTTATTGAAAAGCCCAAACCCTTATAAAACTATTTCCCAGCATCTAAAATTAATATATTTTAAGTTTTTAGTCACGTATTATTCTTTCCCCCACTGGGCTGCAACTCTGTTCAGGACTTTAGAATACGGGCGTTGCCATCTTGACTCACATTTACTGAGGAAAGGGGAGCGGGATAAAGTGCAAGGGGCGCGGTTAAAGCTGTGCTTTGCTCAGACAGAGCAGAGCTGGGGTCAGGAAAAGATCAGCAATCCCAGAATGCAGAGAAGCACAGTCAGAAGGCACTTCCTGTTTGCAGGCGGCCTGATGTTCCATGAGCCGCCATCTTGGATGTTTAAAGACTCATAACATGCAGTAGATGCAGGTAGGATGATTTTTTAATGTGAGCAATCTGTATGTACAGGGTGTGGGAAACATATTAGACTCTTATTCAGAGTGAAGGTCCGCTTTAAGATGGATGGCTCCCTGTGTGAGATTACAGGATGGCACCCCCCCAACACACTTCTATGCTTCTTTACTACGACTTACTGTGAGGTGGTGAACAGGCAGCCGGAGGGGAGGCAATGCAGAAGTGGCGGAGTTCCTCTGTTATCAGGCATGATGCTAGGGGCGAGTGGACCAGAAGTCTTTTTTGACTGCTGGCCAGCTTTAAAGTGGACCAAAATCTGTATTTGCAGACTAAAAGGCTCTAGGGCTGACTGATTCCCTATCTCTGGGCAATCCCAACAGGCCACATCCAGGCATGCAAGCTGTCCCCCACTCTCTATACTGGGCTCTGCCAACAAATAAGAGTTCTATGCCCTGCAATAATATATACAGCATAGAGTGTGAGGTGGATGAAAGCCTGTGCATGTGCCATAGGATTTAGATGTATAGATATAGATACACTGCCCTAGAGCTGTGAATAAGGCTCAGCGAAACAAATGTTGACACCACAGGTGCTCTTCAAAACAATTCAGTGACGTCACTCCACCACCACCTTCTTATATATAACGTACCAGATGTATTCTTGGTATTTTGCACATATGATCTCAATTGTAATCTGAGAGGCTCTACAATTCCTCCTTTGACCAAAAAGGAACGCTTATCAATTTAAATGCTTATTTTTCACCTCTGTACACAAAGGATAAGGAACTCCACTCTCCACACAGAGGAAAATCAACTTGCTCCGGGTTTATTGTACATGTTATAGGGATATAAACACAAGAAATGCTCCAATAGCGTAAAAACGTTTCACACAAAAGAATCCACTTTATGGCCACTGGCCCTTTAAAATGCCGCTCACCAGATTTTTAAAACAATCGCGCATTCAATTTAAAAGTAGAAGCACAGGCGTCATCCAACCCCTTCAGTATGGACCCGCACATCAGATATAAAGCACTTTTTACGAGTACAACGGCCGCGTCGCGTACTACGGCCGGAGGAGGCGGTGAGCTGTTACTCGTAAAAAGTGCTTTATATCTGATACGTTATATACGTATATAACGTTATATATAAGAAGGTGGTGGTGGAGTGACGTCACTGAATTGTTTTGAAGAGCACCTGTGGTGTCAACATTTGTTTCGCTGAGCCTTATACACAGCTCTAGGGCAGTGTATCTATATCTATACACAGGGGCGGACTGGGGCTAAAAAACGGTCCGGGATTTTTTGGGGCACACCGGCCCTGCTGCACTGTTCTTAATGTCACTATATACAAACCTTATTTTTGTTCCATAAGATGCACCCAGGGTTTAAAGGACCAAAATAAGAAAGAAAATATTCTGAACCAAATGGTGTGCTTAAATTCCCCCATTCAGTGCGCAGAATCACCCCATTACAATAAAGGCAGTGGGGGCATCCCTCAGTACAGCCAGTGGGGGCATCCCTCAGTACAGCCAGTGGGGGCATCCCTCAGTACAGCCAGTGGGGGCATCCCTCAGTACAGCCAGTGGGGCATCCCTCAGTACAGCCAATGAGCGGCATCCTGGGGCGATCGTGATCATCCTGCAATAGCGCTAGTGTGAAACCAGCCTCACCCTCCATTTTACTGTGACTTGTGATTTGATGCGGTGCATTTCCTGTCCCCGAGCGGCGTGGGCACCTGGAATGGAAGGCGATAGCAGCAGGACTGGCAGAGGATGAGGCAGCAGCAGCGAACCGGCAACGCCGCCGCTCTCACACACACACACACACACACACACACACAACACACATACCGGCACTTCACGGCTGTTGCGCGCCGGTTGGTGGGCGTGCCCCATATGGACGCCGGCCATATGGGGCACGCCCACCGACCAGCGCGCAACAGCCGGGAAGTGCCGGTAAGCATGTATGTGTGTTATTGTGTGTGTGTGTGAGAGCGGCGGCGCCGACAGGAACCGCAGGGCTGGGCAGGCCAGCCAGGCGGCCGGCTGCTCCCCCAGCCTCCAGCATCTTTTCCATGGGGTCACGGCCCTCCCTGGCACCGGCCTACCGGGATTTTGCCCGGTATGCCCTATGGCCAGCCCGCCCCTGTCTATACATCTATATGCTAATGTTGAAGGCTGAAATGACAACAGTCTAAAGGCTTGGAGCGAAAGGTTCTTTCACTGGGACAATTAATTTTGATTTGTAGCGCGGTTTCCTAGAACTATTAAGTTTTATTTTGTGTTTTCATGTGCCATAGGATTGCTTGCATGGCGGGTATGCCGGCAATCCCAGGAAGTTTCACACAGTAGGACATCCCACATTGGGATGCCCCAGGGATATCAGCCAGTTTGTTCCACTTTAAAGGGCAAGACAGATGTGACCATGGCACCCCTTCCTTCTGACCCAACCAGTCATGCACCCCAGCAGCTCCAATTGACTCCCGCCAAAGCAAGAAGGGGGGCAGCAAGCAGTTAACCAGTAAGTTGAGCGGGTGGGCAGTGGGTGGTTTGGGGTGGTGAGCATGGAGGTGAAGCTGTACGGTGCCCCCCCTGACCATGGCACTGTGTGTGATGGCACACCTCGCACACCCCTAGGCTGGCCCTAGGCCCAACGCAGAATTAATTTTCCTTGTCTATCTCAGACACCCTACTGGCATCTGTAGTGAAGGGGTACACAACCCCCTCCTCCTGACAGTGATGTATTTAGGCACATGGGGGAATCCACAAGGGCTTCACTACGAGGTATAAGAGCCTCCCTGCCTGCCTCCCGACCATTACTCCTGGCTGGGAGCCAGGATAGAAAGGGGAAGGACCTGAGTTTAGGAGATCTCAGTGGCATCCATTTTTGCTGCCGCCGCCATTGCCCCCTATGCTAGTTCACAGGGTATGGGGGCGGGCATGTCACCTGCCGAGCCTGGTGGGTGGTATAACAGTTCTGTTCCCCCTAATTACCTGCACACCCTCTTGGGGCACAGGGGGAGCAGAAGAGCACAGTGCCCATTGCTATTGGCCCAGCACCCCAGGAGGAGCAATGGACCCATACCGAAGGGCATAGGGGCTGGTTATTTGGCAGGGGTTGGCAACTGAGCCCTGGGTTACCAGCCCCTGTGCCTGGTTGCCTGGTGCCAGGGCTGATTGACTCAGGGAGGGGGGGGGGGGGTCCAATAAAAAAAATGTTTTTTTTTTTTAATAGAACAAAAAAAAATAGCCAGTAAGTCATGTTCAGCAAAAAAATAGCAGTTGGTGAAGCGAACTTTTATCTCCTGCCCTTGTCAGCAGTAAAATATTGGTGAGAAAAAAACTCTAAAAAATCACACGCACACCCTGAGTTTCACTTTTTGATTGTTTTTCATTAAAAAAAATTCTCGCATTTGGAGAAGTTTTTATCGCATGTGCGAAATTATTTGCTGCAAAAAATCTGCACAAAACTCATGGTGCTGAATCAACCCCTTTATCTCATGCTAGATGTATGCTTACTGTTACATTTGCTGTTGAATTTCCATCTACAGTACCTCTACTGGAAGTTTGTTCCAAGCATCTACTACGCTTTCAGTAAAAAAACAGCAGTCAGTTTAACTTGACCCCCTAAAGATCCAAACCAAATGGTTGGTATTAGGTGCATTTTTTAGAGTGCAAGAACAATCCCCCATTAACTGTTACTACTACTGGTTAAAGTGACTGGAGGACCACTACTGGTTACTGGGGGACTGCTACTGGTTAAAGTGACTGAGGACTGCTATTGAGTAAAGTGACTGGAGGATCGCTACTGGTTAAATTGACTGGAGGATCACTACTGGTTAAAGTGACTGGAGGGTCGCTACTGGTTAAGGTGACTGGGGGACTGCTACTGAGTAAAGTAACTGAAGGACCGTTACTGGTTAAAGTGACTGGAGGACCACTTCTGATTAAAGTGACTGGAGGACTGCTTCTGATTAAAGTAACTGGAGGACTGCTACTGGTTAAGGTGACTGGAGGACTGCTAGTAGTTAAAGTGATGAGGACTGCTACTGGTTAAGGTGACTGGAGGATTGCTACTGGTTAAAGTGATGAGGACTGCTACTGGTTTAAGGACCGGTACTGGTTAAAGTGACTTGAGAACCACTTCTGATTAAAGTGACTGGAGGACTGCTTCTGATTAAAGTAACTGGAGGACTGCTACTGGTTAAAGTGATGAGGACTGCTACTGGTTAAAGTGATGAGGACTGCTACTGGTTAAGGTGACTGGAGGATTGCTACTGGTTAAAGTGATGAGGACTGCTACTGGTTTAAGGACCGCTACTGGTTAAAGTGACTGGAGGACTGCTACTGGTTAAGGTGACTTGAGGACCGCTACTGGTTAAAGTGACTGGAGGACTGCTACTGGTTAAGGTGACTTGAGGACCGCTAGTGGTTAAAGTGACTTGAGGACCACTTCTGATTAAAGTGACTGGAGGACTGCTACTGGTTAAGGTGACTGGAGGACTGCTACTGGTTAAGGTGACTGGAGGACTGCTACTGGTTAAAGTGACTGAAGGACTGCTACTGGTTAAAGTGGCTAGGTTCCATATCCCATCCTCAGGATGCTCCACTCGTCAGTAGGGAGAGCAGTGCGGTACTCCGCCTGCTACCAACCACAGCAGCCACTGAGCTTCCAGTGATGACTGTAAAAACATCAATGTGCATAGCAGAGCCCCTGATCTTGGCTGAACCACCAATGAGAAGTTAAAAAATAAATAAATTAAAGAAAAACAGGTCCGGCAATTGCCACTCGTAAGGCGTCCGTCTCACGTGGCCTCATTACAGGTGCACCCCTGATAAATAATGATCACCAAGGTGACATGACAACATACCATAATCCAGTCCCTTCTCGGTGAGCCTCACCACAAAGCCAGGGTTCATGGCACCCACAGCCCTCAGACACACAGCCAGTACTAGGGTGACATGTAGCAAGGAGGACGCCATCGCGCTGCTATCCTGCTGCGCTCCCCCTGTTACTGCGGCTGCGAGGTAACTGCTGCATTTATGAGTGACTCAATGTGAAAGCAGGGCAAGGAATGAGGAAGTGTTAGATGAATGAAAGGGGAAGTCCCTGTTCTGTATGAGCATTGTGCAATCCAAGAACATCCCGGCTTTTCAAATGCGCTGTGATCATTCCCACTGCAAAAACAAACTGACATTCCGTGGCTCTGTACAAAGTTACATGGGGGTAGGGCGAGTAACATACTTATAATACACAGAGCATTATGGGTCTTATTTATGATGCGCCATATAGCATCTTTCTGGTTGCTAGAAGTCGCAGTGCCGGATGCTAACTAACTTGCTTTGATTGTTGACCCCCTTGAGAAGCTGTGGGTGCATGGCGGAGCGCGCGGGAGTAGCGGCTCTGCCTATTTGGACCTCATTTATTCATCCTATGGGCGGTAGCTATACACTAGTATAAGACTCTTATTGAGGAACTTTGGCCCTTATTCATCAAGCGATAGCGTCAGGTAGTGCCTTGTAAATGACAGGTAGCCACAGGTAGCGACAGGTGAACGCCGGACACGGCAGCAATTACACATTTATCGAGCGGATTTTGTTGAGTGACCGGGATAACGCCATGTAGCTTCCGATTTATCATTATCCCAGCCTCAGCGTACAGCGCCGGCGTTCAGCCTTGCTGAGCGCCACGTCTTACCTCTCGCTACCTGGCGCTCTCCCATACATTTCAATGGACGTTCTTTTACTTTTCTTTAAACAGGGGGTTTTTATTATTTTTTTTTTTATTATTATTCTCAAAAAATGTTGGGATCTCTCCTGGCCTTGTAAAAGCCATGTTTTCAATTTTTTAAATATTTTTATATATTTATTACAGGTCTGGCATTAATGTGTTCATGTCACAATGTTATTACAATGTAATTCCATATGTTTTCGCTTTGTTACTGGTGGATACATGTTAAAAACAGCCTTTAATCACATAGCCTCCGGCACTCTGTGCTACAGCGAAGCATTTTTGAGCGCCGGCGGTGTGTGAGGATGTTTTTTTTTTATGAATATGGTGTGAGTCAGTCGCACTGACCAGTCGCTACAATTCGCTCCCATACAGCGCTGTACTGCTAATATAGCGACTCCCCACAACGCATCATCAATGCTGCACAGCGACTGAGACACTCTGAACTAGCGACCCACGGCCAAACACAGTGACTACTAGCGGGCTCTCTGAAATGCCTGCTACAGACGCTCATCTGTCGCTACCTGCCGCTAGTAATGAGTCAGCCTGTTTGCAAGCCTTTTTTTCTATCTGGTGATGCTTTCTATGAATTCAAATGGCTTTTTATTATTGAATTGTATTTGCGTAAGATCCCTGCTGGGGAGCTCACATTTACTTTGCACTGTGGCTCTTTATTATTCATCCTGTTTTTAGCGATTAGCACTATTGGCACTTTATGTGTTGCACAGTTTTGTATATGTAGACATATGTATATACTCCTTAATAATTAATTTCTTCTAAAGCACCCTCTTAAAGTGGACCAACACCCAGGATTTTGACTATCCTGGGTTTTGGTCCACTTCGGGGGGTGCCCCGCTGTGTGAAACCTCCCAGAAAGCCCCAAAAACTCACCTCACCACGCTCCCACGTGACCGCGCCGTCCAATCCCCGCCGACGGACAAGCGGGTGACAGCGACGGACAAGACAGCGCGTCTGCCGCCGCCTCCCGCACGTCACTCTTACAGGGCGTGCGCCCGCGCTGGGCATTCACGAACGGCCGGCGCGTGCGCGTGCACGTCTAGAGGGCGCGCGGGAGGCGATAGGGTAAGGTTTTTGGGGGTTTTGGGGGGGGTTTCACCCCGCGGGACATCCCGATCTCGGATGTCCCGCGGTGAGGAAGGTGATCGGCCCGGGAATCTTATAGATTTCCGGGCCGATCACCCCTGGGTGTTGGTCCACTTTAAGGGGGGCATTGTATTGGGGGTTGGCTTGCTCCAGATATATATGTATGTTTTTCACAGTGAGTAGCCGCCCTATTTATTTGTGAGATATTTGCTGCATTATCATGGTTCTAGTAAGGTAGTGGTTTTAATCTTTTTTTGGTCTGGTTGTGTATATTTGTTTTTTATGGATTTGTGGCTTTAATTAAATTACCCATGTATTTTTAAAGACAGTTTGGATGTTGTGCCCATTTCTTGGTTCTATTATACATTTTCTTGCTAGTTGTTCTTGGTGTTTTGGGGCCAGGGTAGCACCTCCAAGTGGATAGCCCCTTTTTTTAGGTTATTTGGATCAGTGGTGCCCACTATATGTATATGTTGATTGTTGCATTAGGTATTGGACGGCCTGTATCATTGCTTGTTGGACCAGACTGCTGATTATCCCTTTGCAAGTGAGTGACACTTTGGCCCTTATTTATGAAGGAATGAGCGGCCGGTAATGACGGGCCCCGCCACGAGAACGCCGGCTCCCCACCACAATCACACATTTATCAAGCCAATCCTCCTTAGCGACTGAGATAGCGCCATATAGCCACTCATTCATCATTATTCCAGCCTCAGCCCACAGCGCCAGCGTCCGACCTTGAACAGCGACAGGTATGACCTCTCGCTACCTGGCGCTCTCCAATGCATTTCAATGGAACAATCTTTAAATATTCATAATTAATTGTTATTAATGTTTTTTTTTTTTTTTTTTTTTAAATGTGAAAAATTCTGTGACCACTTCTGCCATGTTAGATAATTTTTTTAAGGTAAAAAAAAAAAAAATTGTACAGAATTGATATTACAGGTCTGATATTATTGTATTCATATTACTAAATTCTTTAAACATTTTTTTTTTTTTTGGTTTCCAAAAATATGGTGGTTTGGGGGTTAAAAAATACTTTTAACACATCGCCGCCAGCGCTCTGGGGTTTAAACATGCATTTCACAGCGCGAGAATTTTTTGAGCGTGATTTTTTGATGAATATGGTGGGAGCCGGTCGCTCTGACCAGTCGCTATCATGCGCTCCCATACAGCGCGGAACCTGTCAAATAGCGACTCGTCAACCCGTATTCAACATTACTGCACACCGACTGAGTCGCTATCAACAACCGAACAATGGCCAAGCACAGCGACTACTAGCGGGCGCTGTGAAAATACCGCAACAGTCGCTACCTGCCGCTTTTAATGAATCGGCCTCCCCGTACTGCTGTTTTTTTTCTGCGCGGCACACTGTATTTATAACATTTTTCTACTTCAAAGGTTTGGCCATTTTTTTTCCGCCACTGGACAGCGTTTCATCATTACTGTTACAAGAAATCACTGCTGGGGACAAATTCACAGTGTGTTTAGGCTGCATTTTTGTCACAAAAAGCCACGAAAAAAAAATGTATTAAAAAAATGTGATTTGGTGACATCTCCAGGGCCGGATTAAGTGTGGTGGAGGCCCCTGGGCACAAAATCTAGTGGAGGCCCCACATGCAGTATTTTTTTTTTTTTTTAGTCCAGCCAAATATCTGATTGGTGGTTGTCTGTCACCTGCCTACTTACTGGAATGTCAGATGGAGTCCCTTGTGCCCCCCTTGTGCGGGTGCGTGCTGCTCGGGAACTCCTGCTTTGCCATTCTGGGTGGGGGGTAGTGTAGTCGCTCAGCTGGTCCAGCAGAAAACAGTTCTCTGCATTGAGCTGCCAGCGGCTGTGCTTGGTGGCTTATGTGCAGTGACAGCTCTGCACCCATCACTGTAGCGTTGCTGGCGGCGGCTTTGCTGCTCTAGACTCTCCATCCTGCCCTGTGGTGGCTTTGGCTGCAGGTTTGCAAAAACAAAAAAAGGCTTGCTCAGATTCGCCCCCCACTACCGCCAATAGCTTTGATGCAGCTCGTCAGACCAAAGACTGACAAGCCTCATGGAACAGACCATAACTCAAAGGTTGGTGGAGGCCACCTTTGCAGGGCAAGTGGTGGAGGCCCCGGGGCTTGCGCCCCTTGCGCCCCCCTCATAATCCGGCACTGGACATCTAGGTCCTGCGTTTCCACTATTGACAACTTACAATGAAAGTTTGTGGGGTAGAATTGATAAAGGAATAAAACGTACCACACCAGATAAATAAGAAGCAATTTAGAAGTTCACTCATCCTTAGACCAAACGATCAAATGGAAAATCACAGTCCTGTTATTGCTGAATAAATATTAATTATTTAATATTAATTATTTAATATTTTCCGGATATTTCTTTCTCCAGCTGGTCACAGGCCTCAAAAACTCTCCTAAATTAAATTACCAAGGGTGTAAGGGCATACAGACACAGAAGTGCTCCCTCTGACCCACCTCACGGACTCTGCTCCCTCAGAGCTGTGCTGTGCCTTTTATAGGCTGCAGGAATGATGTCACCAGCCTCTCTCTCATGGCTGGCTCCGCCCACTCACACACACACAAGAATTTTCCAGAACCCTCCCAGTCAGCAGGACCCCTTCTTACAAACCACCTCAGCAGTGGAGAAGACCCTGCCAGCCGGAAGATTCCGGAACCCGGCCTCCAGAGGTTTGTTATATGTCGGTTACGTTCTGTACAAATAAATGTGTGTGATATTAAAGAACATTTTCAGCCTAAAATTAGAAAAAATGCCATACTCACCATTTGTCCCCTGTAGACTGTCAGTGATACGCCCGTGCTGCTGATCTTACCTGATAGCTGGTTCCCCCCCCCCCCCCCGGCCCGCGCTGCACATCTGATTGGCAGGAGACAGGGAAAGTGTGGATAAGGGGGATGGGGGACCTGTAAGTGTGTGCAGTGTGACAGCATCCCCCACCCAACCCCTCCAGCTGCTGACATAAAACCTTCACCCATCAGTCCCTCTGACTGCTGACCTAAACCCTCTCACCCCACCCCCAAACTGCTGACCTAAATCCCTTACCCCACCCCCAAACTGCTGACCTAAATCCCTTACCCCACCCCCAAACTGCTGACCTAAATCCCTTACCCCACCCCCATACTGCTGACCTAAATCCCTTACCCCACCCCCATACTGCTGACCTAAATCCCTTACCCCACCCCCAAACTGCTGACCTAAATCCCTTACCCCACCCCCAAACTGCTGACCTAAATCCCTTACCCCACCCCCATACTGCTGACCTAAACCCCCTCACCCCACCCCCAAACTGCTGACCTAAACCCTCTCACCCCACCCCTAAACTGCTGACCAAAATCCCTTACCCCACCCCCATACTGCTGACCTAAATCCCTTACCCCACCCCCAAACTGCTGACCAAAATCCCTTACCCCACCCCCATACTGCTGACCTAAATCCCTTACCCCACCCCCAAACTGCTGACCAAAATCCCTTACCCCACCCCCATACTGCTGACATAAACCCCCTCACCCCACTCCCAAACTGCTGACCTAAATCCCTTATCCCGCCCCCATACTGCTGACCTAAACCCTCTCACCCCACCCCTAAACTGCTGACCAAAATCCCTTACCCCACCCCCATACTGCTGACCTAAATCCCTTACCCCGCCCCCATACTGCTGACCTAAACCCCCTCACCCCACCCCCATACTGCTGACCTAAATCCCTTACCCCACCCCCATACTGCTGACCTAAACCCTCTCACCCCACCCCTAAACTGCTGACCAAAATCCCTTACCCCACCCCCAAACTGCTGACCTAAATCCCTTACCCCACCCCCAAACTGCTGACCAAAATCCCTTACCCCCCCATACTGCTGACATAAACCCCCCCACCCCACTCCCAAACTGCTGACCTAAATCCCTTACCCCGCCCCCATACTGCTGACCTAAATCCCTTACCCCACTCCCAAACTGCTGACCTAAATCCCTTACCCCACTCCCAAACTGCTGACCTAAATCCCTTACCCCACCCCCATACTGCTGACCTAAACCCTCTCACCCCACCCCTAAACTGCTGACCTAAATCCCTTACCCCACCCCCAAACTGCTGACCAAAATCCCTTACCCCACCCCCATACTGCTGACATAAACCCCCCCACCCCACCCCCATACTGCTGACCTAAATCCCTTACCCCGCCCCCATACTGCTGACCTAATATCCTACCCCTCCCCTGATAGCTGACCTAAACATTTCTCCAACCCCCCAAACTGCTGACCTAAACCACACAGGGACTTAATAGATAATTCCTCAGTGTGTGACATTTACTGTTAAATGGGTCTAGATATGCTGCTGTGGAGGACTGAAAAATTCCATATGGCAGCCCTGACAGAGTTGACCTCTATGGTTTCTCCTAGAAATATGCATATTTAAATCTATCTATTGTCCAATTATTGTTAATAATAATGTTAAGAGAAATCGCTTTGTAGCTCATGTAAGTGTTCTCAGAAGGCTGGTGCTTCAAAACCACAACAACACAAATCTGAAGTTTATACCAGAACAAGAAAAGGGGAAGTAGGGAGTGATTGACTAATCATGTAAAGTTTGTGCTTTTACAGCCATGTTCCCCAACCCTCCCCTTGATGGCCACCAACACGTCAGGTTTTCCAGATCTCCACACAGATAAAGTGATTAGTGCAGCAGCAAAGATATAGAGACTAGGGATAAGCAAACCCCAAAAGTTTGTTGTGCATGGAATATGTGTGGGTGGACATAACCTATTAACAGCCGGTGTCCATTCACAGATGCCAGCTGTAAATAGGCCATGCCCACCAAAGCAATGGAAGCTAACAGCGACATGGAAGCCTGTATGTGTGTGCTGCACATTGGCTGTAATAGAGGGATGCAGCACACTGCCTGTAATGGGGGATGCTGCACACTGTCTGCACTGGGGATGCCGCACACGGCCTGTAATGATGGATGTCACACACTGGCTGTAAAGGGGGAATGCAGCACACTGTCTGTAATGAGGGATGCCACACACTGGCTGTAAAGGGGGAATGCAGCACACTGTCTGTAATGAGGGATGCCACACACTGGCTGTAATGAGAGATGCCACACACTAGCTGTAATGAGAGATGCCACACACTGGCTGTAATGGTGCGGATGCCCCCACACCGCCTGTGAAAATGGATGTTGCTCACTGGCTTTTATGAGGGATGCTACACACTGCCTGTAATGAGGGATGCCGCTCAATGGTTGTAATTAGGGATGATTGATAACACACACTGGCTGTAATGAAAAATGCTACACACTACCTGTAATGAGGGATACCACACACTGCCTGTAATGAGGGATGACGCATGCTGCCTGTAATGAGGGATGACATACACTGCCTGCAATGGGGATGCAGCAAACTGCCTGTAATGAGAGATGCCGGACACTACCTGTAATGGTGGGGATGCAGCACACTGGCTCTAATGAAGGATGCTACACACTACCTGTAATGAGGGATACTGCTCACTGGCTGTAATAAGCGATGCTGCTAACTGGCTAAAATGAGGGAATGTCACACACTGTCTGTACTGGGGATGCCACTCTACCTGTAATGAGGGATCTTGCACACTGACTGTAATGGGGGATGCTGCTCACTGGTTGTAATGAGGGATGCCGCACACTGGTTGTAATGAGGGATGCCGCACACTGGTTGTAATGAGGGATGCCGCACACTGGTTGTAATGAGGGATGCCGCACACTGGTTGTAATGAGGGATGCCGCACACTGGTTGTAATGAGGGATGCCGCACACTGGCTGTAATGAGGGATGCTGCTCACTGGTTGTAATGAGGGATGCCGCACACTGGTTGTAATGAGGGATGCCGCACACTGGTTGTAATGAGGGATGCCGCACACTGGTTGTAATGAGGGATGCCGCACACTGGTTGTAATGAGGGATGCCGCACACTGGTTGTAATGAGGGATGCCGCACACTGGCTGTAATGAGGGATGCTGCACACTGGCTGTAATGAGGGATGCTGCTCACTGGTTGTAATGAGGGATGCTGCACACTGGTTGTAATGAGGGATGCCGCTCACTGGTTGTAATGAGGGATGCCACTCACTGGTTGTAATGAGGGATGCTGCACACTGGTTGTAATAAGGGATGCTGCACACTGGTTGTAATGAGGGATGCCACTCACTGGTTGTAATGAGGGATGCTGCACACTGGTTGTAATAAGGGATGCTGCACACTGGTTGTAATGAGGGATGCCACTCACTGGATGTAATGAGGGATGCTGCACACTGGCTGTAATGAGGGATGCTGCACACTGGCTGTAATGAGGGATGCTGCACACTGGCTGTAATGAGGGATGCTGCACACTGGTTGTAATGAGGGATGCTGCACACTGGCTGTAATGAGGGATGCCGCACACTGGTTGTAATGAGGGATGCCGCACACTGGTTGTAATGAGGGATGCTGCACACTGGTTGTAATGAGGGATGCTGCACACTGGCTGTAATGAGGGATGCTGTACACTGGTTGTAATGAGGGATGCCGCACACTGGTTGTAATGAGGGATGCTGTACACTGGTTGTAATGAGGGATGCCGCACACTGGTTGTAATGAGGGATGCTGTACACTGGTTGTAATGAGGGATGCCGCACACTGGTTGTAATGAGGGATGCCGCACACTGGTTGTAATGAGGGATGCTGCACACTGGCTGTAATGAGGGATGCCGCACACTGGTTGTAATGAGGGATGCCGCACACTGGTTGTAATGAGGGATGCTGCACACTGGCTGTAATGAGGGATGCCGCACACTGGTTGTAATGAGGGATGCCGCACACTGGTTGTAATGAGGGATGCTGCACACTGGTTGTAATGAGGGATGCCGCACACTGGCTGTAATGAGGGATGCCGCACACTGGTTGTAATGAGGGATGCCGCACATTGGCTGTAATGAGGGATGCCGCACACTGGTTGTAATGAGGGATGCCGCACACTGGTTGTAATGAGGGATGCCGCACACTGGTTGTAATGAGGGATGCCACACACTGGTTGTAATGAGGGATGCCGCACACTGGTTGTAATGAGGGATGCCGCACACTGGTTGTAATGAGGGATGCCGCACACTGGTTGCAATGAGGGATGCCGCACACTGGTTGTAATGAGGGATGCCGCACACTGGTTGTAATGAGGGATGCCGCACACTGGTTGTAATGAGGGATGCCGCACACTGGTTGTAATGAGGGATGCCGCACACTGGTTGTAATGAGGGATGCCGCACACTGGTTGTAATGAGGGATGCCGCACACGGGCTGTAATGAGGGATGCCGCTCACTGGTTGTAATGAGGGATGCCGCACATTGGTTGTAATGAGGGATGCCGCACACTGGTTGTAATGAGGGATGCTGCTCACTGGTTGTAATGAGGGATGCTGCACACTGGTTGTAATGAGGGATGCTGCACACTGGTTGTAATGAGGGATGCTGCACACTGGTTGTAATGAGGGATGCTGCACACTGGTTGTAATGAGGGATGCCGCACACTGGTTGTAATGAGGGATGCTGCACACTGGCTGTAATGAGGGATGCTGCACACTGGCTGTAATGAGGGATGCTGCTCACTGGTTGTAATGAGGGATGCCGCACACTGGTTGTAATGAGGGATGCCGCTCACTGGTTGTAATGAGGGATGCCGCTCACTGGTTGTAATGAGGGATGCCGCTCACTGGTTGTAATGAGGGATGCCGCTCACTGGTTGTAATGAGGGATGCCGCACACTGGTTGTAATGAGGGATGCCGCACACTGGTTGTAATGAGGGATGCCGCACACTGGTTGTAATGAGGGATGCCGCACATTGGTTGTAATGAGGGATGCCGCACATTGGTTGTAATGAGGGATGCCGCTCACTGGCTGTAATGAGGGATGCCGCTCACTGTTTGTAATGAGGGATGCCGCACACTGGCTGTAATGAGGGATGCCGCACACTGGTTGTAATGAGGGATGCCGCACACTGGTTGTAATGAGGGATGCCGCACACTGGTTGTAATGAGGGATGCCGCACACTGGTTGTAATGAGGGATGCTGCACACTGGCTGTAATGAGGGATGCTGCACACTGGTTGTAATGAGGGATGCCGCTCACTGGTTGTAGTGAGGGATGCCGCACACTGGTTGTAATGAGGGATGCCGCTCACTGGATGTAATGAGGGATGCTGCACACTGGCTGTAATGAGGGATGCCGCTCACTGGATGTAATGAGGGATGCTGCACACTGGCTGTAATGAGGGATGCCGCACACTGGTTGTAATGAGGGATGCCGCTCACTGGTTGTAATGAGGGATGCCGCACACTGGTTGTAATGAGGGATGCCGCTCACTGGTTGTAATGAGGGATGCCGCACACTGGCTGTAATGAGGGATGCCGCTCACTGGTTGTAATGAGGGATGCCGCACACTGGCTGTAATGAGGGATGCCGCACACTTGCTGTAATGAGGGATGCTGCACACTGGCTGTAATGAGGGATGCCGCACACTGGTTGTAATGAGGGATGCTGCACACTGGCTGTAATGAGGGATGCTGCACACTGGCTGTAATGAGGGATGCTGCACACTGGCTGTAATGAGGGATGCTGCACACTGGTTGTAATGAGGGATGCTGCACACTGGTTGTAATGAGGGATGCTGCACACTGGCTGTAATGAGGGATGCTGCACACTGGTTGTAATGAGGGATGCTGCTCACTGGCTGTAATGAGGGATGCCGCTCACTGGCTGTAATGAGGGATGCAGTTCACTGGTTGTAATGAGGGATGCCGTTCACTGGTTGTAATGAGAGATGCCGCTCACTGGTTGTAATGAGGGATGCCGCACACTGGTTGTAATGAGGGATGCCGCACACTGGTTGTAATGAGGGATGCCGCTCACTGGTTGTAATGAGGGATGATGCACACTGGCTGTAATGAGGGATGCTGCACACTGGTTGTAATGAGGGATGATGCACACTGGTTGTAATGAGGGATGATGCACACTGGTTGTAATGAGGGATGCTGCTCACTGGTTGTAATGAGGGATGCCGCTCACTGGCTGTAATGAGGGATGCCGCACACTGGCTGTAATGAGGGATGCTGCTCACTGGTTGTAATGAGGGATGCTGCACAATGGTTGTAATGAGGGATGCCGCTCACTGGCTGTAATCAGGTATGCTGCACACTGGCTGTAATGAGGGATGCTGCACACTGGCTGTAATGAGGGATGCTGCTCACTGGTTGTAATGAGGGATGCCGCACACTGGTTGTAATGAGGGATGCTGCACACTGGTTGTAATGAGGGATGCCGCACACTGGTTGTAATGAGGGATGCTGCTCACTGCCTGTAATGAGGGATGCTGCTCACTGGTTGTAATGAGGGATGCCACACACTGGTTGTAATGAGGGATGCTGCTCACTGCCTGTAATGAGGGATGCTGCTCACTGGTTGTAATGAGGGATGCTGCACACTGGTTGTAATGAGGGATGCTGCTCACTGGCTGTAATGAGGGATGCCGCTCACTGGTTGTAATGAGGGATGCCGCTCACTGGCTGTAATGAGGGATGCTGCACACTGGCTGTATTGAGGGATGCTGCTCACTGGTTGTAATGAGGGATGCCGCTTACTGGTTGTAATGAGGGATGCCGCACACTGGTTGTAATGAGGGATGCTGCTCACTGCCTGTAATGAGGGATGCTGCTCACTGGTTGTAATGAGGGATGCTGCACACTGGTTGTAATGAGGGATGCTGCTCACTGGCTGTAATGAGGGATGCAGTTCACTGGCTGTAATGAGGGATGCCGCTCACTGGCTGTAATGAGGGATGCCGCTCACTGGCTGTAATGAGGGATGCCGCTCACTGGCTGTAATGAGGGATGCCGCTCACTGGTTGTAATGAGGGATGCCGCACACTGGCTTTAATGAGGGATGCTGCACACTGGTTGTAATGAGGGATGCCGCACACTGGTTGTAATGAGGGATTCCGCTCACTGGCTGTAATCAGATATGCTGCACACTGGCTGTAATGAGGGATGCTGCACACTGGCTGTAATGAGGGATGCTGCTCACTGGTTGTAATGAGGGATGCCGCACACTGGTTGTAATGAGGGATGCCGCACACTGGTTGTAATGAGGGATGCTGCACACTGGTTGTAATGAGGGATGCTGCACACTGGCTGTAATGAGGGATGCTGCACACTGGTTGTAATGAGGGATGCCGCACACTGGTTGTAATGAGGGATGCCGCACACTGGTTGTAATGAGGGATGCCGCACACTGGTTGTAATGAGGGATGCCGCACACTGGTTGTAATGAGGGATGCTGCACACTGGTTGTAATGAGGGATGCTGCACACTGGCTGTAATGAGGGATGCTGCACACTGGTTGTAATGAGGGATGCTGCACACTGGTTGTAATGAGGGATGCTGCTCACTGGTTGTAATGAGGGATGCTGCACACTGGTTGTAATGAGGGATGCTGCTCACTGGCTGTAATGAGGGATGCCGCACACTGGTTGTAATGAGGGATGCTGCTCACTGGCTGTAATGAGGGATGCCGCACACTGGTTGTAATGAGGGATGCCGCACACTGGTTGTAATGAGGGATGCCGCTCACTGGTTGTAATGAGGGATGCCGCACACTAGTTGTAATGAGGGATGCCGTACACTGGCTGTAATGAGGGATGCCGCACACTGGCTGTAATGAGGGATGCCGCACACTGGTTGTAATGAGGGATGCCGCACATTGGCTGTAATGAGGGATGCCGCACACTGGCTGTAATGAGGGATGCTGCACACTGGTTGTAATGAGGGATGCCGCACACTGGTTGTATTGAGGGATGCCGCTCACTGGCTGTAATGTGGGATGCTGCACACTGGTTGTAATAAGGGATGCCGCACACTAGCTGTAATGAGGGATGCCGCTCACTGGTTGTAATGAGGGATGCTGCACACTGGCTGTAATGAGGGATGCTGCACACTGGCTGTAATGAGGGATGCTGCACGCTGGCTGTAATGAGGGATGCTGCACACTGGCTGTAATGAGGGATGCTGCACACTGGTTGTAATGAGGGATGCCGCTCACTGGTTGTAATGAGGGATGCCGCTCACTGGTTGTAATGAGGGATGCCGCACACTGGCTGTAATGAGGGATGCCGCTCACTGGTTGTAATGAGGGATGCCGCTCACTGGTTGTAATGAGGGATGCCGCTCACTGGTTGTAATGAGGGATGCCGCTCACTGGTTGTAATGAGGGATGCTGCACACTGGTTGTACTGAGGGATGCCGCACACTGGTTGTAATGACGGATGCTGCACACTGGCTGTAATGAGGGATGCCGCTCACTGGTTGTAATGAGGGATGCCGCTCACTGGTTGTAATGAGGGATGCTGCACACTGGTTGTAATGAGGGATGCCGCACACTGGTTGTACTGAGGGATGCCGCACACTGGTTGTAATGAGGGATGCTGCACACTGGCTGTAATGAGGGATGCCGCTCACTGGTTGTAATGAGGGATGCCGCTCACTGGTTGTAATGAGGGATGCTGCACACTGTTTGTACAGAGGGATGCCGCACACTGGTTGTAATAAGGGATGCCGCACACTAGCTGTAATGAGGGATGGTGCTCACTGGTTGTAATGAGGGATGCCGCACATTAGTTGTAATGTGGGATGCCGCACACTGGCTGTAATGAGGGGTGCTGCACACTGGTTGTAATGAGGGATGCCGCACACTGGTTGTAATGAGGGATGCTGCACACTGGTTGTAATGAGGGATGCCGCACACTGGTTGTAATGAGGGATGCCGCACACTGGTTGTAATGAGGGATGCCTCTCACTGGTTGTAATGAGGGATGCTGCACACTGGTTGTACTGAGGGATGCCGCTCACTGGTTGTAATAAGGGATGCCGCACACTAGCTGTAATGAGGGATGCTGCACACTGGCTGTAATGAGGGATGCCGCTCACTGGTTGTAATGAGGGATGCTGCACACTGGTTGTACTGAGGGATGCCGCACACTGGTTGTAATGAGGGATGCTGCACACTGGCTGTAATGAGGGATGCCGCTCACTGGTTGTAATCAGGGATGCCGCTCGCTGGTTGTAATGAGGGATGCCGCTCACTGGTTGTAATGAGGGATGCCGCTCACTGGTTGTAATGAGGGATGCCGCACACTGGTTGTAATGAGGGATGCCGCACACTGGTTGTACAGAGGGATGCCGCACACTGGTTGTAATAAGGGATGCCGCACACTAGCTGTAATGAGGGATGCTGCACACTGGTTGTAATGAGGGATGCCGCACATTGGTTGTAATGTGGGATGCCGCACACTGGCTGTAATGAGGGATGCTGCACACTGGTTGTACAGAGGGATGCCGCACACTGGTTGTAATAAGGGATGCCGCACACTAGCTGTAATGAGGGATGCTGCACACTGGTTGTAATGAGGGATGCCGCACATTGGTTGTAATGTGGGATGCCGCACACTGGCTGTAATGAGGGATGCTGCACACTGGTTGTAATGAGGGATGCCGCACATTGGTTGTAATGTGGGATGCCGCACACTGGCTGTAATGAGGGATGCTGCACACTGGCTGTAATGAGGGATGCCGCACACTGGTTGTAATGAGGGATGCCGCACATTGGTTGTAATGTGGGATGCCGCACACTGGCTGTAATGAGGGATGCTGCACACTGGTTGTAATGAGGGATGCTGCACACTGGTTGTAATGAGGGATGCTGCACACTGGTTGTAATGAGGGATGCTGCACACTGGTTGTAATGAGGGATGCCGCACACTGGTTGTAATGAGGGATGCCGCACACTGGTTGTAATGAGGGATGCCGCACACTGGTTGTAATAAGGGATGCCGCACACTAGCTGTAATGATGGATGCCGCACACTGGTTGTAATGAGGGATGCCGCACATTGGTTGTAATGAGGGATGCCGCACACTGTTTGTAATGAGGGATGCCGCACACTGGTTGTAATGAGGGATGCCGCACACTGGTTGTAATGAGGGATGCCGCACACTGGTTGTAATGAGGGATGCCGCACACTGGCTGTAATGAGGGATGCCGCACACTGGTTGTAATGAGGGATGCCGCACACTGGTTGTAATGAGGGATGCCGCTCACTGGTTGTAATGAGGGATGCTGCACAATGGTTGTAATGAGGGATGCCGCTCACTGGTTGTAATGAGGGATGCCGCTCACTGGCTGTAATGAGGGATGCTGCACACTGGTTGTAATGAGGGATGCCGCTCACTGGTTGTAATGAGGGATGCCGCTCACTGGCTGTAATGAGGGATGCTGCACACTGGTTGTAATGAGGGATGCCGCACACTGGTTGTAATGAGGGATGCCGCTCACTGGTTGTAATGAGGGATGCCGCTCACTGGCTGTAATGAGGGATGCTGCACACTGGTTGTAATGAGGGATGCTGCACACTGGTTGTATTGAGGGATGCCGCTCACTGGTTGTAATGAGGGATGCTGCACACTGGTTGTAATGAGGGATGCTGCACACTGGTTGTAATGAGGGATGCTGCACACTGGTTGTAATGAGGGATGCCGCACACTGGCTGTAATGAGGGATGCCTCTCACTGGTTGTAATGAGGGATGCTGCACACTGGTTGTAATGAGGGATGCTGCACACTGGTTGTAATGAGGGATGCCGCACACTGGTTGTAATGAGGGATGCCGCACACTGGTTGTAATGAGGGATGCCGCACACTGGTTGTAATGAGGGATGCCGCACACTGGTTGTAATGAGGGATGCCGCACACTGGTTGTAATGAGGGATGCCGCTCACTGGTTGTAATGAGGGATGCTGCACACTGGTTGTAATGAGGGATGCCGCACACTGGTTGTAATTAGGGATGCTGCACACTGGTTGTAATGAGGGATGCCGCACACTGGCTGTAATGAGGGATGCCTCTCACTGGTTGTAATGAGGGATGCTGCACACTGGTTGTAATGAGGGATGCTGCACACTGGCTGTAATGAGGGATGCTGCACACTGGTTGTAATGAGGGATGCCGCACACTGGTTGTAATGAGGGATGCCGCTCACTGGTTGTAATGAGGGATGCTGCACACTGGTTGTAATGAGGGATGCCGCACACTGGTTGTAATGAGGGATGCTGCACACTGGTTGTAATGAGGGATGCCGCACGCTGGCTGTAATGAGGGATGCCTCTCACTGGTTGTAATGAGGGATGCTGCACACTGGTTGTAATGAGGGATGCTGCACACTGGTTGTAATGAGGGATGCTGCACACTGGCTGTAATGAGGGATGCTGCACACTGGTTGTAATGAGGGATGCCGCACACTGGTTGTAATGAGGGATGCCGCTCACTGGTTGTAATGAGGGATGCTGCACACTGGTTGTAATGAGGGATGCCGCACACTGGTTGTAATGAGGGATGCTGCACACTGGTTCTAATGAGGGATGCCGCACACTGGCTGTAATGAGGGATGCTGCACACTGGTTGTAATGAGGGATGCTGCACACTGGTTGTAATGAGGGATGCTGCACACTGGTTGTAATGAGGGATGCTGCACACTGGTTGTAATGAGGGATGCTGCACACTGGTTGTAATGAGGGATGCTGCACACTGGTTGTAATGAGGGATGCTGCACACTGGTTGTAATGAGGGATGCTGCACACTGGCTGTAATGAGGGATGCTGCACACTGGTTGTAATGAGGGATGCTGCACACTGGTTGTAATGAGGGATGCCACACACTGGTTGTAATGAGGGATGCTGCACACTGGTTGTAATGAGGGATGCTGCACACTGGTTGTAATGAGGGATGCTGCACACTGGTTGTAATGAGGGATGCTGCACACTTGCTGTAATGAGGGATGCCTCTCACTGGTTGTAATGAGGGATGCTGCACACTGGTTGTAATGAGGGATGCTGCACACTGGTTGTAATGAGGGATGCTGCACACTGGCTGTAATGAGGGATGCTGCACACTGGTTGTAATGAGGGATGCCGCACACTGGTTGTAATGAGGGATGCCGCTCACTGGTTGTAATGAGGGATGCTGCACACTGGTTGTAATGAGGGATGCCGCACACTGGTTGTAATGAGGGATGCCGCACACTGGTTGTAATGAGGGATGCCGCACACTGGTTGTATTGAGGGATGATGCTCACTGGTTGTAATGAGGGATGCTGCACACTGGTTGTAATGAGGGATGCTGCACACTGGTTGTAATGAGGGATGCTGCACACTGGTTGTAATGAGGGATGCTGCTCACTGGCTGTAATGAGGGATGCTGCACACTGGCTGTAATGAGGGATGCTGCACACTGGCTGTAATGAGGGATGCTGCACACTGGTTGTAATGAGGGATGTCGCACACTGGCTGTAATGAGGGATGCCGCACACTGGTTGTGATGAGGGATGCTGCACACTGGTTGTAATGAGGGATGCTGCACACTGGTTGTAATGAGGGATGCCGCTCACTGGTTGTAATGAGGAATGCGGCACACTGGCTGTAATGAGGGATGCTGCACACTGGTTGTAATGAGGGATGCTGCACACTGGTTGTAATGAGGGATGCCGCTCACTGGTTGTAATGAGGGATGCCGCACACTGGTTGTAATGAGGGATGCTGCACACTGGTTGTAATGAGGGATGCCGCTCACTGGTTGTAATGAGGGATGCCGCTCACTGGTTGTAATGAGGGATGCTGCACACTGGCTGTAATGAGGGATGCCGCACACTGGTTGTAATGAGGGATGCTGCACACTGGCTGTAATGAGGGATGCCGCACACTGGTTGTAATGAGGGATGCTGCACACTGGCTGTAATGAGGGATGCCGCTCACTGGTTGTAATGAGGGATGCTGCTCACTGGCTGTAATGAGGGATGCCGCACACTGGTTGTAATGAGGGATGCTGCACACTGGCTGTAATGAGGGATGCTGCACACTGGTTGTAATGAAATATGCCGCACACTGGTTGTAATGAGGGATGCCGCACACTGGTTGTAATGAGGGATGCTGGACACTGGCTGTAATGAGGGATGCCGCTCACTGGTTGTAATGAGGGATGCTGCTCACTGGCTGTAATGAGGGATGCCGCACACTGGTTGTAATGAGGGATGCTGCACACTGGTTGTAATGAGGGATGCTGCACACTGGCTGTAATGAGGGATGCCTCTCACTGGTTGTAATGAGGGATGCTGCACACTGGTTGTAATGAGGGATGCTGCACACTGGTTGTAATGAGGGATGCTGCACACTGGCTGTAATGAGGGATGCTGCACACTGGTTGTAATGAGGGATGCCGCACACTGGCTGTAATGAGGGATGCCTCTCACTGGTTGTAATGAGGGATGCTGCACACTGGTTGTAATGAGGGATGCCGCACACTGGCTGTAATGAGGGATGCCTCTCACTGGTTGTAATGAGGGATGCTGCACACTGGCTGTAATGAGGGATGCTGCACACTGGTTGTAATGAGGGATGCCGCACACTGGCTGTAATGAGGGATGCCTCTCACTGGTTGTAATGAGGGATGCCGCACACTGGCTGTAATGAGGGATGCCTCTCACTGGTTGTAATGAGGGATGCTGCACACTGGTTGTAATGAGGGATGCTGCACACTGGTTGTAATGAGGGATGCTGCACACTGGCTGTAATGAGGGATGCTGCACACTGGTTGTAATGAGGGATGCCGCACACTGGTTGTAATGAGGGATGCCGCTCACTGGTTGTAATGAGGGATGCTGCACACTGGTTGTAATGAGGGATGCCGCACACTGGTTGTAATGAGGGATGCTGCACACTGGTTGTAATGAGGGATGCCGCACACTGGTTGTAATGAGGGATGCTGCACACTGGTTGTAATGAGGGATGCTGCACACTGGTTGTAATGAGGGATGCCGCACACTGGTTGTAATGAGGGATGCCGCACACTGGTTGTAATGAGGGATGCTGCTCACTGGTTGTAATGAGGGATGCCGCACACTGGTTGTAATGAGGGATGCTGCTCACTGGTTGTAATGAGGGATGCTGCACACTGGTTGTAATGAGGGATGCTGCACACTGGTTGTAATGAGGGATGCTGCACACTGGTTGTAATGAGGGATGCTGCTCACTGGCTGTAATGAGGGGTGCTGCACACTGGCTGTAATGAGGGATGCTGCACACTGGCTGTAATGAGGGATGCCGCACACTGGTTGTAATGAGGGATGCCGCACACTGGCTGTAATGAGGGATGCCGCACACTGGTTGTGATGAGGGATGCTGCACACTGGTTGTAATGAGGGATGCTGCACACTGGTTGTAATGAGGGATGCCGCACACTGGTTGTAATGAGGAATGCGGCACACTGGTTGTAATGAGGGATGCCGCACACTGGTTGTAATGAGGGATGCTGCACACTGGTTGTAATGAGGGATGCTGCACACTGGTTGTAATGAGGGATGCCGCACACTGGTTGTGATGAGGGATGCTGCACACTGGTTGTAATGAGGGATGCCGCACACTGGTTGTAATGAGGAATGCGGCACACTGGTTGTAATGAGGGATGCCGCACACTGGTTGTAATGAGGGATGCTGCACACTGGTTGTAATGAGGGATGCTGCACACTGGTTGTAATGAGGGATGCCGCACACTGGTTGTAATGAGGGATGCTGCACACTGGTTGTAATGAGGGATGCTGCACACTGGTTGTAATGAGGGATGCCGCTCACTGGTTGTAATGAGGGATGCCGCTCACTGGTTGTAATGAGGAATGCGGCACACTGGTTGTAATGAGGGATGCCGCACACTGGTTGTAATGAGGGATGCCGCTCACTGGTTGTAATGAGGAATGCGGCACACTGGTTGTAATGAGGGATGCCGCTCACTGGTTGTAATGAGGAATGCGGCACACTGGTTGTAATGAGGGATGCTGCACACTGGTTGTAATGAGGGATGCCGCTCACTGGTTGTAATGAGGAATGCGGCACACTGGTTGTAATGAGGGATGCTGCACACTGGTTGTAATGAGGGATGCTGCACACTGGTTGTAATGAGGGATGCTGCACACTGGTTGTAATGAGGGATGCCGCTCACTGGTTGTAATGAGGAATGCGGCACACTGGCTGTAATGAGGGATGCTGCACACTGGTTGTAATGAGGGATGCTGCACACTGGTTGTAATGAGGGATGCCGCTCACTGGTTGTAATGAGGGATGCCGCTCACTGGTTGTAATGAGGGATGCTGCACACTGGCTGTAATGAGGGATGCTGCACACTGGTTGTAATGAGGGATGCTGCACACTGGCTGTAATGAGGGATGCCGCACACTGGTTGTAATGAGGGATGCTGCACACTGGCTGTAATGAGGGATGCCGCACACTGGCTGTAATAAGGGATGCCGCTCACTGGTTGTAATGAGGGATGCTGCTCACTGGCTGTAATGAGGGATGCCGCACACTGGTTGTAATGAGGGATGCTGCACACTGGCTGTAATGAGGGATGCTGCACACTGGTTGTAATGAAAGATGCCGCACACTGGTTGTAATGAGGGATGCTGCACACTGGCTGTAATGAGGGATGCTGCACACTGGTTGTAATGAGGGATGCTGCACACTGGCTGTAATGAGGGATGCTGCACACTGGCTGTAATAAGGGATGCCGCTCACTGGTTGTAATGAGGGATGCTGCTCACTGGCTGTAATGAGGGATGCCGCACACTGGTTGTAATGAGGGATGCTTTACACTGGCTGTAATGAGGGATGCTGCACACTGGTTGTAATGAAAGATGCCGCACACTGGTTGTAATGAGGGATGCCGCACACTGGTTGTAATGAGGGATGCTGGACACTGGCTGTAATGAGGGATGCCGCTCACTGGTTGTAATGAGGGATGCTGCTCACTGGCTGTAATGAGGGATGCCGCACACTGGTTGTAATGAGGGATGCTGCACACTGGCTGTAATGAGGGATGCTGCACACTGGCTGTAATGAGGGATGCTGGACACTGGTTGTAATGGGGATGCCACACACTGGTTGTAATGAGAGATGCTGCACACTGGCTGCAATGAGGTGATTGGAAGGGAGGATTTTCGTACACCATTGGGTTCTGAACGTTTTTTTCTTATTTTCCTCCTCTAAACCCGGGGTGCGCGGATGCATTATGTGTATTTGTAGCCTTTTCTGTCACATCCAACTAGAAATACTGTGAGTATTAGAAGTGTATTATTTGCTTTTCTCCAGTATGTAATTACTACACGTACAGCGCCAAAGAAAATGCTGGCACTTGAATGAATGAATAATAATAATTGTTCTACAAAAACCATTAGCTTGAACTAATGTGTGTGTTTGTACTGGATAAGAAAACAGGAAGCTGGGATTTGAGAACTAATTCTTTATAACTTTTTTATCTGTAACGGCCTCGTGGAAACAGAACAGCAGGTTCCCCCTTTCTATCCATGCAGACCTACCTACCACCTTTTCAGGGTGGGAAAAAGGGACAATTGTTCAATTAGGCCACACCTCCTCATTGAGGGATGGATAGGTTTTAACAGGTAAAACAATATAAACTCCTGCCCCCCCCCCCCCCCCGAGGCCCCCCATCCCTATCATTTCTCCCTGTTCTATAATAGAAAAGTTGGTGGACGGTGAGCTGTAAGGCACGTGCCTCATGACAGTCAGGGGGGTTGATAACCCAGATGTCGAGTAGGATATGTGAAAGCGATAATCCATAATGTTCTCTTGATACTTTGTTATGTGTAAGATTGATGTATGGTATTGCTGTTATTTTATGTACCTTGTTGCCCTGTCTACCTCAATAAAGATTCATTGTTAAAAAACAAACAAACAATATAAACACTTTAAATAGGCAAAATAATTTATCGATGCAGATCTGCATGTTACACCTCAAAGGGGGCAAAGGAGAACAACGAGGGACAGGGGTACATGGGCTCAAAAGAGGGACAGTCCCTCCAAATCAAGGACACTTGGGAGGTGTGCATAAAGTAAGAATGAGATCAAAAGCGGAAAAGATCCTAGGTCACCCCTCCCACCCATGTCATGGTCTGTCACAACTCCTTCTATCTGAAAGGCAATTTAAAGTCCCAGATTGTAAGACTTCTAGACCACAAGATGGGTTATTTGCGGTGGCAATTTTGGCACTCAATAGACATATGCAAAAAGCAGCATAGTCTATCAATGTATATAATAAACTAGCTATGTTGTACTGTTTTCCATGATGTAACCCAACTGTGCTTGGGCCTGTTTTTCTATGCTTTTCAAGTGTGATCAGTCAAACGAAATTCCTTGTGCATTCTTCGATGTACTTATGCCCTTATTCATCAAGCGATAGCGCCAGGTAGTGTCTGACGAGCGCCAGGTAGCGGCAGCTAACGGCGACTACCGACTCAAGTACGCCCGCGGCGGTCACAATGACGCATTTATCAAGCAAAATGAGGCTAGCGCCGGCGAGAGCGACGGCTAGCGCGGCATTCATCATGAAGCCGCCTGGACCGAACAGCGCCGCTGCAAATTCCCTCACAGCGCCAGGTATGAGCTGTCGCTCCCTGGCGATGTCCAATGCATTTCAATGGAGCAAGCTATAATTAATCTTAATTAATTGGTATTATTTTTTAAAATTTTTTTTTTAATGTCAAAAAATCGGAGACCACTTCTGCAATGTTAGGATTTATTTTTAAGTCAAAAAAAAAAAAAAAAAAAATATGTGCAGAATTGATCTAACAGGTCTGAGATTAATGTATTCATATAACAAAATGATTCTAAAAACATGTATAATGTTACATTAAAAAAATATGGTTGTTTAGGGGTTAAAAACTAGTTAATACAGATCGCCGCCAGCGCTCTGGGGTTTAAACAAGGAATGGACAGCGACAGCACATTCGGAGCGTGATTTTTTTATGAATATGAAGCTAGCCGTTCGCTCTGGCCATTCGTTGTCAGGCGCTCACATACAACGCTGGACCTGTGAAACAGCGACCCCCCAGCCCGTATTCAACATTACCGCACACCGACTGAGTCGCTGTCATCAAGCTAACGCCGGCCAAGCACAGCGAATACTGGCTGGCGCTGAAAAAATCACGCTACAGTCGCACATCTGTCGCTACCTGGCGCTATTGATGAATCGGCCTCTTAGTATTTAGTATGACCAGCAGAGGACAGAGTTGTTCTTTGGATAACACTTCAACTGATCTACATGGGCTCTAACGCTGCTATTAAACCGAACCTTCAGCATCATTTAATGAAAAGGCCAAACCCTTAAAAAAATATTTCCCAGCATCTAAAATTAATATACTTAACATTTTTAGTCACTTACTTGTTATTCTTTCCTTCACTGGCCTGCAACTCTGTTCAGCACTCTAGGATACGGGCGCCGCCATCTTGGCTCAGTAGCACCACATACTGAGGAGAGGGGTGAAAAGTGCAGGGGAGTGGGGTTATAGCTGTGCTTTGCACAGACAGAGCAGAGCTGGGGTCAGGAAAAGGTCAGCAGTCCCAGAATGCAGAGCGGCACAGTCAGAAGACACTTCCTGTTTGCAGGCAGCCTGCACCTCCATTGGCCGCCATTTTGGATGTTTAAAGGTTCAGAAAATGCAATAGATGCAGGTAGGATGATTTTTTATGTGGGCAATCTGTATGTACAGGGTGTGGGAAACATATATGTACTTATTTAGGGTGAAGGTCCGGTTTAAGGTCCCAGATTGTACGACGTCTAGACCACAAGATGAGTTCTTTGCAGTGGCCTTTTTGGCACTCAATAGACATATGTAAAAAGCAGCATAGTCTAAGGAATCGACGTCCTAGCAATGTATATAATAAACTAGCTATGTTGTACTGTTTTCCAAGATGTAACCTAACTGTGCTTGGGCCTGTTTTTTTTGTGCTTTTCAAGTGTGATCAGTCAAAAGAAATTCCTTGTGCATTCTTCGATGTACTTAGTATTTAGTATGACCAGCAGAGGACAGAGTTGTCCTTCGGATAACACTTCAACTGATCTACAAACATGGGCCTTCTTGACTGCTCATAGCGCCCATAACCTTCCACTCTCCTTAAAACCATCCCTTCCTCATATCTTCTCTTATGCTGTAAATGACCAACACCGACACCTATATTTGTTGGAAAGACATGTATTAATAAAATAAATAGCATATACAATAACCAAACAAAAAATCCCTTGTCGGCTTACACTTTCTTCTCTGTGGAGGGGGCGATGTAACCAACTTCTAACTACTAACTAAACGTAGCCACAGCTGTGATAACAACCTTTCTTAACCCGACGGTCAACCGAGAACTTGCCCCCGGCCGTCCGCCCGCAGGCCCAGGGGCTTCTTGTATGAGAACTAACCGCCTTCATTATTAACCGCATCTACTAACCACATAGCTGTAGCTTATTATAACCAACATATTTCCTTGTAATGATCGCCGCTTCTGCCTTTTTTCACTTCACTGCGCTTACATCCGCCTTTTTTTCCATTGCCCGTCTGACCCCCTCCAAGAACCGACAAGGGATTCCCGCCAGCTGTGACTTCCTCAACCCTAAGAAAGAAAACATAGTCATGCAAACCATCCCACTGTATCCAAACCTCATAACCATAACGAACTGTCACCCAACCATCCTAACCCCGACATATCCCCATTCGCTTATACTCACGCTACTCCCGGGTGGGTGGGCGGGACTTCTTGCTCTGGTCACCGAAAAAGAGGGGGAACATGAGGCGACACCGCCTTAAAGCGGACCTTCACTCTGAATAAGAGTCTATCTTATATGTTTCCCACACCCTGTACATACAGATTGTCCACATTAAAAATCATCCTACCTGCATCTACTGCATGTTATGAGCCTTTAAACATCCAAGATGGCGGCTTATGGAAGCCGCCATCTTATCAGGCAGCCTGCAAACAGGAAGTGCCTCCTGACTGTGCTGCTCTGCATTCTGGGACTGCTGACCCCAGCTCTGCTCTGTCTGAGCAAAGCACACCTATAACCCGCCCCCCTGTACCTTATCCCACTCTCCTCTCCTCAGTAAGTGTGATGCTTCTGAGTCAAAATGGCGCGCCCGTATCCTAAATTCCTGAACAGAGTTGCAGCCCAGTGGGGGAAAGAATAATAAGTTAGTGACTAAAAACTTAAAATATATTAATTTTAGATGCCGGGGAACCGTTTTGTAAGAGTTTGGGCTTTTCATTAAATCACGCTGAGTTTAAATACCCCCCTCCACTACTTACCTCCCCTTCCTGGCCATCTCATCCTGTCCCTATATCCCACCCCCCTACTAACCTCTTTTCCTCCAATCCCTCGACGTTCCCAGGCCTGACGCATGGCAGTCATGCTGCCCTTCTGCCCTAGCGCAGGGGCATCCCTATAAGAGATGAAAAAAATTCTCATGGTAGTAAAAAATTCAATTCATGAGAAAAAAGCCTGAGAATGTCACTGTTACTGAATCACCAGATAGGAAAACAATGAAAGTCAATGGCACTTTTTTACTCCTAAGAAAAGTAGAGGACTGTTTCCTCCTTTCTACACTGTAGTAAAAGCTGCCATTGACTTTCATTGTCTTTTTATCTGGTGATATTCTTAGGCTTTTTTCTCATGACTTGAATGTTCTATTAGCGTGAGAATTTTTTTCAACTCTTATTGAATCAAGGCCATTGGCTTCGATTCAATAAGAGTTGAAAACATTTCTCATTGTAGTAAAAAATTAAATTCATGAGAAAAAAGCCTAAGAATGTTAGAAAAGTAGAGAACTTTTTACTCCTTTCTATGTTGTAGTAAAAGCTGACATTGACTTTCATTGTCTTTTTATCTGGTGATTCAGTAACAGTGACATTCTCAGGCTTTTTTCTCATTTTTTTCTTAATTTTTTTACCTTGCCCCCTGAGTGGTGGTTGCTCAGGGGGACCCGTTGGCTCAACTTTCTACTTAAAGTGGACCAACACCCAGGATTTTGACTATCCTGGGTTCTGGTCCACTTCGGGGGGGCACCCCGATCGGGGGTGCCGCGCTGTGTGAAACCCCCCAGAAAGCCCTGAAAACTCACCTCACCCCGCTCCCACGTGACCGCTGCAGCCAATCCCCGCTGCCGGACAAGCGAGAGGCAGCGCCGGACAAGCAGAGCGCGTCCGCCGCCGCCTCCCGCGCGTCCCTCTTACAGGGAGCGCACAAACGGCCTGCTAGAGGGACGCGCGGGAGGCAGCGGTGACGGACGCGCATGTGCCACTGGAACGTGGAAAAGGTAGGATTGTGGGCTTGCTGGGGGGTTTCACCCTGCGGGACATCCCGATTTCGGATGCCCCGCGGTGAGAGATCTGATCGGCCCGGGAATCTTATAGATTCCCAGGCCGATCCCCCCTGGGTGTTGGTCCACTTTAAGGGTGATGTACTATTGACTGATACTTTGTTTATTAGACCACAATAGCAGGTGCCTGCTAGACTGCAGGCTGTCTTCTCATCTCAGCACGTTATGGTATTTTGCACTTTATTCATTTATTGTTGCACATGTCACTTTTTGAGAATTATAATTCTGATATGTTTCATAATCATATAAACTTGCACAAGCACTTTATATAGTTTGTTTTTTAATTCTTTTATGATTACTTCATTCATCTCATCAATCAGTTCCTGCTGGTGCTATTTCACCTATGACAGTACTATAGAACAACAATTTTAAATGTGTCATTAAGAGCCTTGATTGTGTTGGGTCCTCCCCGAGGCTTGTGTATTATATGTTTTTTAATTTTGTATAGTGTGTGTTTTTTGGTCCAAGTTATTGTGAATTGGAATAAATTTGAGATATACTTCTTACTGTGTTGTGGAGAGTGCAAACCTTTTTCTTGCTCATAGGGGCATCCCCAGTGTCCCTCATTTGGAATTATATATCATTATATATAGCACCCCACAAACTATTTCATCTTTAGGCTGTGCCAATCCCTTCTCTAATTTACATTGAATTTTTTACTGTCGTGAGAATTTTTTTCAACTCTTATTGAATAGAGGCCATGGGCTCTAAAGCTGTTATTAAAATATGGCCAATTAGGAGGCGCACTTGGTGTACATGCTGCCCTAGGCAATTTTAGTGCTCGCATCCCTGCCCCCCATTACGTCAGGTTGCAGTCTGCAGGTATTAAAAAGCAAAAGAGGAGTAAAATGCAAGATAGGTCATCTGTGTATGTAGGGGGAGCAGGGGTTTGAATGCAGACAGTGTGTTGGGGGGCCGGGCAAGTGGTTAAATGCAGACAGAGTGTATGTGAGTTGCAGGTGAGCATCTACTTCTTACTGGCTTCCTGGCTTCAGCGGCCGCCACACAGAAGTCACATGACCACAACAGTGGAGGCAGAGAAATCAGGTACTGTTGACAACTGACTGCAGACGATGTTTAACCCATCATGGTCTCCCCCCTGACACATACACACCCCTATGATAGTGGGGGCTCCTCTGTGCAGCCTCCCGAGCATTGGTGGCAGAGCTGAAGTCCAGGCGAGGTAAGCTGTTTTTTTTTTTTAACAACCCTGTCCTGCCTCAGTGCCAGGGGAGGGAGGCAGGGTGGAGAAGTGACTAATATTACTCTGCTGAGGCAGAGTGGCACAGCGGAAGTGCGCTGGGCCCATAACCCAGAGGTCGATGGATCGAAACCATCTTCTGCTAAGAGTTTTTCTTCTACGGGGCCTTACATTTTCACATGCTTCTTCCATGGACCTCTTTCATATCTGACTAATATTACTCTGGACATCCACTTTTCTTTTTATCTTTATAGAGCAGACCTGGGCATTGTAAGGCCCGGGGGCCATATACGGCCCTTTGATTGGCTCTGACCGGCCCGGGCTGAGCTGGCTGGAGTCCATCCACTTGTGATTCGTCATCCCTCCGCTCGTGCTGGTTGCGAGGCGCCCGCCCATCCCTCTTCGCTGCGGGTCGGCGCCTCCCGCACTGTACACAGACGATCACTTAAACAGCAGGCGATCGGCCGCTCGGCTTGTCGGGTCGGGCGCGTTCTCCCTTCTGCTGCTGCTTAAGTGATCGTCTGCGTACAGTGCGGGAGGCGCCGATCCGCTGCAAAGAGGGCCGGGTGGGCGCCTGACAGTGAAGAAGAGCCCAACCAGGGGAGGAGAAGGAGGTAGGCTCTGGCGCCATCTTGCCTGGACTCATAAGTGCCCTTGCCTGGACTCATAAGTGCCCTGACTGGAAGCCATCCTCGGGCTGCTGCTAAGCTTAAGGGGAAGGAGAGGAAGGGAAGTGCGGCTGCATTTGCTCTGCCCAGTGTGCCGGAAGAGAGAGCTGCTGACATCTGTGGGGCGATATCCCCACTTTCTATGGATCCTACCAACCGGTATCACCCTTTCCTCCAGTTGTCAGCTAAGTGCACATGACCCCTATTACAAGAGACTTTAGCCCTTTAAATGTCCGCTAAAAAAAGAAAGGTAGATGCTGAATGCAGGGTTTTCTGCTTTTTATAAAGAAATAAATAAGTTAACATGCCTTAGTACCAGAGACGTACACATTGCAATGGAATCAATGGATTCCTCTTCATCAATGCTCTTTGGAAGTTCTTCTCCATCCAAGGACCTGCTGAGGTCTGATTGTGGAATTAATTTCAGTTGGGGCATGCAAAGAACTACAGTTGAACAATTTCTTGACTTGCACTTCGGTATTTAATCCCCCACATGCCTCTCACATGGGAGGGTCCTGGTAGTGCATGATCGGAATCTCACGATGAATTCTTCACTTCATGTTACTAGATAACAAGTCCCTGAAGCTTACACACAAGACTTTGGTCTCCTTTTTTGGCAGAGGTGTCCGCCATATTCAACGCAAGATTTTTGGTTCCAGTATCCTGGTGTGATGCCCAGCGGGACACCAGCCTTCTGTAAGCAGACAACCCCCAATCTCCACTGCCACTTCTGCCTATAGTCAAGGCCCTGTTTGCCGGGACGCTAGGTACGCCTCACCGGACATGGTTGCCCCCAGGTCTTAATAGGCGCAAAGGATGTCTGCTTCTGGTGAACGCCGATGAACCACGAGGGTATCCCAAAGCCGAGGTCGTTCACAGGTAGTCAGTCCGGAGGGTGCGTCAGAGTACAGGGATGAGACAGGTGCGTAGTCAGGAATAGCCAAAGGGTCAACCCGGGAGGTCAGAGTTAATGAGGTATCCAAAGGGGCAGGCAGGTTTGAGGTCAGACAAGCAAAGGTCGGTACTGGCAGCAGACAGGGATGGTCGATCAAGCCGGGTCGGAAAACTGGGAATCGCTAGTAGAATCACACCCAAAGCACAAGAGACTATAACGGGCACTGAGCACTGGGCAAATTCTATATTTATTGGGGACCTGACCAATCGCAACCCGGAAATGAGTGTATGTGGTGATTGGTGCAATTTACAATACTTGAGTGGCTGGTCAGTCTTGGCAGCAAGGCTGACCAGCCCCTGATTCCTATCAGCCCCTGATTCCTACCTGGTGGAGAAACTGACAAAATGCGGGGCACGTATCTGAGCGCGCGTCTGCACAGCTAGAGAGGAGCAGGGGACGGTGCCAGAGCAGCGCGCCCCACTCCCCGTCATCCAGGAGCGGCGGCTGCGCTCAGCAGCAGAAACACCGCCCAGCAGATGCTCGACGCAGGCCCATAGGTAAGTCTCCTACACCTCGGATCCTAATTCTCCAGTGATCCTCACTCCTTACTCAGAATGTGGGGACCACTATTGTGCCTCCAGGTGACTTAGATTGCAACATTTATCAGTGCCAGTGGAAGCAGATGCAACAACTATCGAATGTATTTTGGCTGGAAGACAGTGTATCTACACCTGCTTCAAAGTAGTCACAAATGGCAGACATCCAGACCTAGCCTTCAAGCGGGTGACCTCATTCTTCTCAGGGACCAAGAAGCCCACTGGAATGAATGGCCGATGGGTCTCATCACTATAGTTCTGCCTAGCAATGATGGGAAGACTCGCAAGGTCAAAGTCAAGGTAGCAAGTGAGGGCCTAGAACAACTCTTTTTTTTTCAACCAGTTACTGAACTTGTACACCTCCTTTTCTGAGAAGAGGTTACCTAATAAGGACAGCATCATCCAGCATAGGCCATGGCGGGGAGCATGTCCTGTGGCTTTGGAATTGATGCAACTTTCACACTTAACAGTAACTGGACAAGGGGATACTGTCAGATTCCTCTTTTGTAGTTCCTGTATGCATTCTTGGTGTCTAAATGCCTGTGCCACATGTGTATACATTCATTTATGGGTGCATAGTCTCACATTTTCCTTCACTGTGTTGACATGATCCAGCTTGGATTATATGGATCAGAAATTGTGGCTTTGACCTTCTGTTCTGCTTTCCATATAGTACAGTTTCTCTTTATGTGTTCCTGTTTGTGGCATCTAAAGCACACCTTGGTTTCCTTCCTGTGTATCTTTGTGTCTGTAGCATTAAGAGCGGTTCTGGTGTCATGTCCTGCTCTCTATGAGGCCTAATTTTGTAAAGTTTCCTCAGCAGAAACAACTTGCTGTTTAAGCTGGATCCCCCCATGCAGTCTCTTTAGTACATCCCCCCATGCAGTCTCTTTAGTACATCCCCCCATGCAGTCTCTTTAGTACATCCCCCCATGCAGTCTCTTTAGTACATCCCCCCATGCAGTCTCTTTAGTACATCCCCCCATGCAGTCTCTTTAGTACATCCCCCCATGCAGTCTCTTTAGTACATCCCCCCATGCAGTCTCTTTAGTACATCCCCCCATGCAGTCTCTTTAGTACATCCCCCCATGCAGTCTCTTTAGTACATCCCCCCATGCAGTCTCTTTAGTACATCCCCCCATGCAGTCTCTTTAGTACATCCCCCCATGCAGTCTCTTTAGTACATCCCCCCATGCAGTCTCTTTAGTACATCCCCCCATGCAGTCTCTTTAGTACATCCCCCCATGCAGTCTCTTTAGTACATCCCCCCATGCAGTCTCTTTAGTACATCCCCCCATGCAGTCTCTTTAGTACATCCCCCCATGCAGTCTCTTTAGTACATCCCCCCATGCAGTCTCTTTAGTACATCCCCCCATGCAGTCTCTTTAGTACATCCCCCCATGCAGTCTCTTTAGTACATCCCCCCATGCAGTCTCTTTAGTACATCCCCCCATGCAGTCTCTTTAGTACATCCCCCCATGCAGTCTCTTTAGTACATCCCCCCATGCAGTCTCTTTAGTACATCCCCCATGCAGTCTCTTTAGTACATCCCCCATGCAGTCTTTTTAGTACATCCCCCATGCCTTTCACTGTATTTTCACTGCATATGTGAATAAACTGATCATCTTCGGCTAGTACGCTTATGGTGGCTGTGTCTGGCTGTTTTTCTTGTCCCAGTCCTGATTATTTTCCTGTGGCCTCTCTGTTGTGATAAACTCCTACAAGTCATCTCTGGATAATAGCATTTCCACTTCCATAGCTGATAATTGTCATTGTTCAGCTTGGCCACTGAGAGTTTAATCTCTGTGCTGCTGGCCATTCTCCCTCTTTTTTATATAAGAACACTCTTACTTGTATACAGGAGATGTCTCTGGAAAGCTTCTTTATGTCGCTTTGCTCTGCCTGGACCACGCTTGGTCACTAGACCTTATCCCGTTGCCGGGGCTTTATTTGGTCACTGGTCCCACAACCTGTTGCAGAGTGTAAGTGCTTAGTGCAGTGGAGTCAAATCCAGGTAGACATAAGTGGTATAACAGGATCCAGGTTTACTAGAACATGAATGCAGTAAGAGAATGTCACCTTAGCTTGATGGATAACACAGACAGGAAAAAAAGTGATAAAGCGCAGCTTAATATACAGGAAACACAACACAGCAGAAAAATTCATATAGAGACTACAGTTAAGTATTGGTAACAGCATTGTCTTAAACTGCAGTCAATCTGGCAAAAGTCCCAAAAATCACAGTCAGAGACAAGCAGAAGCTGTTGCAAAGTATTGTTTCCCTCCCATGCACTTGCACACATCCAAAAACATACAATGCCAGACACTCCAGCAGTTTATAATGGATCAGGATGGTGCACTAGACCAGGACAATTAGCCATATTCAAGTCTTCCATATTCCAGCCATATAAAAGAGCCAGAACACTCAAACCCTGTTACACTGTCTCTAAAATCTGGTTAAAAACAGAGGTCCTCTGGCCAGATGTCCCGCCCAGTTTTTAGAAACCCAGCTCAAGTACTGATCTGACCTTTTTATAAAGCCTTTAAAGCGAGCCTATACCTAAATGTTAAAGCGATTCTATACCTGTGAAGGAAGTTTATGTTGTCACCTTCTATCCACAGCCCAGTGCCCCAAAATGGCCTGTGTTTTTTTTTTTACTTAAAGCCTTTGCTCAACATTTATAAAAACACTAAGTAGATGAAGTTTGATATTTGAATGGGTAGATCATATGGCTCATTGGCCCTGCAGCAGCACCCCCTGGTGCTCTCCAGGGACTATTCGTTTAGTTACACACAGCTCAGCATTCATGAGAGAGGGGGGAGCTCTATACCTCCTGATTTGGAGGGACTGTCCCTCTTTTGAGTCCATGTCCCCATGTCCCTCATTGTTCTTCTCTGTCCTTCTTTGAGGTTTAACGTGCAGATCTGCATCAATAAATAATCAATTTGCCTTTGTATATTGTAATATAATATAATATTGTAACTGTTACATCCTCCTTACATCTCCTAACTATCAATCAATGAGGAGCCGTGGCTTAACTCACCAAATGTCCCTCTTTCCCACCCTGAAAAGTCGGAAGGTATGGAGAGGGGAAGAACAGACGCAGGGGGTGACTGGCCCTAGGGTATACTGGGCAAATTCCAACACTTGGAACAACTGATGCAGGAGGGCAGGTGGTGGCCAGTGAGTGGGGGCAGCCTGTGAGCGTAGAAGCGGGGCGTGGCCAGTGAGGGGAAAAAGGGTGATAGGTGGATGCGGGGTAGGGAGCTGCAGAGCCAATGAGAGGCCACTTCCCCAGGTGGCATGTCGGGTAGGGCGGTGATATACTAACAGAGCCGTATTTGGTGTTCATGGTGACCTAGGCACTTAAATTGCTTGCGCCCCCTTTTTTTAAGTTAGGTCATGGTCCATATAAAAAAGTGCGTAGGGGGAAAGGGTGCAATGGGCTAGATGCAGAGTATGTGTGTAGAGGAGGAAAATGGCACAAAGGGGGAAATGCAGAAAAGCAGACCACATGTTCCATCTCTTAATGCATTCTGACATACAGGAGTCACATGACCACACCAGTGGAGGGGAGAAGCTCTGGTCTGCATTCAACCCATTGCACCCCCCTTCACACAAATGCACTCTGCATCCTTCTGTGGCTGGGGGTGTTTGTTAGGAGACTAATGTTCTGGCTATATGATTTTTAATTTCTTTTCTTTACTACAGTACTAAGGCCACTGCCCCCCCCCCCCTTCCAGGTTGCTGCCCTAGGCACATACCTAGGGTTGCCTAATAGTAAAGAGGTAGAAGAAAAGTTGGATCCGCACTTCCTTAAAAAATGAGTACTTTATTTCAAAAATGCTAAAATCATTAGTGTCTCCAAGACAGATCGAAAACATCCATGCAGAGTAAAATCAAAGTAGATATGGGCAGGAAAAGAGAGTGGGCCCCTCTGACGCGTTTCGGGTCTTTTCACAGGCCCTTAATCATAGATTGCCTAATAGTAAATACAGCCCTGTATACTAATAACGTCATAGTAGCCGCTGCCTGCTGCTACACACTCAGTATCACTCTGCAGCGGCTGACACCAGCTACAGTCACTCTGTTAGAACAACACATTTGACACTGGTGCAGTGGTCTACTTGCAGTTACTAGGCTCCGTGCTGCTCAATTAATCTTTTATTGGTGGCGCAGTGGCCCCCTAACCCCTGGAGTATGCTAGACCCGTTCAGATAATTGGAAGGTGCTGGCTTGCAGCAGGGGTTAGAGAGTGGAGTGTGGATACCGGGACCATTGCACCACCAATAAACTAATTGTATGACCTGCAGTGCAGTGCGGGAATGGGGGGGGGTCAGAAGCACCATCAATGATCAGGCAGCATGGTAGCAGCAGGGCACCAGTCTTCACTGAACCATAAATGAAAAAGGTAAGCTTTTTCATGGGGTTAACAGGCATAGGGCGCTGGGGCATAACTGTGTTTCTGCACTCTGCTTATTCCTGGGGCATACGTAATGTAAAACTTGCATGGCCTGGTCCCACGTCCAGCCATTCTGGTAGGCTGGGGAACAGAGCGAGTGGCACAGACCGCAGGGAGGCCAGGGATGTGGCTGCTCCCCTTTTCCCTATGCCGGATCTCTACCTGCATACAGTGCTGATTGGACTTTGCCTGTGTATGCACTGTGGGACCATGGGAAAGGCAAGTTTTGTGGATGATCCAGGGGTGTTCACATAGTAGGGCATGGGCATCCCAAACTGATCTGCCCCAGGAAAATGGACCAACACCTGAGATGGTCAAATTCTAAGTTTTAGTCCACTTTAAAGCAGAACATGAGGTGGATGTCATGGGGTGATTAGGGGGGATGCTCTGCTGCACTGCTTGGTATGGGGTGATTAGGGGGGATGGAGCTCTGCTGCGCTGCTTGTTATGGGGTGATTAGGGGGATGGAGCTCTGCCGCACTGCTTGTTATGGGGTGATTTGGGGGGATGGAGCTCTGCTGCGCTGCTTGTTATGGGGTGATTAGGGGGATGGAGCTCTGCCGCACTGCTTGTTATGGGGTGATTTGGGGGGATGGAGCTCTGCTGCGCTGCTTGTTATGGGGTGATTTGGGGGGATGGAGCTCTGCTGCGCTGCTTGTTATGGGGTGATTAGGGGGGATGGAGCTCTGCCGCACTGCTTGTTATGGGGTGATTTGGGGGGATGGAGCTCTGCTGCGCTGCTTGGTATGGGGTGATTTGGGGGGATGGAGCTCTGCTGCGCTGTTTGTTATGGGGTGATTTGGGGGGATGGAGCTATGCCACACTGATGGGGTGATTAGGGGGGATGCTCTGCCGCACTGCTTGGTTTTGAGTGATTTGGGGGATGGAGCTCTGCCGCACTGCTTGTTATGGGGTGATTAGGGGGGATGGAGCTCTGCCGCACTGCTTGTTATGGGGTGATTAGGAGGGATGGAGCTCTGCTGCACTGCTTGTTATGGGGTGATTAGGGGGGATGGAGCTCTGCTGCACTGCTTGTTATGGGGTGATTAGGGGGGATGGAGCTCTGCTGCACTGCTTGGTATGGGGTGATTTGGGGGGATGGAGCTCTGCTGCACTGCTTGTTATGGGGTGATTAGGAGGGATGGAGCTCTGCTGCACTGCTTGTTATGGGGTGATTAGGAGGGATGGAGCTCTGCCGCACTGCTTGTTATGGGGTGATTAGGGGGGATGGAGCTCTGCCGCACTGCTTGTTATGGGGTGATTAGGAGGGATGGAGCTCTGCCGCACTGCCTGTTATGGAGTGATTTGGGGGGATGGATCTCTGCTGCACTGCCTGTTATGGAGCGGGGGGATTCTGCACACTTCCCATTACCGGGAGGGGGTGTATTATATTGGACCGAACACATTGCAGAAGGGCTGGTGTAAAGGTCCGTCCCTGAACAGATCTGCACCAATAAATTATTAATTTGCCTATTGAAAGGGTGTATATTGTTGGAACTGTTACCTCCTATCCATTCCTCAATGAGGGGGTGGGGCTTAATTAAAAAAATGGAAAAAAAATTGGAAGGTATGTTTCAGATTCATTTCAGTTAATATAATTTCTAAGCCTGAACCATTCTTACCCTCTCCAGCCTGTCAGTTACAGCTGTGTCTAACTGAATGTGTTGGAGAATCCCTGGAGAACACCAGGGGGCACTGCTGCACTGCCAGGGAGCTGTACAGCCAACATCCAAAGATCATACAGCTTCCTGTTAGTGTTTTTATAAATATTGAGCAAAGGCTTTATTAAAAAAAAGAAATACAGCCTGTTTTGGGGAACTCGGCTGGGGATAGAAAGTGATTACATAAACTTTCTTTCTGGGTAAAGGGTCACTTCACCATTCACTAGCGGCTGTCACATGACTGCCATTGACCAATCTGGGTATCCCAGTGGGCTTGCACATGAAACCTGAGAGGTTTCCGCTGGTCACCTGATTAGCTAGCATTTGGTGCCATACAGCACGAATGACGAAGTGGGGACATGAATATAGTGCAGAACAAAACCCCCAGAGGCCGGTCTGAAATCTATGCCCCACTGTATGAAACCCCCCAGGCCCCCGGTAAAAACTCACTATACATGCCTCCCAACTGTCCCGATTTTCCCGGGATTGTCCCGATTTTTGAGAAGGATCCCGCGGTCCCGGAACATTACCAAATGTCCCGGGACCCCCTGCGCTGTGACAGCCCAGGGCCGCAATGACGCCGGCGGGAAGATAACTTCCTGGCGCGTGGGGTGAGAGAGTGGGGCGGGCGCACGGGGGTGGGTGGGCAGGCGCACGGGGGCGGGCGGTATGCTGGTTTGGGGATACGTACCGCATGCAGGGGTGAAGGCAGCAGACATTGCTGGAGCTGGAGAGCGTGGCCGGGGCGTGACGGGGGTGTGGCCGGGGCGTGACGGGGGTGTGGCCGGGGCGTGACGGGGGTGTGGCCTGGGCGTGACGGGGGTGTGGCCGGGGGCATGGCTTGTCCCGCTTTCAAGTATTCAGAAGTTGGGAGGTATGCACTATACCCTGTTCCAACAGTGCATGAGCGAGCTCTTGTCCAGTCAGCGTTTTTTTGCGGCACGTTAAGCCGCTGATTTGAACTTCGCGTCAGCATAGGATGTGTCAGCGGGCACTTCTCCAACTCCCCTGTGGAGTACGTGCTCCCCCGTGCCCGGCCTATCTATACTGGCGCGGGGAGCGCGCACGACTGCAGGGAAGCCAGGTATGCGGCCACCAGCGAAGACAGCGTTGCCGGATCTGCCGGGATCAGTTAAGATTCCCGGTGCCCTGGGTGGTTTCACACAGCAGGGCATCTGGTATAGGATACCCCAGGGACAGGCTAGCAGCGAGCCCTGGAATCTTTTTCGATTCCAAGCCGGCGGCAGGGGTTGATTGGTCCACCTTAAAGCGGACCTTCACCCTGAATAAGAGCCTATCTTGTATGTTTCCCACACCCTGTAGATACAGATTGCTCACATTAATCCGGACCCTCACCCTGAATAAGAGCCTATCTTATATGTTTCCCACACCCTGTACATACAGATTGCTCACATTAATCCGGACCCTCACCCTGAATAAGATCCTATCTTATATGTTTCCCCCCCTGTACATACAGATTGCTCACATTAATCCGGACCTTCACACTGAATAAGAGCCTATCTTATATGTTTCCCCCACCCTGTACATACAGATTGCTCACATTAATCCGGACCTTCACTCTGAATAAGAGCCTATCTTATATGTTTGCCCTACTCTGTACATACAGATTGCCCACATTAATCCTGACCCTCACCCTGAATAAGAGCCTATCTTATATGTTTCCCACACCCTGTACATACAGATTGCTCACATTAATCCGGACCCTCACTCTGAATAAGAGTCTATCTTTTATGTTTCCCACACCCTGTACATACAGATTGCCCACATTAATCCGGACCTTCACCCTGAATAAGAGTCTATCTTATATGTTTCCCACACCCTGTACATACAGATTGCCCACATTAATCCAGACCTTCACCCTGAATAAGAGCCTATCTTATATGTTTCCCACACCCTGTACATACAGATTGCCCACATTAATCCGGACCTTCACCCTGAATAAGAGTCTATCTTATATGTTTCCCCACTGTACATACAGATTGCTCACATTAATCTGGACCCTCACCCTGAATAAGAGTCTATCTTATATGTTTCCCACACCCTGTACATACAGATTGCTCACATTAATCCGGACCCTCACCCTGAATAAGAGTCTATCTTATATGTTTCCCACACCCTGTACATACAGATTGCTCACATTAATCTGGACCCTCACCCTGAATAAGAGTCTATCTTATATGTTTCCCACACCCTGTACATACAGATTGCCCACATTAATCCGGACCCTCACCCTGAATAAGAGTCTATCTTATATGTTTCCCACACCCTGTACATACAGATTGCCCACATTAATCATCCTACCTGCATCTACTGCATGTTATGAGCCTTTAAACATCCAAGATGTTGGCTTATGGAGCATCAGGCAGCCTGCAAACAGGAAGTGTCTTCTGACTGTGCCGCTCTGCATTCTGGGATTGCTGTCCTTTCCCTGACCCCAGCTCTTCTCTGTCTGTGCAAAGCACAGCTATAACCCGCCCCCCTGTACTTTATCCCACTTTCCCCTCCTCAGTATGTGTGATGCTTCTGAGTCAAGATGGCGGCGCCCATATCCTAGAGTCCTGAGCAGAGTTGCAGCCCAGTGGGGGAAAGAATAATAATTGAAAAAAATTTTCGATGCCGGGGAATCGTTTTTTTAAGGATTTGGGCTTTTCATTAAACCATGCTGAAGGTCCGGTTTAAGCTAGAGCTTTAGGGGGTAAGTAACTAATTTGTCACTTGGAGTTTGTAGTCTTATGTGGAAGAAGAGACTCATCTCTAGCCATGATGTAAATGTCCTGATCTTTTCCAAAAAGCTGTTTAAAAAAAGTACTAAACACATTCTAAAAAAAATTGCCTCTAATTCTTTCGTAGCCGAGGGGAATGCTATGTATCATAAGCAATACACACAGGTCATCCAGTGATGAGTGGACGATGGGCAGTGTCGCTGTCTCCCATCTCGTGTCAGTTTACCACTTATGGACCATCACTGCTCCTTGTTAATGTGTCACGCTGATGGCTCGCACTGGGCTTCTGGCCACAGGGATGGCGTCCAAGCAAACAGGAATATGTATTAAATGAAAGGTGAGTATTCGGGCACGATGCTTGTTAGTGTTTTACAGCCATAGATCAGAACACACCATGCAATACTGAGCGCTTCTAAGAGGCCAATTCATTAATAGCGGCAGGTAGCGACAGTTGAGCGACTGTAGCGGTATTTTCATGGCGCCCGCTAGTAGTCGCTGTGCTTGGCCGTTGTTCGGTTGTTGATAGCGACTCAGTCGGTGTGCAGTAATGTTGAATACGGGGTTAGGAGTCGCTATTTGACAGGTTCCGCGATGTATGGGTGCGCATGATAGCGACTGGTCAGAGCGACCGGCTCCCACCATATTCATCAAAAAATCACACTCCAAAAATTCAAGCGCTGTGAAATGCATGTTTAAACCCCAGAGCGCTGGCGGCGATGTGTTAAAAGTAGTTTTTTAACCCCCCCAAACCACCATATTTTTGGAAAAAAAAAATGTATTAAAGAATTTAGTAATATGAATACAATAATATCAGACCTGTAATATCAATTCTGCACAATTTTTATTTTTTTTTTACCTTAAAAAAATTTATCTAACATGGCAGAAGTGGTCACAGAATTTTTCACATTTAAAAAAAAAAAAAAAAAAAAAAAAAAAACATTAATAACAATTAATTATGAATATTTAAAGATTGTTCCATTGAAATGCATTGGAGAGCGCCAGGTAGTGAGAGGTCATACCTGTCGCTGTTCAAGGTCGGACGCTGGCGCTGTGGGCTGAGGCTGGAATAATGATTCGCTATATGGCGCTATCTCAGTCGCTAGGCATGATCGGCTTGATAAATGTGTGATTGTGGTGGGGAGCCGGCGTTCTCGTGGTGGTGCCCGTCATTACCGGCTGCTCACCAGTCGCTACCTGTCGCTATTCCTTCATAAATAAGGGCCTAATTCTAAACTCACAGCACACATCGTACAGCTTAGATCTCCAGAATACATGAAAATAATAATAAACTGTTTATATGCAGCAGCAACCTTTTATATTATTACAGACAATGGCCTCGATTCAATAAAGGTAGAAAAAAATTCTCATGGTAGTAAAAAACTGAATTAATGAGAAAAAAGCCTGAGAATGTCACTGTTACTGAATCACTAGAAAAAAAAGACAATGAAAGTCAATGGCAGCTTTTACTACAGTGTAGATAGGAGTGAACAGTTCCCTACTTTTCTTAGGAGTAAAAAAGTGCCATTGACTTCCATTGTTTTCCTATCTGGTGATTCAACAACAGTGACATTCTCAGGCTTTTTCTCATGAATTTAATCTTTTACTACCATGAGAATTTTTTCCTACTCATGAGAAAAAAGCCTGAGAATTTCACTGTTACTGAATCACCAGATAAAAAGACAATGAAAGCCAATGGCACTTTTTTCCTCCTAAGAAAAGTAGAGAACTGTTTATTCCTTTCTACACTGTAGTAAAAGCTGCCATTGACTTTCATTGTCTTTTTGTCCGTGTGTGAGCACTTGGGGTGCCACACATAAGCTATACATAGTTCATGGGACCAGGGGCCCATCCAGGGATTTCCTGGTAACCCTCTGTGCCAGTCAGGGGCCTGATGACTTACACTTAAAGTGGACTAAAAATTTTGACTATCCTGGGTTTTGTTCCATTCCCCTGGGACACCGGGTCATCGGGGGTGCCCCGTTGTGTGAAACCCCCCCAGATCGCCTCAGCCAACTCACCTCTTCGCGCATCTAAGAACAGCGGCTCTGACGGCCGCATCCTTCGCTTCCCTCTAGCAGTGCACGTGCCTGTGCCAGGCATTTGTGAATGGCTGGCACAGGCACACCCCCTGTTTGAGGAAGGCGGAGGATACGGCAGTCAGAGCCGCTGCTCTTAGACGCGCGGTGGGACCGGGAAGAGGTGAGTTGGCTGCGGCATCCTGGGGGGGTTTCACACAGCGGAGCATCTCCGATCGGGGTGTCCCCGGGGAATGAAGCAAAACCCAGAATAGTCAAAACAATTGACTATCCTGGGTTTTGGTCCACTTTAAAAATGCCTGGATGTAAGCAGCCGTATTTTGTGTTCATGATGCCCAAGGCACTTTAAGTGCTTGCGCCCCCTTTTTTTAAGTTAGGTCACAGTACATATAAAAAAAAGTGTGTAGGGGGAAAGGGTGCAATAGGCTAGATTCAGAGAATGTGTGGAGGAGGGCACAAAGGGGGAAATGCAAAGAAGCAGACAAGCATGTTCCATCTTTTACTGCATTCTGACATACAGGAGTCACATGACCACACCAGTGGAGGGGAGATGCTCTGGTCTGCGTTCAACCCATTGCCCCCCCTTCACACAAATACAGTCTGCATCCTTCTGTTGCTGGGGGGTGTTTGTTAGGATACAAAAGTCTTAAAGGAGCCACAGCACTCAGCCCTGTTAGCTTGCTGACCAACCTACAATCTGTCTCTAAACTTGGTTAAAAACAGAGGCTCGGTCACACACATCTGCAGAAGTAGCTTAAGCTGCACCACCAGGGGTGGGGTTATAGCTGTGCTTTGCACAGACAGAGCAGAGCTGGGGTCAGGAAAAGGACAGCAATCCCAGAATGCAGAGTGACACAGTCAGAAGACACTTCCTGTTTGCAGGCTGCCTGATGCTCCATGAGCCGCCACCTTGGATGTTCAAAGGCTCATAACATGCAGTAGATGCAGGGAGGATGATTCTTAATGTGAGCAATCTGTATGTACAGGGTGTGGGAAACATATAAGATAAGCTCTTATTCAGGGTGAAGGTCCGGATTAATGTGAGCAATCTGTATGTACAGGGTGGGGGAAACATATAAGATAGGCTCTTATTCAGGGTGAGGGTCCGGATTAATGTGAGCAATCTGTATGTACAGGGTGTGGGAAACATATAAGATAGGCTCTTATTCAGGGTGAAGGTCCGGATTAATGTGAGCAATCTGTATGTACAGGGTGTGGAAAACATATAAGATAGGCTCTTATTCAGGGTGAGGGTCCGGATTAATGTGAGCAATCTGTATGTACAGGGTGTGGAAAACATATAAGATAGGCTCTTATTCAGTCCTAACTGGTTGGTCAGCAAGCTAACTGGTTTGAGTGCTGTGGCTCCTTTTAAGACTTTTGTATCCTAATTGCCCTGCTAACGTGCACCTCCCAGGTTAGTTATAAAATGGTCTGAGCGGCTGCCACCCCTCCCGGGTGTTTGTTAGGAGGCATTAATGTTCTGGCTATATGATTTTTAATTTCTTTTCTTTACTACAGTAGTAAGGGCACTGCCCCCCCCCCTTTCCAGGTTGCCACCCTAGGCACGTGCCTAGGGTTGCCTAATGGTAAATACAGCCCTGGATGTAAGTGGCTTGGCTGACCCTCAGTACTTTCTTGTTCTAACAGCAGAAGTAATCATAATAAATTCATTATTTATTTTCTCTAATGCTTAGATTCATTTTCAAGTGTTTCATTCCAACTTCAAAAACGAAAAAGTTGTTTGAAATCTGGACGTGACAGCACTTGTTAGTGACAGCTGCTGCTACCACTGGCTGCTGCTCCTGACAATGACGTTGTGCTGTGCTGGCAGTAAGGTGAAAGGAATTGTAAGCCGCTGGGTGCGCTTTTATTTTGGCTGCAAAACATTTATTTAGGCATACCTCCCAACTGTCTCTCATTTGGAGGGACTGTCCCGATTTTCATGTCCCCCTGTTCCTCATTGTTCTAATTAGTCCTTCTTTAAAGTGTAACATGCAGATCTGCATCAATAAATGATTCATTTGCTTATTCAACGTGTTTATATTCTTTTATATATTATTTATATATCTCCTTTCTACCCCTCATTGAGCGGGTGTGCCTTAGAGGGTAAATCCACTTTCAATGGCATTTTTTAAAGTTTTCCTTATTGCGTGCCAAAATCATGTGTCCAGTGTGACGCTTATCTGTTATATTTTATTTTCTTTTGTTCTTCTTTTGTTATAAAGGAAAACAGTTTCCCCCAGCAACAATGTATTTACCTTAATGAATTGCATTAGCTGGTGCATTAGATGTAGAGATCAGAGACTTCCTCGCTCTTGCTTGCTAATCGTCTAAGAGGCTGATTTATTAATAGCGGCATGCAGCAACAGTTGAGCGATTGTAGCGGTATTTTCACAGCGCCCGCTAGTAGTCGCTGTGCTTGGCCATTGTTCGGTTGTTGACAGCGACTCAGTCGGTGTGGCGTAATGTTGAATACAACGTTACGAGTCGCTATTTGACAGGTTCCGCGATGTATGGGTGCGCATGATAGCGACTGGTCAGAGCGACCGGCTTCCACCATATTCATCAAAAAATCAAGCTCAAAAAATTCAAGCGCTGTGAAATGCATGTTTAAACCCCAGAGCGCTGGCGGCGATGTATTAAAAGTAGTTTTTAACCCCCAAACCACCATATTTTTGGAAACCAAAAAAAAGGTATTTTAAATAATTTAGTAATATGAATACAATAATATCAGACCTGTATGTTATTTTTTTTTCCCATTTAAAAAAAAAAACACACATTAATAACAATTAATTATGAATATTTAAAGATTGCTCCACTGAAATGCATTGGAGAGCGCCAGGTAGCGAGAGGTCATACCTGTCGCTGTTCAAGGTCGGACGCTGGCGCTGTGGGCTGAGGCTGGAATAATGATGAATGAGTGGCTATATGGCGCTATCTCAGTCGCTAAGCAGGATCGGCTTGATAAATGTGTGATTGTGGTGGGGAGCCGGCGTTCTCGTGGCGGGGCCCGTCATTACCGGTCGCTCACCAGTCGCTACCTGGCGCTATCCCTTGTTAAATGGCCTAATTGTCTACCAGGCTGATTCATCATTAGCGGCAGGTAGCGACAGATGAGCGTCTGTAGCGGCATTTTCAGAGCGCCCGCTAATAGTCACTGTGCTCAGCCGTGGGTCGCTAGTTCATAGCGGCTCAGTCGCTGTGCAGTAATGTTAAATACATTGTGAGGAGTCGCTATTTGACCAGTACAGCGCTGTATGGGAGCGCATGTTAGCGACTGCTCATAGCGACCGACTCACACCATATTCAGCAAAAAAACAGCCTCACAAATCTCTGGCGCTGAAAAATACTTGTTTGAAGCCCAGAGCGCAGGAGGCTGTGTGTTTAAAGTCTGTTTTTCAGCATCTATCCACTAGTAACAAAGCGAAAACATATGGAATTACATTGTAACAACATTGTAACATGAACACTTTAATGGCAGACCTGTAATGTCATTTCTGAAGAAATATATAAAAAATGAAAAATAGTGAAAAAACTGCTTTATCAATGCCAGAAGAGGTCACAGAATTATTTGAGAATTTTTGAAAAAAAAAAAAAAAAACCCCGTTTAAAGTGAAGAAAAGGTTCGTCCATTGAAATGTATGGGAGAGCGACAGGTAGCGAGAGGTCATACCTGGCACTGTGCAAGGCTGAACGCTGGTGCTGTTCGCTGAGGCTGTGAAAATGATGAATCAGACGCTACATGGCGCTATCCCAGTAGCTAAACAGATTCTGCTTGATAAATGTGTAATTGCGTGCCGTGTCCGGCGTTCACCAGTCGCTACCTCTCACTACCTCTCATTAACCAGGCGCTACCTGACGCTATCCCTTCATAAATAAGGGCCTAAGACACAGACAACAGACTTAAAGCGGACCTTCACCCTGAATAAGAGTCTATCTTATATGTTTCCCCCATGCTGTACATACAGATTGCTCACATTAAAAATCATACTACCTGCATCTATTGCATTTTCTGAGACATCCAAGATGTCGGCTCATGGACGTGCAGGCTGCCTGCAAACAGGAAGTGTCCTCTTACTGTGCCGCTCTGCATTCTGGGATTGCTGACCTTTTCCTGACCCCAGCTCTGCTCTGTTTGTGCAAAGCACAGCTATAACCCCACTCTCTTGCACTTTTGACCCCTCTCAACTCCTCAGTATGTGATGCTACTGAGCCAAGATGGTGGCGCCTGTATTCCTAGAGTGCTGTTCGGTGAGGGAAAGAATAAAAAATTAGTGACTAAAAACATTAAATATATTAATATTAGCTGATAGGGAATAGTTTTTTAAGGGTTTGGGCTTTTCATTAAATGACACTGAAGGTCCGCTTTAAACCGGACCTTCAGCATGATTTAATGAAAAGCCGAAATCCTTAAAAAACTATTCCCCAGCATATATTTTACGTTTTTAGTCACTTACATATTATTCTTTCCCCCACTGGGCTGCAACTCTGGATACGGGCAACGCCATCTTGACTCAGAAGCATCACACATACTGAGGAGAGGACAGTGGGATAAAGTACAGGGGGCGGGTTATAGCTGTGCTTTGCTGAGACAGAGCAGAGCTGGGGTCAGGTAATGGTCAGCAGTCCCAGAATGCAGAGCAGCACAGTCAGGAGGCACTTCCTGTTTGCAGGCTGCCTGACGCTCCATGAGCCGCCACCTTGGATGTTCAAAGGCTCATAACATGCAGTAGATGCAGGTAGGATGATTCTTAATGTGAGCAATCTGTATGTACAGGGTGTGGGAAACATATAAGATAAGCTCTTATTCAGGGTGAAGGTCCGGATTAATGTGAGCAATCTGTATGTACAGGGTGTGGAAAACATATAAGATAGGCTCTTATTCAGGGTGAGGGTCCGGATTAATGTGAGCAATCTGTATGTACAGGGTGTGGAAAACATATAAGATAGGCTCTTATTCAGGGTGAGGGTCCGGATTAATGTGAGCAATCTGTATGTACAGGGTGTGGGAAACATATAAGATAGGCTCTTATTCAGAGTGAAGGTCCAGATTAATGTGAGCAATCTGTATGTACGGGGGGGGGGGGGGGAAACATATAAGATAGGCTCTTATTCAGGGTGAAGGTCCGGATTAATGTGAGCAATCTGTATGTGCAGGGTGTGGGAAACATATAAGATAGGCTCTTATTCAGGGTGAAGGTCTGCTTTAAAGGTGGAGCATTTGAAAGCAAATATACCAGGTCAGCTTAAGGACAGCAACATCTGGACTATTTGGTGAGGTCAGGCTGGGTTAAGTGTTAGTAAAAGGTAGGCACTCAGGCATGAAGCATATGAAAGGTCAAGCATGGTCAGCACCAGGTAGGCAATTAGGCGTGAAGTGGAAGAAAGGTGAGGTGGGGTCAGGGATATGCAAGCAATCAGACCTTCTTCGTGACTGATTGCCTGTTAATGACAGTGATCTGGGTCAGGGTCATTAACAGGCGTCAGGCAAGAAGCAGAAGCAGAGGTCAGGCAAGGTCAGGGTCAGGGACAGGTTGGTAATCGAGCGTAAAGTAGGAGAAAAGTCAGGTTAGGTCAGCAACACTCCCGGCTTTACATAGGTCGGGCACTTGTGCTTATCACCCAAGGCTGGAGGTCAGATGCCATGTATTTTTCAACTACCTCTGCTGGAAGTTTGTTCCAAGCATCTACTACTTTTTCTGTAAAATAATATTTTCTAACATTGCTCCTGGGAAGATCAGGAGCAATGTTAGAAAATATTATTTTACAGAAAGAGTAGTAGATACTTGGAACAAACTTCCAGCAGAGGTAGTTGGAAAATCAACAGTCACTGAATTTAAACATGCCTGGGATAAGCACACATCTATCCTAAGATAAAGAGCACATACAGTATATACATAAGATACAGAGAACATACAGTATACACATAAGATACAGAGAACATACAGTATACACATAAGATACAGAGAACATACAGTATACACATAAGATACAGAGAACATACAGTATACACATAAGATACAGAGTACATACAGTATACACATAAGATACAGAGAACATACAGTATACACATAAGATACAGAGAACATACAGTATACACATAAGATACAGAGAACATACAGTATACACATAAGATACAGAGAACATACAGTATATACATAAGATACAGAGTACATACAGTATACACATAAGATAAAGAGAACATACAGTATATACATAAGATACAGAGAACATACAGTATACACATAAGATAAAGAGAACATACAGTATACACATAAGATACAGAGAACATACAGTATACACATAAGATACAGAGAACATACAGTATACACATAAGATACAGAGAACATACAGTATACACATAAGATACAGAGAACATACAGTATACACATAAGATACAGAGAACATACAGTATACACATAAGATACAGAGAACATACAGTATACACATAAGATACAGAGTACATACAGTATACACATAAGATACAGAGTACATACAGTATATACATAAGGGCAGACTAGATGGACCGTATGGTCTCCTTCTGCCGTCAACCTTCTATGTTTCTATGTTTCTATGTATGTCTTAAAGTGGACCAACACCCGATGCTGATCGGCCCGGGAATCTATACCTGCTCCTCGATCCAGCGGCGCATGTGCGAGCCACCGCCGCCGCTCACGCATCCCTCTAGCAGGGCGCACACCGCGCTGGCCATTTGTGAATGGCTGGCGCGGGCGTGCTCCCTGTAAGAGTGACGCGCGGGAGGCGGAGGCGGGCACGCTCGCTTGTCTGGCGGCGGGGATTGGCTGCAGCGGTCATATGGGAGCGGGGACAGGTGAGTTTTTGGGGCTTTCTGGGGGGTTTCACACAGCGGGGCACCCCCCGAAGTGGACCAAAACCCAAGATAGTCAAAATGCTGGGTGTTGGTCCACTTTACAGGGACACTGCTCATTACAAAGATCAATTGGTAACACAATCTGAGCATAGTTGAAGACACTATCTATTCAAGACCCTTGCCAACCTTTTAAACTGATAACCTACCTTTGGGAGCAATCACATGTCATATACAGCTGGGGTTTCCAGTTCTGGGAGGCACTGGAGAGGCCAGTTAAGGCGAAACTAGTCTGCCCTTTTGAGCTATGGGAGGCACTGATATGAGACTTCTTGTCATGTATGTGAGATATTTGTGTGTTTATACCAGGGGTGGGCAATTATTTTTTCCATGGGGCCACATGAGAAACTAAAAATATTGTGGAAGGCCGGGCAGAAAGGCTGAACTCAATTCTGCATAATATAATTGTATTTCTTTATAAAAAGCAGTAAATATCATTGTTGTGAAAAGCTGGTACAAGTATATGTTATAGTTAAACAATGAAAAAGTGAGGTTGCCTTACAAAAAATTAAATTTATTAAATAAACCACATATTGTGTGTCCAGTGAGGTCTCACACAGCAGATTGGGATGCCCCAGAGGCATGATGCCTGTAACCCAGCCCTGGATTCCTTCACACTCCAAAGGGCTGGGTTACATGGGTTTCGGTCTACTTTAAAACATCATGACCAAATCAGGTTAGGATGGAATAACCCCCCTCCTTTACATTATTATCAAATTAACACAGCGCTGCTCACACTTTTTACTCAGTAGCAAAGTGAAAAATTGTGGATTCCCTCACATAAAGCGGAACAAAGCCCCAATCTTGGATGCTCAGGTGGAAGACCAGTGGCCGCTCTGGGTTCATTTCCACTTTAAGGGGGAGTCCACCATTTGTCAAGTTGCTACTAAGTAACAAGGGTTTCACACAGTGGGGCATCCTGATCTGGGATACCCAGGGGGAAGACCACCTTGCAGGAGGGAGCGATCCAATAGGACAGCAGGCTCTAATCCACACATTAGACTCACTACAGAGGGGCAAAAGTGCTGTTCAAACTCGGCCCTATCTTTTCTGGGCAGGACTGAGTGGCGGCAGCGTGCAGCCGCGCACATTACAGGGAACGCTGGTCGCGGGCCGGTCAGAGCCAATCAAAGGGCCGTATGTGGCCCTGGGACCTTACAATGCCCAGGTCTGGTTTATACTAACACTTGATTTTAAAGTTCCAAATAAAAATTGTTATCATTTTTATACATATTGCTTGAATGTTCTATGTGGGCGAAGTCAGATCTTTATGAGCTCCAGATAAATCCATCTGGCTAAGGGAATGGTCCAAACCCCTTTGCTGTTCTATCCTGTAAGTCAGCAACAGGTATGAAATGTAGTTGCGGCAACAAGCCAAAAGCAAAGCAAATTGTAAAGTTTTATAACCTCATACATAGGTAAAGAGCACAACGAAAATCATGATGCATTCAGGCCACAAATTACAGAATTAAAATTGGACCAAAACCCTTGATTTTCACTATTCCAGGTTTTTGTCTGCCCCCCTGGGGCACCCGATTTGGGGTGCCCCACTGTGTGAAGTCGCCAAGGTCACTTACCTCTGCTCGGGCCCACGCTGCAGCTAGAGCAGCCTCCTGGAGTCCTAGCCGCACTTGTGAGCGATGCCGGCATCACTTGGGCCCTTATTTAACAAGGGATAGCGCCAGGTAGCGACTGGTGTGCGAACGGTAATGACGGTCACCGCCACGAGAACGCCGGCTCCCCACCACAATCACACATTTATTAAGCCGATCCTGCTTAGCGACTGAGATAGCGCCAGATAACCACTCATTGATCATTATTCCAGCCTCACCCCACAGCGAGCCAACTTGAACAGCGACAGGTATGACCTCTCGCTACCTGGCGCTCTCCAATGCATTTCAATGGAACAATCTTTAAATATTCATAAATAATTGTTATTAATGGTTTGTTTGTTTTTTTAAATGTCAAAAATTCTGTGACCACTTCTGCCATGTTAGATATTTTTTTTAAGGTAAAAAAAAAAAAAAAAAATTTGTGCAGAATTGATATTACAGGTCTGATATTAATGTATTCATATTACAAAATGTTTTGAAAAACTTGTTTATTTTTTTTTCCAAAAATATGGTTGTTTGGGGGTTAAAAAACTACTTTTAACCCATCGCCGCCAGCGCTCTGGGGTTTAAACAAGCATTTCACAGCGCGAGAATTTTTTGAGCGTGATTTGTTAATGAATATGCTGGAAGCCGTTCGCTATGGCCATTCGCTATCATGCGCTCCCATACAGCGTGGAACCTGTCAAATAGCGACTCGTAACCTTGTATTCAACATTACTGCACACCGACTGAGTCGCTGTCAACAAGCGAACAACGGGCAAGCACAGCGACTACTAGCGGGCGCTGTGAAAATACTGCTACAGTCGCTCATCTGTCGCTACCTGCCGCTATTACTGAATCGGCCTCCCAGTTCTCTTCTGCTGTGCGCACAGCCATTCAGTCGCTGTTCAGTAATGTTGAATACATTGTGAGGAGTCGCTATTTGACCAGTACAGCGCTGTATAGGAGAGCATGTTAGCGACTGCTCATAGCGACCGACTCACACCATATTCAGGAAAAAAACAGCCTCACAAATCTCTGGCGCTGAAAAATACTTGTTTGAAGCCCAGAGCGCAGGAGGCGGTGTGTTTAAAGTCTGTTTTCAAGCATCTATCAACTAGTAACAAAGCAAAAACATATGGAATTACATTGTAGCAACATTGTAACATGAACACTTTAATGGCAGACCTGTAATGTCATTTCTGAAGAAATATATAAAAAATGTGAAAAAACTGCTTTTTCTAGCTTCCCAGGTGAGTAGCTCTGACTGCATTGCATGTCCCAACTTTGGGGACTCAGAATTAAGAGTAGGGACCACACTAAACACAGAGTGCCTTGCCGGGGCGGTGTGGCTTCCACATGTATCTGCAGATATGTGCAACCAAATCTCTGTCTTTCTACACAGCTAGACATGTTTGTTGCTTAATATTTAGATGAGAGGGTTAAACTGGGCGGCAAATTGGTTCCCAGGCCCTGAATAATAATTATAATAATTTTGTATAAATAATAGTGGTGGAGCTACTCCCACCCTCTTTAATCAGGGAGTAGACCTGCCTTAGAGACTCGGGGAGGCTGATTTATTAATAGCGCCAGGTAGCGACAGTTGAGCGACTGTAGCGGTATTTTCACAGCGCCCGCTAGTAGTCGCTGTGCTTGGCTGTTGTTCGGTTGTTGATAGCGACTCAGTCGGTGTGCGGTAATGTTGAATATTGGGTGATGAGTCGCTATTTGACAGGTTCCGCGCTGTATGGGAGCGCATGATAGCGAATGGCCATAGCGACCGGCTCCCACCATATTAATTAACAAATCACGCTCCAAAAATTCTCGTGCTGTGAAATGCATGTTTAAACCCCAGAGCGCTGGCAGCGATGGGTTAAAAGTAGTTTTTTAACCCCCAAACAACCATATTTTTTAAACCAAAAAAAACAAGTTTATAAAAACATTTTGTAATATGAATACATTAATATCAGACCTTTAATATCAATTCTGCACAAATTTTTTTTTTTTTTTTTTTTTTACCTATCTTTACCTATTTACCTAATATCTAACATTGCAGAAGTGGTCACAGAATTTTTGACATTTAAAAAAAAAAAAAAAAAAACATTAATAGCAATTAATTAAGAATATTTAAAGATTGCTCCATTGAAATGCATTGGAGCGCGCCAGGTAGCGAGAGGTCATACCTGTCGCTGTTCAAGGTCGCTCGCTGGCGCTGTGGGGTGAGGCTGGAATAATGATGAATGATTCGCTATCTGGCGCTCTGTCAGTCGCTAAGCAGGATTGGCTTCATAAATGTGTGATTGCGGAGGGGAGCCGGCGTTCTCGTGGCGGTGACCGTCATTACCGCTCGCTCACCATTCGCTACCTGGCGCTATCCCTTGTTAAATAAGGGCCATAGACTCCAGGGTGGGTTTTGGTCCACTTAAACCATTATTCTTAGCAGTAGGTGGAAATTTTCACATGTGATATCTCTTGTAGGACATGTGTGTAGTGCTTCATTATATTATCTAATATTTACACAACCATCACTTTCCTAATGTACTTGTGGACATGTGCTTCAGGCTCTCATCAACACAAGCCTGAAAGTGATGGGGGATAGAACTTGGGACCAACAGTGGGGACAGGCCACCTAAAGTGGGCTTTAGTGCCTGTGGTCTGCCATGTGCTCCCAATCACGGCCTATCTGAATGATTGGGCATGGGAGATGTGACACCGGGGTGGCGAATGTGCCATGGGACCATTGGGTAGGTAAGTTTTGTTAGCACCATTGAGGGTTTCACTTAGCGGGGCATTCCAAATTAGGATGCCCCAGGTTTAAGAAAGACTCCAGGGCTGGTCTACACTCTGGTTGGTCCTCATTAAACCGGACCTTCAACATGATTTAATGAAAAGTCCAAACCCCTCAAAAATTATTCCCCAGCATCTAAAATTAATATATTTTACATTTTTAGTCACAGTTACTTATTATTCTTTCGGCCACTGGGCTGAACTCTGTTTAAGGCTCAGGATACGGGCTCCGCCATCTTGCCTCAGAAGCATCACATACTGAGGAGAGGAGTACAGTACATGGAGGGGCAGGTCATACCTGTGCTTTGCACAGACATCAGAGCAGAGCTGGGGTCAGGAAATCCCAGAATGCAGAGCGACACAGTAAGAAGACACTTCCTGCTTGCAGGCAGCCTGAGACTCCATGTGCTGCCATCTTGGATGTTGAAAGGCTCATAACATGCAGTAGGTGCAGGTAGGATAATAATTAATGTGAGCAATCTGTATGTACAGAGTGGAGGAAACATACAAGACATGCTCTAATTCAGGTTAAAGGTTTAAGGGGAGACCCATGTTAGATTAAATATAGTGGGCTAGATAACACACACCCTATGTACAAAGGTAAAAGGTAAAGTGCACTTTCTTAAAGCCGAACAAAACCCAGGATTTTGATTATCCCGGATTTCGATCCCTGCCCAGGGGCATCCCGACTTGGGATGCCCAACTGCTTGAATCCCCCCAGATTTCCCAGAATATCTCACTTTTCCATGGTCCTACGATGCATGTGTGAGATCTCATCCAATCAGAGTTGTTTGCTGTGCATATTAATTGCTCAGTAAACGCCTCTGTTTATGACAATGAGCAAGCTGAGTGGTCCGACCCCCAATAACAGGAGTGCTCCTGCCCCCAGCCTATCGAGCACAGCCCAAAGATGGCTCCAAAACATGGCTGAGGGAGCCATAAAGAAGGTGAGTTTTGCATTGTCCCAAGGGCAAATCTTTTACATTCCATGGCCTTTGGGTTTTGTTCTGCACAGCACGTATTTCCCGTACATGGCACAAACAAAGCAAGAACCTCATACTAGTCACCGTTACCATGCTGCTGTGATTACTTCATACACGCTGGCCTAGCACTGGCAAACTGATGTGCTGATTTTGTCCCACTAAGGTCTTTTATCTAAGGAGACAGAAACATAGAAACATAGAAGGTTGACGGCAGAAGGAGACGGTCCATCTAGTCTGCCCTTATGTGTATACTGTATGTTCTCTTTATCTTATGTGTATACTGTATGTTCTCTGTATCTTATGTGTATACTGTATGTTCTCTGTATCTTATGTATATACTGTATGGTCTCTTTATCTTATGTGTAGAGATGAGCGAGTAGTATTCGACCGAGTCGGTATTCGATCGAATACTACGCTATTCGTCATACTCGATTTCGATCGACTACAGCGGCGATGGCGCACTCACAATTCCCACCTTCCCTGGCGCGTTTTTTACACCAATCACCATGCAGGGGGGGTGGGACAGGTCCTGGGAGGACGCTGGCATCGCGAGAACGGCGTCTACACGCATTGGCTGGAAAAACCATGTGACCTCGAATCTACAAAACTCAGCACTTCCTCTTCGTCAGCATTAGCAGCTTGAACTTAGTGAGGGACAGACGCTCACAGCAGGGAAAGACAGGCTGTCGCTGGCAGGGCCCCAGAAGCTCGGAAGATCGCATTTACCACCATATATACCAGCTACCAGAAGACAAGAGAGTCATTAAGAGCCCTTATTAGGGCTACTATGCTGAACGGTATATAGCTCCTATGTAGGCAGGCAGGGCCCCAGAAGCTCAGAATATCGCTTTTACCACCATATATACCAGCTACCAGAAGACAAGAGAGTCATTGAGAGCCCTTATTAGGGCTACTATGTTGAACAGTATATAGCTCATATGTAGGCAGGCAGGGCCCCAGAAGCTCAGAATATCGCATTTACCACCATATACCACCATTTACCACCATTTACCATTTTAAGCTTCCCTTACTGCTGGGGTGACACACTGTAACAAACCTCCTCCTGTAAGCTTCCCTGACTGCTGGGGTGACACAATGTAACAAACTTCCTCCTTTAAGCTTCCCTTACTGCTGGGGTAACACACTGTAACAAACCTCCTCCTGTAAGCTTCCCTTACTGCTGGGGTGACACACTGTAACAAACCTCCTCCTGTAAGCTTCCCTGACTGCTGGGGTGACACAATGTAACAAACCTCCTCCTGTAAGCTTCCCTTACTGCTGGGGTGACACAATGTAACAAACCTCCTCCTGTAAGCTTCCCTTACTGCTGGGGTGACACACTGTAACAAACCTCCTCCTGTAAGCTTCCCTTACTGCTGGGGTGACACACTGTAACAAACCTCCTCCTGTAAGCTTCCCTTACTGCTGGGGTGACACACTGTAACAAACCTCCTCCTGTAAGCTTCCCTTACTGCTGGGGTGACACACTGTAACAAACCTCCTCCTGTAAGCTTCCCTGACTGCTGGGGTAACACACTGTAACATACCTCCTCCTTTAAGCTTCCCTGACTGCTGGGGTGACACAATGACACAAGAGGACATGTCTGACCACATCTCACACACACACACACACACACACACACACACACACACACACACACACAATGACAATTAGGGGTGGGGTCTATTTATTTTCCCCCTTGCCTATGCCATCTGTGGTTGTCATTAGGCAACGTGATTTTAAGGGGTGCAGAATTTTGTTCTTCTTTTTTGTACAGTTTGGCTTGGGGTCCATGGCAATGTAGAGGAAAGAAGGTTTCCTTGTCTTGTCTCACTTTACGTAGAAGTTATATTGTGTTTGGAGTGTATTGTTGAGTGGCTGTGATAGTGGCGTAATAGTGCGACTTGGGCGCGTTATATGCACCCAGACATGCTTCCCCTGAAGTCCCAGTTGCATTCCAGCAGTGTTGGCATCATTTTCTGATGTTTCAGGGTGGACTTGGTGACCTCCAAGTGGTCGAATTGAGATTTCCAAGTGGCGAGCATTTTTTTCCCATAGACTATAATGGGATTCGATAATCGGTCGAGTAGTCGAGTAACGCGGTCTATTCGAATCGAAATTCGAAATTTCGAATATTTCACTACTTGCTCATCTCTACTTATGTGTATACTGTATGTTCTCTGTATCTTATGTATATACTGTATGTTCTCTGTATCTTATGTGTATACTGTATGTTCTCTGTATCTTATGTATATACTGTATGTTCTCTGTATCTTATGTATATACTGTATGTTCTCTGTATCTTATGTGTATACTGTATATTCTCTGTATCTTATGTGTATACTGTATGTTCTCTGTATCTTATGTGTATACTGTATGTTCTCATTATCTTATGTATATACTGTATGTTCTCTGTATCTTATGTGTATACTGTATGTTCTCTGTATCTTATGTGTATACTGTATGTTCTCTTTATCTTTTGTGTATACTGTATGTTCTCTGTATCTTATGTGTATACTGTATGTTCTCTGTATCTTATGTGTATACTGTATGTTCTCTGTATCTTATGTGTATACTGTATGTTCTCTTTATCTTATGTGTATACTGTATGTCCTCTTTATCTTATGTGTATACTGTATGTTCTCTGTATCTTATGTATATACTGTATGTTCTCTGTATCTTATGTGTATACTGTATGTTCTCTGTATCTTATGTGTATACTGTATGTTCTCTGTATCTTATGTGTATACTGTATGTTCTCTTTATCTTATGTATATACTGTATGTTCTCTTTATCTTAGGATAGATGTGTGCTTATCCCAGGCATGTTTAAATTCAGTGACTGCTGATTTTTCAACTACCTCTGCTGGAAGTTTGTTCCAAGCATCTACTACTCTTTCTGTAAAATAATATTTTCTAACATTGCTCCTGATCTTCCCCCCGACTAGCTTCAGGTTGGGCCCCTTGTTCTATCATTAAGTTTCTTCTTAAAAACACTTCCCTCCTGAACCTTATTCAATCCTTTCACATATTTAAAGGTCTCCATCATGCCTCCCCTCTCCCTTCTTTCCTCCAGACTGTACAAATTAAGTTCTTTAAGTCTCTCCTGATAACTTTTAAGTTTAAGTCCTTCCACCATTTTCGTTGCCCGCCTTTGGACCCGTTCTATTTGAATAATGTCTTTTTGCAGGTGAGGTCTCCAGAACTGCACACAGTATTCTAGGTGTGGCCTTACCAGGGCTCTATACAGCGGCATCACAACCTCCCTCTTCCTACTGGTGATGCCTCGAGCTATGCAGCCAAGCATCCTGCTTGCTTTTCCCACTGCCTGGCTACACTGTCCACTCATCTTGCAGCTATCAGTAATCAGTATCCCTAAATCTCTCTCCTCCGAGGTCCTGGATAACGCAGTGCTGCCCATACGGTGCTCAGAGCAGGGATTCCTTCTACCCAAGTGCAGGATTTTACATTTAGAGACATTAAATTCCAGTTTCCACAGTTTTGACCATCTATCCAGTAAAGCTAAATCATTTTCCATGTTGCAGACACCTCCAGGAATATCCCCCCTATTACTAACCTTTGTATCATCAGCAAACAGACAAACGTTTCCTACCAAGCCTTCTCCTATGTCACTTACAAATATACTAAAAAGAATGGGGCCCAGGACAGAGCCTTGCGGCACACCACTTGTAACTCGCCTTTGTTCAGATTGCACGCCATTAACTACAACGCTCTGATCCCGATCCCTCAGCCAACTGGAAATCCACTGAACTATCCAGGGATTGAGTCCTACCTTCAATAACTTATCTATGAGCTCCTTATGTGGTACAGTGTCAAAGGCTTTGCTAAAATCCAGATAGGCGATATCCACAGCACCATCTTCATCTAACACTTTAGTGACAGAGATCACGATATCAGTGGTGGCCTCCAGGGAAGATATTCCTGGCAGAGAAGGTCCATCTTGTATGTAAAAAATGTGCCTGTGTCTTGGCCGGGACTATAAATGCAGATGAGTATTTAAAGGGTGATGTGACAAAATGGCAGGCATCTCATGGAATTTACTCTTGTGACCTCGTAATGTCTCCTGTAAAACACATCAGGTGGTGTCGCAGCTCTGCCACATGGAAGTGGACACCGCCGGCCATAAAACTAAGAATGGGAAGCCTCTGTGATCTGACACACCTGTTCTACCTCAATTCTTAATGTCCTCGACCCCTGACCTCACTAGGGGGTCTCAGCTGTTCCGTCGGGACAGGGAGACACAATAAATGTCTTATGAGCGTGGCTGTAATTCAGAACACAGAGGCCCATCTATGTGTTGCATTACTTAAACCGGACCTTAACCATGATTTATTGAAAAGCCCAAACCCTTTAAAAACGATTCCCCAGCATCTAAAGTTAATATATTTTCATCATCATTATTCCAGCCTCACCCCACAGCGCCAGCGAGCGACCTTGAACAGCGACAGGTATGACCTCTCGCTACCTGGCGCTCTCCAATGCATTTCAATGGAGCAATCTTTAAATATTCATAATTAATTGATATTAATGTTTTTTTTTTTTTTTTAAATGTCAAAAATTCTGTGACCACTTCTGCAATGTTAGAGTTTTTTTTTTAAGGTAAAAAAAAAAAAAAAAAAATTTGTGCAGAATTGATATTAGAGGTCTGATATCAATGTATTCGTATTACAAAATGTCTTGAAAAACATGTTTTTTTTTTTTCCTAAAAATATGGTTTGGGGGTTAAAAAACTACTTTTAACACATCGCCGCCAGCGCTCTGGGGTTTAAACATGCATTTCACAGCGCGAGAATTTTTTGAGCGTGATTTGTTAATGAATATGCTGGGAGCCGTTCGCTATGACCATTCGCTATCATGCGCTCCCATACAGCGCGGAACCAGTCAAACAGCGACTCCCCACCCCATATTCCACATTACCGCACACCGACTGAGTCGCTGTCAACAACCGAACAACGGCCAAGCACAGCGAATACTAGCGGGCGCTGTGAAAATACCGCTACTGTCGCTCATCTGTTGCTACCTGGCGCTATTAATAAATCGGCCTCCCTGAAGACACTTCCTGTTTGCAGGCTGCCTGATGTTCCATGAGCCACCATCTTGGATGTTTAAAGGCTCATAACATGCAGTAGATGCAGGTAGGATGATTTTTAATGTGGGCAATCTGTACAGGGTGTGGGAAACATATAAGATAGGCTCTTATTCAGGGTGAAGGTCCGCTTTAAGGGTATTCTTGATATGGAGCAGTTTTTTTATGTACTGCCCCCCACCATCACACCCTCCCTGGTCCTTTCTTTATTATCCCACAAACAAAGGCAAAAAAGTTCAGCAATGATGCCACTTATGAATTACCATACATTTTTGTGGGGAGCCTCCCTGATTTTGGCTCAAGAGTCCACTAGGGACAAGTGGTGAAGACCTTCTAAGTGGTGGAGGCACCGGGGGACTATGGCGCATGAAATTGGAAATTAACACTTACCCTACCAAGTTGCTATACCTACAGCATCAGCAGCCACACTGGCATGTTCCTGTCACCACTGGTGACCAACAGGGTTTTCTGTGCAGGGCTGAGACCTATTGGCCACCAACAATAAGATTAGGACATGCGCATCTGCAGCACCGCAGCTCAGGCAAGGAGGGTATAATGCCAGTTTTGAAAGGTCACTACAGGATTACATGTGGACGTGCATCTAAAAACTAGAAGCCCTGGGCTGGGTGATGCCCTCAATTAAAGGTTTAGTCCAGGTAATGGCAATAATAGCGCAGCAAGGAGCTCACTTAAAGCCATGCCTCTCAAAGACTAACCCTGTCTGTCAGCATTCCCAGCAGGAGCGAGCTTGACAATTGTGACCACTGTGGCTTGGCTGGCTTGTTCATTCGTGGGGTGCTAAGGGACTGTGGAGTTTGTGCAACTACATTTGGAGAATGAAAGTTTGTGCAACTACATTTGGAGAATGAAACAGTATTAAATGATGGTACCAGCAACCACCCAAAATAGTTCCAAAAAGCAGCACCCCCTCCACCACAATTAATAAATTCAACCAAATTTCATGAATTCATATTTATTGGATATTATCCATTAAAAAATCACATAAAGACACACAAATTTAAAAACATACATCACAAACAGTCCATTTTTAGGGGTATCTAAAAATGGACTGTTTGTGATGTCCCTAAAAATGGACTGTTTGTGATGTATGTTTTTTACATTTGTGTGTCTTTATGTGATTTTTTAATGGATAATATCCAATAAATATGAATTTGTGAAATTTGGTTGAATTTATTAATTGTGGTGAAGGGGGTGCTGCTTTTTGGAACAATTTTGGGTGGTTGCTGGTACCATCATTTAATACTGTTTAAACTTAGGAGCAATAATTTCCAACTGCAAGCATGGCCACTACTGATCATTGGTCATTATTCATTGACTGTGTGGTGCGGAATATATGTACTTATTTGCTATATACTTATTTACATTTGGAGAATGGTCATGGCAAAGTATATAGGAAAGAAGGGGTAAACTTTGAAGACCTGTTACAGCACCCACAGCGCGCTGCAGAAAATAGGATAAGCCATTACCCTCGGACACACTCGTTTAGGAGAGATGCGGTTAAAGTTCATCAGAATTCCCCCTGTTAAAGTAGAGAGGCATACCATCAAGCATGTTTTGTAGGTATTAATCAAGACCCTATTTAGTGCTCTTTCAGCAAAGCCCTGTTGAACCTTACCAGCAGAGGACGACTGGGCATAGGGAGATCTGGGAGAATTCTCAGTGGGTCGCACTTTTTGGGGATTGCTGGGCTGTTGCTTTTAAAACTCCCCATTTAATCCCTGCCTTCCTAATCTCTCCCCAGCCAAGAAAACATAGTTCATATTCTGCCCTAATGCAATAGCATCAGCATTATGGTTGCGGGGCCATGCTCATCTCTACCACATTCTACCACGAAAGCTTCCGTTTCATCACTTTAGTAACCATAATAACTATAGGATGATATGTCAACAATGCTTTAGCCTCAGCATTGGCGAGGGGTGTACATACCATAGAGGCAGGGGAGGCAGCTGCTACCGGGCCCTTGCAAGAAGGGGGGCCCCTTGCAAGTTGTCTCCTCCCAACTTTCTGCATCTTTGGCAAATGCACCGGACTGGCACTGCCAAGATGCTAGTGTGTTGTTTACCCCAGAGCTCTGTGTATAGAGTTGATATCCTTATTCCACCATGTGGGACCTACAGCTCTTGCCGCTGGTGCTCCCTGCACACTGCAGTAGCGCCTCAGTACAAACTGGACCATACTGGGTCCCGCTGTTGATGACCCAGGGACCATAGTTTGCCAACACTGCCTAGAGCTCAAAGCAGACCACAGACCTGATTAGGGGTGCCCTGTGTGAACCCACAAGATTGATGACTTAATTGAATGTCGGGCGTCCACTCTAGTCGTTAATGAAGTGGTGCAGGGGAGGCCCAAACATGCGCTATGAGATCTGGGAAGGAGGTAAAAGTATGCGCAATCCTGGAAGTTTCACACATAGGGATGCTCCCGAGGAGGGCTTTTGCCAGTCCCCTGAGTTGACTCTATTGCTGGGCGTTGCGGGTTTTGGTCCACTTTAATGTGGGGAGGGTGTTTTGATACGGGGAGCCCACTATGAGATTTGCTATGGGGCCCTATGAATATGAAACATATATATGCCCCTGGCCTTGGAGCGCACTGGCAAGGAAGCATATTTTGTGTGTGTGTGGCGGGGGGGGGGGGGGGGGCTCAGTGGGGATATTGTGGGCTGGCCAGGCCAGCAAAATCATCAACTGATTTTTTGGCCCCAGTCCACCAAAGCCTTCCAGACACCAAAATTGTTAGGCCAAGAGTAATATCTTTTTCCAATCACACAATTAGTGAGCAATTTCCTGGGGGATTAAAAAGAAGGGCGCAAGTCTCTTAAAGGAGCACTATCACAAAATTGTGTAATATTAAAAACCCATATAAACACATCGGCAAATGAGAGGAGGGGTCACTTATACACCCGAACTGAATAAAACTCCCATCAAGCTTGTAGTTTTCTTCTCCTGGTAGGAATAAAATCCAGGGGTGACAGAGCCTGTCACCCGATTTCCTCTTCCTTCCATTACAAAAAATAAAAAACAAGCCTGCCTGGATATTTCTTGATGGGTCATTTTTTTTGCAATAGTGCTCCTTTAAGTTTGTGGATCCCCAGACCCTAAAATTATTAGGCAGAGTGCTAGTGGCCTCCCCCAGATCTATGACTTGTTAAGCTTTTTCAGAATATCTAACAATATCACTGCATTGGCTACTCCTCAAACAAGCACCATTAATGGTGAAGTCTACCTTCACTCTTGAGCTTTGGACTCAGGGCAGCAGAGACCAGATGTCAAGAGAGATGTGAAGGCCCAAGTTGGTTCAGCTCGGAGGTTGAGCTAGTTTCCCTCATTTTTTAGTTTATAGTGCTTCAGAAATCACACAAATATCATATCCAGATGCACTGAAAATAAATTATTCCCCACTTAGATGCTGATCGCGATGATGTCATGGACACTCCCTGTGTACTCGATAAAGATAGTAAAACTCTGGAACTGCACTCAGACACTGACTAATGCTGTCTGCTTGGATCGAGCAAGAAAGAACAGGGTCCTGTTTATAGACTAGTCCTGGTCTGTTCTGAAGACCTACAATTTGCCCATGCTTTTATCTAGTTTTGCGCTTTGCATTCAGCTCATGGACTTTTTCAAACCCACTTAGTTTTGGTCTGAACCAGACTTTTGATGTTATTCTAGAGAAATGTGGTTTTCTTCTATAGTTGCCTGAACAGTTACTAAGTCCTTCATCTTGGACGTTGACAGCACTGCTTTCCACTCTTGACATTGGGCCTCACCCTGAGGTATACATATATAAGAAATGGATTGGCCTTCAATTTCCATCTTCTGCTGAAAGAATGGAATGGTTACTTTGTTTGAGCGCAGGGGCATTTTACTGGCAGATTAAAGCATCTGCGTAGAGAGGTGGTGGCTGGAGGATTGGTGTGTATGTGTGCCCTCACATGCATAGTGCCCTCACAAGGCCCCCTCCCTTGTTTAATACTTACGGTTTCTGGGAACTCTTGCTTTTAGCATCCAGGAGCTGACCCCATGTGACCAAACGCTCTATGCCTGCTATGAGTCATGTGAGGTCAACTTCTGCCACCCAGCTGCCAAAAGGTGGGGATCCAGAAATAGTAGGTACTGGGCTTGCAGCGGCCCTATGCAAGAGGGGCATCACCAATAGTTTTTTCCAAACTAAAACCTCAGTATGCAGGTTAAATTGGCGTGTTTGTACTTCGTGAAAAATAAATAGGTTTTGGATTGCAGTTTGGGCAATAGGCCTCTAAAAGTTAGGGGGTTCTCAAAGTAAAAACTGCTCCAGAAGGTGATGAGAACTGTGCTTTTTTATATACCGCATGTGGTTGTTTTGGGTGTGTTTTTTACCACTCTTTTAGGTGCCAAAAATTCAAATGTTCCAAATGTAATGGGACTTTCAAATGTAAATAGAAAGTGGTACCAAATGAAAAAAAAAGTTTGGAAGCTCTAATCTAGAGTGAGACTTTAATAGGTTACTTACAGTAGCAAGGAAATGGAAGGTTTGAAACCAAAATGAGTCATAGACTGGCACATGACGCAGGTATGCTTAGCATGTGCAACATGTGACTAGGAGGGACTAGAAGGGTAAATATGATGCACCAGAATTTATTTGAGGAGAAACTGGAAGTTGGTGTCTTGAATCATGTGTTGCAGCTATAAAGTGCAGACCGGCTGGGAAGTGACCCCCACCAGGTAAGTGAAGGAGCTGCATAGAAGAATGGAAAATATGGCCCAACGATAAAAATCCATGCAAACATTCTGGATGGGGGAGGGGGGCAATTACATACCAGACATCCGGAAATATCCAGCAGGGACAGGTTGAGTTGCTGTAGTGGGTTGGCACTAGTTTGGGTGTGCATAAATGTACAATACATTGAGTCCTTCTGTTAACACTAGAGGTAGTAGAGTTTACACTCTAGTTTATCTGAGTGAGGGTTAATTAGGAGACCATCATCAGCAGTTAGTTAGCACTAAAGGACCCAGGCCATGACAAACATCCTGACCCCTGGCTCAATGGATGCATTTCCCTGAATAACAACCTAGGTTATACGAGAACCCCAACTGTCTATTAATTGTAGTGTGTTATAAAAGGGATTAGGTCATCTGTCTAGATTTAGCTTAGCTCACATTAAAGGAGTGGAGTGGACAAGAAGTCTGCGCTGGGTACAGACAGTAGACAGACTGAGAGAAGGATCCGGCCAGAGACCAGTTACCTTACCAAAGTACAGCAAGAAATGAGCAGTATACCCAGGTGCAGGGGCAGGCTGGCCATAGGGAGATCCAAGTAAATGCCCGGTGGGTCTCACTGCTTTGGCGCAGTCTGGGCTGATACCTTTTTTAACACTCCCATCCAATCCCTGCATCCCCCCAGCCCCCCATTCTTGTCTCCACTCACCCAAGCAACCCCAGCCCATGTCTTCCCCCTAATGATTTAGCCTCAGCCTTGGACCACACTGGTTGACTGGCCAGGCCAAATACTGGTAAAATCCCCTGATTTTTGTTCCAAATCCGCCACTGCCCTGGTGCTTGAGCAGAGAGTAAAGACCCCAAGTGACCACTAGAAGGGACAGCCTTAATCTGCATAAAGGGGAATTATCTTTGTTTGCTGTTATTGGAAGTGATGACAACCATGGAATGTATCTGTGACTACTGAAGTAATATAACACTAATAAAGTGAGTAACCACTTGTTTAAAAGACTGTGCCTTGTGCAGTATATGTGTACCCTGCTAACATCTCAAATCAGCATCTCTATCCCACATTGCTCCCACGAGGTCTGTAGAGCCCAAGCACCCAGAACTCACCCCCACACGCCTGAGTGTTAAACCCTCGGATCACATGTGCTACACCAGCCCTGGTACACCTGGACTTTATTTCTACCAGGAGAAGAAAACCACAAGCTTGGTGGGAGTGTTACTCAGTTCGGGTGTAAAAGTGACTCCTCCCCTCATTAGCTGCCGATACACCTCCTTTAAAGGACCCCCGGGGCCCAACCAGTTTGTTGGTCATGGGCGTGGTAGGGGTGTGGTTTAGCACGTGGCTTAATTACGGGTCTCATGCTCTAGGACTATTTGTTCCACAAATATGTTGGTGATTAAGCCAATTCTTAGAAGTTATAAACTACCCAGACACCCAGCATTCTGCGTTTGGTGGGGCCGTTTTCCCCCATGTCAGCAATGTGGGACACTTAGGTGTCCCCGTAGTTTTCGGAGGGACACTTGGCCTCAAAGTGGGCTGAAAGTGGGTATAAATGGTCAGTTTACCCAAGGATGCTTTCCTCTGGAGGACCCAATGTGCTCCAGTTTGTGTGTGTGTGTGTGTGTGTGTGTGTGTGTGTGTGTGTGCAATATAGTGTAGCACCCTACATTAAATATAAGGGTTGTCTGAGCCAGCAGTCAATAGGGAGGAGAGAAGATCAACAGTGGAGTGAGCCTGAATTAGAATCCCCTGGTGGCCAACTGGACTTGCGGATGTATCTGTGGCTGCCCTGACCATTGTAGAAGTGGAAAGGGTTTCTCAGTGGAGGGGATGCATTTTTCCACTGGAAACTTTTTTATTACTTAAAGCGGACCTTCACTCTAAATAAGAGTCTATCTTATATGTTTCCCACACCCTGTACATACAGATTGCTCACATTAAAAATCATCCTACCTGCATCTACTGCATTTTATAAGCCTTTAAACATCCAAGATGGCGGCTTATGGAAGCTGCCATTTTTGCAGGCAGCCTGCAAACAGGAAGTGCCTGCAAACAGGAAGTGACTGTGCTGCTCTGCATTCTGGGACTGCTGACCTTTCCCTGACCCCAGCTCTGCTCTGTCTGAGCAAAGCACAGCTATAACCCGCCCCCCTGTACCTTATCCCACTCTCCTCTCCTCAGTAAGTGTGATGCTTCTGAGTCAAGATGGCGGCGCCCGTATCCTAAATTCCTGAACAGAGTTGCAGCCCAGTGGGGGAAAGTATAATAAATTAGTGACTAAACATGTAAAATATATTAATTTTAGATGCTGAGGAATTGTTTTTTAAGAGTTTGGGCTTTTCATTAAATCATGGTGAAGGTCCGGTTTAAAAACAGGCCATATAGATAGCTTTGAGCATCTGTTATTGTGTAGAGTTAATTAAACCTACGGCCTTATTTATCAAGGGCTAGCGCCAGGTAGTGTCTGACGAGCGCCAGGTACCGCCAGCTATCGGCGGCTACCGAATCAAGTACGCCCGGCGGCGGTCATAATGACGCATTTATCACGCTAAATGAGGCTAGCGCCGGCAAGAGCGTCAGCTAGCGCGGGATTCATCATGTAGCCGACTGCAACGAACAGCGCCGCTGCAAATCCCATCACAGCGACAGGTATGACCTGGCACTCCCTGGCGTGGTCCAATGCATTTCAATGGAGCAATCTTTAAATAATCATAATTAATTGCTATTACTGTTTTTTTTTTTTTTTTATGTCAAAAATTCTGTGACCACTTCTGCAATGTTAGGATTTTTTTTAAAGTTAAAAAAAAAAAAAAAAAAAAATTGTGCAGAATTGATATTACAGGTCTGACATTCATGTATTCATATTACAAAATGTTTAGAAAAACTTGTATAATTTTTACATATAAAAATAAAGTTGTTTGGGGGTTAAAAACTACTTTACACACGTCGCCGCCAGCGCTCTGGGGTTTAAACAAGGAATTCACAGCGCGAAAAATTTTTGAGCGTGATTTTTTAATGAATCTGCAGCAAGCCGTTCGCTCTGGCCATTCGCTGTCAGGCGCACCCATACAACGCGGAACCTGTGAAACAGCGACCCCTAACCCCGTATTCAACATTGCCGCACACCGACTGAGTCGCTGTCAACAAGCAAACCCCGGCCAAGCACAGCGAATACTAGCTGGCGCTGTGAAAATCACGCTACTGGCGCTCATCTGTCGCTACCTGGCGCTATTAATGAATCGGCCTCCCCGTGTGGCTGTAGCCCTAACTTACCTTGGCCATTGCCAAGCAACAAGTGGTGTTTTAAATCACTCCAGAGAGGACAGAAGAGCAAAAGAGAAGTTTGGGCAATGCATTGCTAAAGGATAAGTCCAAGTGGTTGGGTAATTATGCACTTTTTTAAATGTTAGCTACAGATGTCCTTTGATTACTAGGCACATTGCCGATTTCTGGGTGTTTTCAGTGCCATTTAGGCTGTAGCCAGTTATCTATAAATCTCCCTAGTTCCCTAGATCAGGGTCAGACACATAAAAGCATAGCGTGTTTCTTTTCATGCTCCTTTTCAGAATATCTCTGCTATGGGTGCCCTTATTTTCTCCAAATACTTTGTATAAAGGGTGGTCTGATCTTTGGGATCACACAGACTTTGACCTTTAGCAGGAGTTGGAAGCTTTTCCAAGCTGGGTGGGAAGTTGCTGTTGACCCTTTGGTTGTTTGGTGGATTAATGACAGTTTTATAGAGTGACCTCAATGGGCGAAGATCTGAAAAGGCACTTAACTTGGTAAATAACTTGTCACTTGTCTGTGATGTGAAGTCACAGCTGAAATTCCTGGACCAGGGATGAGCTTGCTGAGGACGCCACCCTGAATCTGAGCTGACACCCTTAGCTGGGACTGGAAGACTTCTTACTACAAAAAAGAGATGCAGCCAGGGGACCTATATTGAAAACCATTACCAAACCATTACCAAACCATTGAAAACTACTACTATATTTTGCTACTCCTGTTTTTATACCAAAAATGTCTGAAATGGTTTTACGTTCAGCTACTTAAGCAGACATACAACCAAAGGTGGATTGGGGCCAAACTCAAGACTTTCTCAGCCTATGTCCTGCCACATCCAATCTAAGCCTCACCTCCAGCATGCTGCCTGGCCTGAGTGCACTTCTTAGCTATAGCATTGCAGAGATAGATGATTGCTTCTCTTACACTAAATATGCAAATGAATCATTCATTGATGAAGATATTCATGTAAAATTCCAAAGTTTTGTGTATGTAATGTTAAACGTAGCAACCACTCCTTTGGGGTAAGAGAAGCCCTCCCATTCCTCCCATCTATCCATCCCTTCCCTTCTCCAGCCAGCTCATCCCATCCCACCTTCGTGCCCCCCAGCTCATCCCATACATTCCTTCTATTCTTCCCTTTCTCCCTGCTAAGCCCATCATTAATGTGCAGGACATTTTGCATGGGGTGGGGCCTGGGTGTGGTGAAAAAAAAAAATTGTCCCTCTTTCCCAACCTGTAAAGTAGGAAGGTATGCCCATCCTATGATACTGCAGCTGTCCCCGTCCCCTATGGTGCTGCAGCTGTCTCTTTCCCATGAGCCCAATATGGGGGTGGAGGGTCTGCCATATACCACAGTGGCCATATATGGAAAACAGGGTAGCTGGTATAAAAGTGTTCCTCACATACACAATGGCTTTGGCACCCAAGGTGATTACACATAGAAACATCCCTGGATAGGCAAATTCCTACCATAAAAGAAGACTAAAAGTGGATTTAACATGCTGATTTGGACTTTTAAGACAGCCTTGATGCCTTCTATGTTCTATAAACGGAACAGATGTCTTACTTTCAGTTGGGCAGTCCCAACTCTGGGGACACCTAAATGTCCTAAATGCTAGTGGGAAGACTGTCACGCCGAGTCCAGGACATGTGGACAGTTTACAACTGGAGCCCTGCTCTGGCTCATTGGTAGTGGAAAGTATAGGTTGCTGAGCATTAGGTCAGTCCCCAAGATCCTTTACAACCTGGAGATGTTGTGCTTTAAGTTTACGTCTGGCTTATGACAGGGCTAAACCTACTTACACACAGAAGCGTAGCACAGAATACTGTGGATATTTGTTCCTCAAAAGCCTGCAGATTCCCTAAAAAAAGTCAGTTTAATTGGTGCATGAGTTTTACGGGGAGGCCGATTCATTAACAGCGGCAGGTAGCGACAGTTGAGCGACTGTAGCGGCATTTTCAGAGCGCCCGCTAGTAGTCGCTGTGCTCGGCCGTTGTTCGGTAGTTGATAGCGACTCAGTCGGTTTGCCGTAATGTTGAATATTGGGTGAGGAGTCGCTATTTGACAGGTTCCGCGCTGTATGGGAGCGCATGATAGCGACTGGTCAGAGCGACCGGCTTCCACCATATTCATTAACAAATCACGCTCAAAAAATTCTTGCGCTGTAAAATGCTTGTTTAAACCCCAGAGCGCTGGTGGCGATGGGTTAAAAGTCGTTTTTTAACCCCCAAACAACCATATTTTTGGAAACCAAAAAAAACAAGTTTTTTAAATTATTTTGTAATATGAATACATTAATATCAGACCTGTAATATCAATTCTGTACATTTCTTAAAAAAATTATTTAAAATGGCAGAAGTGGTCACAGAATTTTTCACATTAAAAAAAAAAAAAATTAATAACAATTAATTATGAATATTTAAAGATTGTTCCATTGAAATGCATTGGAGAGCGCCAGGTAGCGAGAGGTCATACCTGGCGCTGTTCAAGCTCGGACGCTGGCGCTGTGGGGTGAGGCTGGAATAATTATGAATGAGTGGCTATCTGGCGCTATCTCAGTCGCTAAGCAGGATCGGCTTGATAAATGTGTGATTGTGGTGGGGAGCCGGCGTTCTCGTGGCGGTGCCCGTCATTACCGGCTGCTCACCAGTCGCTACCTGCCGCTATCCCTTGTTAAATAAGGGCCTAAGTCAGTGATTGCTGCATCTGTAGCTTTCTCAGTTGTATTTGAGTTTGGCCAAAATAGGGTCACAGCCAGAGATTTAAGTTTGTTCTCTATCCTATCTAAAGAAAATAGTTTGGATTTAGTTGGACTTTTTAGTGCAATAAAAGCATTTATGGTTGGTAAAATATACATTTTTTCAAAAAAAAAGTTTTCTATATCAGACTTAAAGAGATTGGCCAGGCAAAGACAAAAAAGTCTATACGGACCTTTTGTCCAGGACCACGCAATTCTGTCTCCCAACACTGGCAACCTCGCATTGGGGCATCTGTGGGCCCTTGTTTACCTATGAAGGAGAAAAAGCTATATCCTTCCTCCAGAGCCGGGCAGACATGGCAATAATGTTCATTCCCCCTCATCGGTAAGTATAAAGTTGCTGGCAATGCCACAGAGGAGTTGCAAAGGACAAAAGGTGAATATTTTCGTTTCCATTTAAAAGACTATTGAGGAGTAAACAGGAAAAGCATTTTAGTCCCAAAAAGGAAAACTTACACAGGTCCCTTGCTTGTAAGTTATCCTTTTTGGGACCTTGAACCCAACAGAGAGATTAGAGGTCCCACCTAGTGTCAGGCCTACAGGTCTTCCCCATCTCTCCCTTTCCTCCCTTGCAGCAGGTCACATCCAGATTAGATCTCCTGTATAAACCCAATGAGTATATCTGGACCCGGCACCCATGTGCATCCACTGCTGCTACTAACATTGGAGGGGGGGGGGGCTTCCCAGAAAACTACTGGGAGCACGTCTGATACCCAGGGGGACAAATTTTCTCAATGGGTGAGTCTACAAGATGAAAAGAGCGCAATATGTCTTGAAAACCAACATCACTTAGGGGGTGCTGATAAGGGCTCTGCATGGCACCTGTGGACTTGAGTCACAGTTGAACTTGAATGACAGACCATTACAGTCACCCTGCTGCCAGGGTTTGGGTGACTGGCCTGTCACTCAAGGTCCTAGCTTCTGTGCAAATTGCCTGAATATACAGACCTTTTGTCCAGGACCCCGCAATTCTATCTCCCAACCATGGCAGCCTTGCATTGGGGCATCTGGGGCACCTATGAAAGAGAAAAAGCGATATCCTTCTTCCAAAGCCAGGGTAGACATGGCGGTACTGTTCATTCTCGGAAGACTGGAGGACGGTGGCGATGCTCAGAGGAGTTGCGAAGGACAAAATTTGAATATTTTCATTTCAATTTAAAAGACTATTTAGGGGTAAAGAGGAAGAGCATATTAATCCCAAAAAAGGACAACTTACAGTATACATGTCCCTTTTGTTGAGCTGCTTAGCTTCAGTATCTGGATCACTGGCCAGATATAACAAACACAAAATTAAAACATTCCATAAGTTCACGAGGATACACCTGCAAGGTAGGGTCATCTTTGGTCATCCCAAAGGTTGTAAAGAACCCTGGTGGCCTTTTTTTCCTGCCCACTGAAAGCAAATGCTCTACCCAAAATAACCACCATGGATCTTGTCAAACCCTGTCTAAATTATCTGTGCAGGAGGATAAAAATGAGGATAGGAAAGAAGGATAAACAATACGTTTTTGGCACTGTGCCTGTAGTTCCAGCAGATCAAAGCCCTTTTTTTCTTCCCTACTTATGGTTCCCTTATGGAGGATCCAAGTCCAAAGCCTAGGTAGAGCCTTTAGGGTAGTACCTGTGGGAGCAAAGTCTTTTCTTCAGGTTTGGAGAAACGTGTTACCCCCAGCACCTGCTGGATGCCTTGTGCGCTGGGTGGGGGGGGGGGGGGGGGGGGCAGGGAGTGTAGGGTCCTTCCTCTTGGGCACACTAGATGTTTTTGTGCATATTGTGCCATAATGTTGGTGCACGCACACAAGGATTTAATTAAAACCCTCTAGGACAGGGGTGGGCAATTATTTTTTCCATGGGGCCACATGAGAAACTAAAAATATTGTGGAGGGCCGGGCCAAAAGGCTGAACTCAAGTCTGCATTATATTATTTGTATTTCTTTATAATTGTTGTGACAAGCTGGTACGAGTATATGTTATAGTTAAACAATGAAAAAGTGAGGTTGCCTTACAAAAAATGTAATTTATTAAATAAACCATATTGTGTGTGTCCAGTGAAGTGTCACACAGCAGGGCATCCCAAATTGGGATGCCCCAGAGGCATGATGCCTGTAACCCAGCCCTGGATTCCTTCACACTCCAAAGGGCTGGGTTACATGGGTTTTGGTCTGCTTTAAAACATCATGACCAGATCAGGTTAGGATGGAATAACCCCCCTCCTTTACATTATTATTAAAGTAACACAGCGCTGCTCACACTTTTTACTCAGTAGCAATGTGAAAAATTGAGTATTCCTTCACATAAAGCAGAACAAAACCCAGATCGGCCACTGGTCTTCCCCCCTGGAAACCCCAGATCGGGATGCCCCATTGTGTGAAACCCTTTTTACTCAGTAGTAACATGAAAAATGGCAGACTCCCGCCCTTAAAGCGGAACAAAGCCCCGATCTGGGATGCTCAGGTGGAAGACCAGTGGCCTCTCTGGGTTCATTTCCACTTTAAGGGGGAGTCCACCATTTGTCAAGTTGCTACTAAGTAACAAGGGTTTCACACAGTGGGGCATCCTGATCTGGGATGCCCGGGGAGGGAGGGAAACCAGTGGCCGGCCTTGGATAAAAGGCTGTGTGAAACCCTTCCTATCTTGCAGCATGGTCCCCCCGCCCTCCCAACGGCATTGGTCTGGACAGAAATGGACTACGAAAGCCAGTGCACCATCAGGCGCTGCGTACGCCATGTAACACATTTGGTGGACTACAAGTGCCAGCAGCCTAAGACGTGAGGCACAGACAAGTGGCTGGAGTACCTCAATCTCCAGCGACACATGCCACACAGTACAGGCCAAAGGCTGGAAGAGAAACTCTGCCCACAGCCAAACCTGCAGGAGGGAGCTGTCCAATAGGAGAGCAGGATCTAATCCACACCTGCCCCTGCTACATTAGACTACAGAGGGGCAAAAGTGCTGTTCAAACCCGGCACTATCTCTTCCGGCAAGACCGCGCCGACAGTGGGCGCGACTGAGCGGCAGGCAGGGGCATCGGCAGTGTGAGGCCGCGCACCTTACAGGGAATGCTGGTCGCGGGCCGGTCAGAGCCAATCAAAGGGCCGTATGTGGCCCTGGGGCCTTACAATGCCCAGGTCTGCTCTAGGAGTAAATGACAGGGCACTTATGCCCTTATTCATCAAGCGATAGCGCCAGGTAGTGTCTGACGAGCGCCAGGTAGCGGCAGCTAACGGCGACTACCGACTCAAGTACGCCCGGCGGCGGTCACAATGACGCATTTATCAAGCAAAATGAGGCTAGCGCCGGCGAGAGCGACGGCTAGCGCGGCATTCATCATGAAGCCGCCTGGACCGAACAGCGCCGCTGCAAATTCCCTCACAGCGCCAGGTATGAGCTGTCGCTCCCTGGCGATGTCCAATGCATTTCAATGGAGCAATCTATAATTATTCATAATTAATTGGTAATAATTTTTTTTTTTATTATTTAAATGTCAAAAAATCGGAGAGCACTTCTGCAATGTTAGGATTTATTTTTAAGTAAAAAAAAAAAAAAAAAAATTATGTGCAGAATTGATCTAACAGGTCTGAGATTAATGTATTCATATTACAAAATGATTCTAAAAACATGTATAATGTTACATTCAAAAAATATGGTTGTTTAGGGGTTAAAAACTAGTTAATACAGATCGCCGCCAGCGCTCTGGGGTTTAAACAAGGAATGGACAGCGACAGCACATTCGGAGCGTGATTTGTTGATGAATATGAAGCTAGCCGTTCGCTCTGGCCATTCGTTGTCAGGCGCTCACATACAACGCTGGACCTGTGAAACAGCGACCTCCCAGCCCGTATTCAACATTACCGCACACCGACTGAGTCGCTGTCATCAAGCTAATGCCGGCCAAGCACAGCGAATACTGGCTGGCGCTGAAAAAATCACGCTACAGTCGCTCATCTGTCGCTACCTGGCGCTATTGATGAATCGGCCTCCCCATCAGCTTCTTGCCTCTCTAATGATTTTGTCTTTGAAAATTATATTATGTTCCCTTTTCTGCCCAAATTTGTCATGGTGGCTATGTAAGAAAGCCTGAAAGACGTAACCACTGGAAGAAATCAAATCCCTAAAAGTCGAGCTTAGAGGTACAGCCTCCCATCCAGCATGGTGGGAGGAAACTCAGGCACTGGAATGAAGCTTTCTAAATGAACTGATGGGGGTTTCCAAGCAAACCTTTTATCAGTTAACAAAAAGGATTTGTTTGGGCTTCCTTTGGTGTCTTTAGAAACTGTCCACAACAGCAAATCCTTTCTTGCTTCGATTTTGTTGTGTAGGTTGATTCCTTCCTTTTCTAAAAACCCTGAAGACTGTTTAGAAGAGATATATATGTTTCTGCCGCAGCATCTGCCAATTATATTCTGTTATTATCTACCAACTGTTCTGATCCCCATTACCGCTAATGTATTTTCCCAGTAGTGTAATCAGGTAATTGTGCTCAGACGATATATTATACAGACATCCTCCTCAGCAGCATGACCAGCTTCTGCCAACATCAGAAATGGGTTAATGAAGCTGTCTGGGTCTGCCGATCATTTCCTGTTCACTCTGTAATGATTGCTCAATGAGAGATGATGGGAAGATGGTGATGGCGCTAATCTCAGCCTCCTCGCTCTTCTTTCTTCTCTTTTCACTTGACAGGGTTTTGTAACACTTGAGTGGTCTTCGCTTAGCATTGTCATGTAGTGTGGGTGTCGAACTCTGCTGAACAGAATAAAATGGGAGGGTTACCGCACAACTTCTGGCAAAACAAAGCTGCATAAAAAGCTTGTGTTTCATTAGTTGATGACCTGCGTATTCAGCAGATAAGGGGCCATTATATTCTATGGCCTGCTACTAAACAAGGGGATCTGACCAAGTGCTACAAGAATGCCCACCAGCACCCAACCAGCAGTGCAAAGTGTCCCCACCTCCTAGTATTAAACGTCCCTATTAAAGTGAACCTGTGACATATAAAAATGTGATCTTATAATAAAGCCAGAAATATATATACTGGCATGTCCACGGGCTCTCCCCACAGCTTCTAACATTGGCAGTGGAAGAGTTCCCCCCACAAGTTTGTTGTGCCAAAAGTGGTCAGACCCCCCAAAAAAGGTGGTGGCAAACCTGGTATAATTAGCAGATCACCTCTAATCTCAATCAAGGTCCTAGTGTCCATCTGTGCTTTTTGCTGCTTTTACCTTTGTCAGGCCTTCCCAATTTTTCAGCAAAAATACATAAAAAAACTATACACCCACCTTTCCTCCCTTGCAGCAGGTCACATCCAGATTAAATTTTCTGTATTCACCCAATGAGGATATCTGGATCCGGGCACCCATGTGCACCCACTGCTGCTTCTAACATTGGAGGGGGAGGACCTTCCTAGAATACTGCTGGGAGCACACCTGATACCCGGGGGGGGGGGCAGATTTTTGCAATGGGTGAGTCTACAACATTTGGACAGAGCACAATAGGGCTGATTCATAGCCTTCTCAAAACCATCTAGTTTTTGTCTCGTAATGTGTAATTTTCACTTTATTCCCGAATGTCTACGTGTGTACGCATGATGCATAGCCGCCATCGGGAACGTTCCGTTTACTTTTCGTAGCTGCGTACATTAAATGTATTTTAATTATCAATAAATGATAGACATAATAAACATTGTAAAGATGTAAAATATTTATTAAAATTTTATCAAATATTATTTGAGTAGTATAGCTTATAACATTTTATTTTTTACTTCTTTTTTTTGGGGGGGGGGGGGCTGGTAAACATTTTTTTTAAAACAAAAAATTCTAAAAAGCTATTTATAAAAAACGCGGCAGGCTCCCAGATTTCTAGTCATTGGTGGTCCCCGAAGCAAGCTGAAATCCGACAGACAGACGCTTAGCTGCAGACACACAAATTCATCCACGTAGTCCGCCTCCATAACACTGCAGCCCACACGACAGCAAACTTTCACCAGGAAATAGACCCCGTAAGTTGGGCGAAAACACACTTGTTTTATTGGCCGTGTTCGAAACAACAATCAAGGCTCGGAATCATGCGCAAGCCCATTCCAATAACGTAACATTCCCGAGAAAGCGAACTATTTACGCGAAATATACGACCATCGAAAATGCTTATTCGCGTTAACGGAAACGCACATACGCATGAAAAAAGACACGAAAATCCAGCTAATGGCTGCAAAATCTCACAAAACATACACAAACACATGTGAAAGTGAAGGAAAAGGAGGCTGTGAATCAAGGCCAATATGTATTGAAAACCAACATCACTTTGGGGTTGCTGATAAGGGCTCTGCATGGCACCTATGGACTTGTATGACAGACCATTATAGCCACACTGCTGCCAGGGTTTGGGTGACTGACCTGTCACTCAAGGTCCTAGCTTCTGTGCAAATTGCCTCGAGTGTGTTTTTGCATCATGTTATTGCATGTTACAACATGCTTGGATTTTCTCTTGAATAACTTGACCCTTTTTTGGAGGCCTACAAGTCAATTTTTATATGGAATCCATCCATTTCATCCAAAAATACACTTCCATGGTCTATTGACAATGGCACCTGTGGATTCCCCACTTCCCACTCCAATGGTAGACGCTGAACATGCGCTTTGTGCATGCACGCCTGGTGAACCTGATTGGCCATTGTCAATCGAGACACGAGCATGAGCGTACCCAGTAGGTAGCTGTGCCTGTTTATATTAACTTTAGGTCTATTTTGGGGGATTTAGAGTTTTTAAATGAGCTCGATTAAATATTACAGTAAAGTTTAGAGGTTAAAGTAGGATTTATGAGAAAGAATAAAAAGACTGTCTATGTGCATTAAAAAAAAAACCTTTAGCAATCCAGCTACCAATCCTGAAATTCTTATGATAATTTATTCAATATACTGCCATACTTATTGTTATTTTTTATCCTAACTTAAGTCTGGGTGAACTCCTTTCTCTCCTTATGACCCATTCCTTTGGTGTTTTATATATATATATATATATATATATATATATATATATATATTTATATATATATTTTTAATATACTGTATATTTTTAATATACTGTATATCTAATATATATATATATATATATATATATATATATATATATATATATATATTTAGCTGTGGAAGAAGATATTATTACACTTTGTAATAAAGATAACATGGATAGATTTCGATACATACTGTAGTTGTTCTCACACCTTGAGACTAATGAAATGCTTTGCTTTCCTCTTGCAAGCTAAGAAACCGCCCCAGCCGGGTGAGACAAAAGGAGGATTTGCCAAGACAAAAGGCGACCAATTCCCCACACAATGGCCGCCTCGTACAATGGCGGCCCAGCTGCTCCTGCCATGCCGGCTCTCATTCTTCCTTGGTGGGGGAAGCGGGAGAGCTTTTGAGGACCGCATGCGTACAGTAATTCCATCCAGTGGGAACAAAACTACAGAAAACACTGAAGACAAAAACCCTTTTATAGTTAAAGGAGAACCCTGATCTAAAGACATACCTCCCTGTAGTTTCTCCAGTAAGGGACCATAACTGTTCTTAGATTTTAGAAGCCATATAACTCCTTTTGAACAGGAAACTTTTGAAAGTGTTTAAAGTGGACCAACACCCGATATCTATAAGATTCCCGGGCCGATCAGCATTGGGCGAGCGGGGCACCCCGATCGGAGGTGCCCCGCTGTGTGAAACCCCCCGGAAAGCCCCTTAATGCCTACCTCTTTCTGGATCCAGCGGCGCATGCGCGAGCCGCCGCCTCTAGCAGGGCGCGCACCCGCGCCGGCGGTTTGTGAATGGCCGGCGCGGGTGCGCGCCCTGTTAGAGGGAAGCGCGAGCGCGGCGGCGGCCTCGCTCCCCTTGTCCGTCGCTGTCACCCGCTTGTACGTCGGCGGGGATTGGGCGGCGCGGTCACGTGGGAGCGTGGTGAGGTGGTCGATTGGGGTGCCCCCCCCCCCGAAGTGGACCTGGGTGTTGGTCCACTTTAAAAAAACAAAATACAGGGTACATGTGGATCCACCTGCCCCATAAAATACTTACCCCAAGTAAGTGGATACCTTAGCCCCAAACAGGTTAATTGGTAGCAATGAAACTCAGGGGTTTATTTATCAAGGGCTAGCGCCAGGTAGTGTCTGACGAGCGCCAGGTACCGCCAGCTAACGGCGGCTACCGACTCAAGTACGCCCGGCGGCGGTCACAATGACGCATTTATCACGCTAAATGAGGCTAGCGCCGGCGAGAGCGACAGCTAGCGCGGGATTCATCATGTAGCCGACTGCAACGAACAGCGCCGCTGCTAATCCCATCACAGCGACAGGTATGACCTGGCGCTCCCTGGCGTTGTCCAATGCATTTCAATGGAGCAATCTTTAAATAATCATAATTAATTGCTATTAATGTTTTTTTTTTTTTTTAATGTTAAAAATTTTGTGACCACTTCTGCAAAATTGTGCAGAATTGATATTACAGGTCTGATATTCATGTATTCATATTACTAAATGTTTAGAAAAACTTGTATAATTTTTACATAAAAAAAAATGGTTGTTTGGGGGTTATAAACTACTTTACACACATCGCCGCCAGCGCTCTGGGGTTTAAACAAGGAATTCACAGCGCGAGAAATTTTTGAGCGTGATTTGTTAACGAATCTGCAGCAAGCCGTTCGCTCTGGCCATTCGCTGTCAGGCGAACCCATACAACGCAGAACCTGTGAAACATCGACCCCTAACCCCGTATTCAACATTACCGCACACCGACTGAGTCGCTGTCAACAAGCAAACCCCGGCCAAGCACAGCGAATACTAGCTGGCGCTGTGAAAATCACGCTACTGGCGCTCATCCGTCGCTACCTGGCGCTATTAATGAATCGGCCTCTCAGTAAGACACTGGAAGCTGATACACAGGTGCTTCTCTATCAGCCCGGCCTTGCATTCTAGTGGGAAGTAGGCGGGCAGGCTGATTCATTACTAATGGCAGGTACCGACAGATGAGCGTCTGTAGCGAGGCTTTGAGAGCGACCGCTAGTAGTCGCTGTGCTCGGCGATGGTTCGCTATTTCAGAGCGTCTCAGTCGCTGCCCGGCATTGATGAATATATTGTGTGATTCGCTCTAACATCTGTACAGAGCTGTAAGGGAGCGAATGGTCAAAAAAATAGCCTCACACCACGCCAGCACTCAAAATTGGGTAGTTGTAGTCCATAGCGCCAGAGGCTGTGTGATTAAAGTCTGTTTTTGAACATGTATCCAGTAGTAACAAAGCGAAAACATATGGAATTACATTGTTATTACATTGTAACATTTTAATACCAGACAAGTAAGGACAATTCTGCATAAAAATAATATAAATCAAAAAAGTTTTCAAAAATGACTTTAAATAGGCCAGGAGAGATGACACAATTATTTGATAATTATGAAAATAAAAAACCCTGTTTAAAGATAATGAAAGGATCGTCCATTGAAATGTATGATGAATGGAGAGCGACAGGTAATACCAGGCGCTCAGAAAGCCAGAGCGCCGGCAGTATGGTGAGCCGTCTGTGATGATGAATCAGTCGCTATGTGTCGCTGTTAGAGTCGCTCACCAGATTCGCATTGATAAATGTGGTATTGTGTACAGCACCCGGCGGTCACTGTTCGCTACCTGATGTTACCTGTCGTTGCCAGTCGTTACCTGGCGCTATGGCTTGACGAATAAATCCCTAAGTGTAAAAACTGTCTGCTTACCTGCCATGCAGAGGATACCTCCTGGTGTGCTGCTGGACAACGCTGTTGAAGCTGAGATTTAGAGGCCGATTCATTAATAGCGGCAGGTAGCGACAGTTGAGCGACTGTAGCAGTGTTTTCACAGCGCCCGCTAGTAGTCGCTGTGCTTGGCCGTTGTTCGGTTGTTGACAGCGACTCAGTCGGTGTGCAGTAATGTTGAATATTGGGTGAGGAGTCACTATTTGACAGGTTCCGCGCTGTATGGGAGCGCATGATAACGACTGGCCATAGCGACCGGCTCCCACCATATTCATTAACAAATCACGCTCAAAAAATTCTCGCGCTGTGAAATGCTTGTTTAAACCCCAGAGCGCTGGCGGCGATGGGTTAAAAGTAGTTTTTAAACCCCCAAACAACCATATTTTTGGAAACCAAAAAAAGCAAGTTTTTAATAACATTTTGTAATATGAATACATTAATATCAGACCTGTAATATCAATTCTGCACAAAGTTGTTTTTTTTTTTTTTACCTTAAAAAAAATATATAACATGGCAGAAGTGGTCACAGAATTTTTCACATTTAAAAAAAAAAAAAAAAAAAACATAAATATGAATTAATTATGAATATTTAAAGATTGTTCAATTGAAATGCATTGGAGAGCGCCAGGTAGCGAGAGGTCATACCTGTCACTGTTCAAGGTCGGACGCTGGCGCTGTGGGCTGAGGCTGGAATAATGATGAATGAGTGGCTATCTGGCGCTATCTCAGTCGCTAAGCAGGATCGGCTTGATAAATGTGTGATTGTGGTGGGGAGCCGGCGTTCTCGTGGCGGGGCCCGTCATTACCGGCCGCTCACCAGTCGCTACCTATCTCTTGTTAAATAAGGGCCTTAGCCTACTTTCTCTAAACCAGCTTGTGGATTTTATTTATGCATGACCACCTTTTTTCACCATAGGAGGTGGACAAATCTCCACCTTTCTATGTGCCTGTAGGGGTAATCTAGCTCATTTATCTTCTTCTCTGTCTCCTCTGTGCTACTGAGCTCACTGAAAATAGCAATAGCAACAACAAAAATGAACCATGTTCTTATGATGGCGGGTGAGTTAAAAGAAGTGAGCCAGATACACAGACAAATACATGGACCTTCCCCACTGTTTTTACTTACCTTCACGGGACAAGCATAGTTTCTTTCTAACACAGAGACAAGGAAGTTCAGCCTTGCTGGAGAACAGAATGCATAATATCATCCCCATTATTCTGTTCATAGAGATCAGACTGGCCGAAATCAATGTTTAGGGAGGTAAGAAACTTGATTTTGTGATCAATCTATACTGTTTCTTTAATTCACATGCCAATCGCAATACTCAGCAATGTTCCTCTCCAGCCTCATTGGTGTGCAAAACTTCCTTCGGTCTTCTGGACTATAAGATAGCCCCCGAACCACCCAACAGGGGTCTGCAAGCTTCATTTACCCTCCTGAGCTACAGATTGTGGACCCTTGATCTAGAGAAAGGATTAGATCTCTGATTAGACTTAAAGTGGACCCAGGATTTGCGAATGAGTGCCCTTTCCCCGAGGGCACTCATTCACAAATGCCTGGGGCAGCTGCCAGGGGCCCCCCACCCTCCAAGGGGCCAACTGACAGGGCCAGCCTTTGGGGTGTACGACAGGTGCATCCAAAATCAGGAGAATCTAGATTTGTTTAGACTCCGAGGTCCATGTTTAAAGGGGTTTAGTGGGCTTCAAAGTAGACCAAAACTAGAGTTTTGGTCCAAATAGCATGATCCTTAGGGGGCATCCAGATTTGGGACGTCCCTCTGTGATGTGATGCGACTCTTCACCACAAAGGGGCCCACTGAGACCATGGTGCCCAAGGTCCCACATAGACCTGGAGCCGGCCCTGCCAGTGACCGGGTAAGTATGACTTAATTTCCTGTGTAATTAAACCTATCCTAATACAGTAACTGCACAGGACAAAAAAGAAAAGCCATGGGTGTCATCAGTGGTGGACAGGAGCACCGAGGGCACTATGAGCCTATCAACAGGAATCACTCACCTGTGCCCAAACCTGTCTGAGGCCAGAGCCACACCCAACACAATAATGGGCCAAGTGTCCCCTTTTCTCATTCCTTTTCTGAGGTTCCTATTCAACGAAATGCATCTCGCTCACTAACGCTCACAGCTTAGCGTGCTACCTGCTGGCCATTAACTGCCTTTCTGGCCCTGTGAGCCAAATGGACTGAGACACAAGTGAGTAAAAGGACGGTCAAATTGGAGAATAAAGAAGGTCCAGTTTGGCTTTATAATAAAATCAGGCCTTAACCAGTGTCCTATGCTGAAGCCAATGACCTGTCCATGATTTAGAGGCCGATTCATTAATAGCGGCAGGTAGCGACAGTTGAGCGACTGTAGCGGCATTTTCAGAGCGCCCGCTAGTAGTCGCTGTGCTTGGCCGTTGTTCGGTAGTTGATAGCGACTCAGTCGGTTTGCCGTAATGTTGAATATTGGGTGAGGAGTCGCTATTTGACAGGTTCCGCGCTGTATGGGAGTGCATGATAGCGACTGGCCCTAGCCACCGGCTCCCACCATATTCATTAAAAAATCACGCTCAAAAAAATTCTCGCGCTGTGAAATGCATGTTTAAACCCCAGAGCGCTGGCGGCGATGGGTTAAAAGTAGTTTTTTAACCCCCAAACAACCATATTTTTGGAAACCAAAAAGAACAAGTTTTTTAAATAATTTAGTAATATGAATACATTAATATCAGACCTGTAATATCAATTCTGTACAATTTATTATTTTAATTTTTTTTCCCTTAAAAAAATTATCTAAAATGGTAGAAGTGGTCACAGAATTTTTCACATAAAAAAAAAAAAAAATTAATAACACTTAATTATTAATATTTAAAGATTGTTCCATTGAAATGCATTGGAGAGCGCCGGGTAGCGAGAGGTCATACCTGTCGCTGTTCAAGGTCGGACGCTGGCGCTGTGGGCTGAGGCTGGAATAATGATGAATGAGTGGCTATATGGCGCTATCTCAGTCGCTAAGCAGGATTGGCTTGATAAATGTGTGATTGTGGTGGGGAGCCGGCGTTCTCGTGGCGGGGCCCGTCATTACCGGCCGCTCACCAGTCGCTACCTGTCGCTATTCCTTCATAAATAAGGGCCTTAGTTTCTTTCTTCTTTAGTATAAGCCAGCTTTGGTGCTCTAATATGACTCAGCTTCTGACCAGTCACATGGGTGCCCAACCTGTCCTATTGGATTGTAAGCTCCAAAGACAGTCAGGAACTGGTATGAAATATATATATATATATATATATATATTATGAATTATTCCACGTAAATCATACAATTTTATTTTCGTGCTTTGTGAAATTTTCCAGATAGACTCTTGTGTCCTGCAGTTCCCAGTAACACATCCTCCCTTAACCTGACAGGTGAACAAAAGCAGCTGAAATGTCCTCTGATCTTGAAAAGACAGGAAGCTGGCAGGCCACTAAAGGAAACATGAAGAATACAGGAATTATAGGTGTTTGTCATACAGTGGTAACCCAATATCCAATCGCTCGCACAAGTCTAATGTCTGGTCCATGCAGGTGCCTCATGAAGGAACTATCCGGGGCTCGCATCAAAAGAGTCTATAAAAAGAATAGAGGTGCTCCCTACGATTATTTGCCAACCACTCCTAATTAAATTTGGCAGATGCACCCCATCATATGCACCATAGCATAGTCTTTCCCACCAGGGACACAGACAGAAAGCAACCTAAACCACCACTCGCAATTTAAAGAGATACAGAAGGTGAAGGCAGTTGTTAGACCATTGTGTCTGGCATTGTCTTAAACTGTTTTCAGTTTAATAAATTATTTGGGCGTAGGCCTTGACTCTGTGTTGCCGCATAATAACCAACATTCTTTGGGGACAGGCATTTTCCTCACCTTGGCTGTTCTCTCTCTCTCCCAGCGTCCATAGTCTGATGATCTGGAGCTTTAGACCACCAGCTTAGCTCTATTATTGGTGGTCTATGGCAGAGGAATTCAGGGGGTGTGCCACAACTCTTTGCCTTGTTGCTACTTTCAGGAGCAGCTGCGTTCTGTCAGGAAGGGAGATGGCATCCATGATGAGGTGAGCTGCTGAATGATAGTTTATGCATTTTCCCTACAGAGTCCCTTTAACTTACAGTACATTATCTAGTGCCGCAGCCAGGGCCTCCTATTATAGGATTGGCAGTGTGTTCCCAGGCTTCCAGCTGTTGCTTTCTTCCCAACTTATGGGTTATCCTTGCAGTGCTGTCCATACTTTACAAGGGACTTTATGTTGTGTTAAACTATTTGCCATTTGCTATCGGGGAGGCCGATTCATTAATAGCGCCAGGTAGCGACAGATGAGCGACTGTAGCGGTATTTTCACAGCACCCGCTAGTAGTCGCTGTGCTTGGCCGTTGTTCGGTAGTTGATAGCGACTCAGTCGGTGTGCAGTAATGTTGAATACGGGGTTAGGAGTTGCTATTTGACAGGTTCCGCGCTGTATGGGAGCGCATGATAGCGAACGGCTCCCAGCATATTCATTAACAAATCACGCTCAAAAAATTCTCGCGCTGTGAAATGCTTGTTTAAACCCCAGAGCGCTGGCGGCGATGGGTTAAAAGTAGTTTTTTAACCCCCAAACAACCATATTTTGGGAAACAAAAAAAAAAAAAGTTTTTAAAGACATTTGGTAATATGAATACATTAATATCAGACCTGTAATATCAATTCTGCACAAATTTTTTTTTTTTTTACCTTATCTAACATCTAAGTGGTCACAGAATTTATGACATTAAAAAAAAAAAAAAAAAAATTATTAACAATTAATTATTAATATTTAAAGATTGTTCCATTGAAATGCATTGGAGAGCGCCAGGTAGCGAGAGGTCATACCTGTCGCTGTTCAAGGTCGCTCTCTGGCGCTGTGGGGGGAGGCTGGAATAATGATGAATGATTCGCTATCTGGCGCTCTGTCAGTCGCTAAGCAGGATCGGCTTGATAAATGTGTGATTGTGGTGGGGAGCCGGCGTTCTCGTGGCGGTGACCGCCATTACCGTTCGCTCACCAGTCGCTACCTGGCGCTTGTTAAATAAGGGCCTTAGTTAGGCTTTAATGGATATTTATATCAATCCATCAAGCATTTGTGTTGATTTATTATAAGTGTTAATGAGTTAAGCAATGGCTTGGAAGGAACATCTTTATTTAGTCATGTATATGGTCCAGGAACAGACCTGCTAGACAGAGGCCCAATCGAAAGTGGCCATCACTGGGTCACTGATATTGGTCCTGCGCGCAGCATTGTTCCCTGTAAGCTCCGGTAAATCCACCTGCGTGAAAAGTTGGGCAGGAGCAGAGAATTAGACCGCGTGGAGAAATGGGCATGAGCAAAAGATTGGAATGCGCATGTGCTTATGAGATCCATTTCCTGTGATTTGATCCATCTTCTACTTCTTCTCAAACTGAGTCTCTGGATTGACCTTGGCATTACTGTTGGAGGAAATAACAGCTTGTTAATAAGAAACAAAGAAGGTTGACGGCAGAAGGAGACCATACGGTCCATCTAGTCTGCCCTTATGTGTATACTGTATGTTCTCTGTATCTTATGTGTATACTGTATGTTCTCTTTATCTTATGTATATACTGTATGTTCTCTGTATCTTATGTGTATACTGTATGTTCTCTTTATCTTATGTGTATACTGTATGTTCTCTGTATCTTATGTGTATACTGTATGTTCTCTGTATCTTATGTGTATACTGTATGTTCTCTGTATCTTATGTATATACTGTATGTTCTCTGTATCTTATGTGTATACTGTATGTTCTCTTTATCTTATGTATATACTGTATGTTCTCTGTATCTTATGTGTATACTGTATGTTCTCTTTATCTTATGTGTATACTGTATGTTCTCTGTATCTTATGTGTATACTGTATGTTCTCTTTATCTTATGTGTATACTGTATGTTCTCTGTATCTTATGTGTATACTGTATGTTCTCTGTATCTTATGTGTATACTGTATGTTCTCTGTATCTTATGTGTATACTGTATGTTCTCTGTATCTTATGTGTATACTGTATGTTCTCTTTATCTTAGTTGATTTTTCAACTACCTCTGCTGGAAGTTTGTTCCAAGCATCTACTACTCTTTCTGTAAAATAATATTTTCTAACATTGCTCCTGATCTTCCCCCCGACTAGCTTCAGGTTGTGCCCCCTTGTTCTATCATTAAGCTTCTTCTTAAAAACACTTCCCTCCTGAACCTTATTCAATCCTTTCACATATATAAAGGTCTCAATCATGTCCCCCCTCTCCCTTCTTTCCTCCAGACTGTACAGATTAATTCTTTAAGTCTCTCCTGATAAGTTTTAAGTTTAAGTCCTTCCACCATTTTCGTTGCCCGCCTTTGGACACGTTCTATTTGAATAATGTCTTTTTGCAGGTAAGGTCTCCAGAACTGCACACAGTATTCTAGCTGTGGCCTCACCAGGGCTCTATACAGCAGCATCACAACCTCCCTCTTCCTACTGGTGATGCCTCGAGCTATGCAGCCGAGCATCCTGCTTGCTTTTCCCACTGCCTGGCTACACTGTCCACTCATCTTGCAGCTATCAGTAATCAGTATCCCTAAATCTCTCTCCTCCGAGGTCCTGGCTAACACAGTGCTGCCCATACGGTGCTCAGAGCAGGGATTCCTTCTACCCAAGTGCAGGATTTTACATTTAGAGACATTAAACTCTAGTTTCCACAGTTTTGACCATCTATCCAGTAAAGCAAAATCATTTTCCATGTTGCAGAATAAGGGTCACCACTACAGTTACTTGGGGCCTTGTCTGTTCTTCCTTACAGGGGGCTTCCGTGAAGGACACCTTGTAAATTCGGGGCAGGGCCGGAAAAAGCAGGAGTAAACCAGGACTCATGCTCCAGGGACTACCATCACTTTATTAATAAGGGCAATAACTGACTACAGTTACTTGGGGGGGGGGGGCTCCACTAGACTTTCTGTCTAGGATGTCCCCTACCTGACCTAGATGAACAATTCAAGGAAAGGATCCGCTCAAAGGCAAAAAGAATAGTTGGAGACCTCACACACCCAGGTCACCCCTTCTTCGATCTCCTACCCTCTGGACGGAGGTACCGGGCTATCTCGTCCAGGACCTCTCGGTACAAAAACAGTTTCTACCCACTAGCTGTTAAAGTACTAAATAACCAACTTTAAGAATCCTGCAAGAACTTTCAGTCCCCAGCGCATCACCAGTTAGCTAACAGAGTGTCGTATGTAACTGAAAGCCCCTTGTATAATATGTATATCTAGCAAATGTTTAAACCCCATTGATGTATATAATATGTGTTTCGAGCAATTGTTCAAGCTCTATGGAGAACCCCCCTTTCAAAAAGTATTCCTAGTATGTATTCTGTACCTCCTTGGCGATCAATAAAGTATTCGTATTAGTCTAGGGTTCCCGGCACTTAATCCGGTCCTGATTCTGGGACATATTATGGGTAGTTTTGCCAGTTGGGCTCTACCAGCCGTTGGAACCTAATTGTCATCCGTAGTCCCTAGGATCTGGCCCCGCATGTCCATGTGAGTGGTCCCTGACAGGACCTAACCAATGCACCTTGTGCATTGGAGGTATGTTTTCCATGGCACTGTTACCCCCTCCTTGCAATGAAATAAGGGCAGATGCTTCACCAAATGATCTATTTGCAATGTAGGGGATTGAAAGTGCTATTCGGGGAAAGGGGTTGAGAAGCACTGTGATCTGAATGTGTGGGTTGGAGGCTCTCAACCCTTAAGGGATTTTGTCACTAGGATGGTCGGGATGACAGTTGCATTCTTCACTGGTTAATCCCTATTGGACTGGCCATTTATGTTAACATGGGGGAGTGTGGCCACATTTGACCAAAAATCAGGCAGACATAATAGGGCTGAATGAGGAAGTGAGCATTGTTTTCCCCCAATTTTTTTTTTTTGAGAAACTTTTTTTTTATAATGATTTTTTACTTGTAGGTTAATGCGGCACCCTGTTTAGGTACGTGAATTCGTTTAAAATTTGCACAGCTAAAAATGGTGCAGAATTGCACTAAGGAAAGAAAATCATTATAAACTGCCTGCTGGATCCGATTCCCCTCTGCATCCCTCACTTTCTGCATCGCACTAGGGCCCAGTTAGATTTAGGGCCTTATCCATGAAGGGATAGCGTCAGGCAGTGCCTTGTAAATGACAGGTAGCGACAGGTGAACGCCGGACACGGCACGCAATTACACATTTATCAAGCAGAATCTGTTGAGCGACTGGGATAACGCCATGTAGCGTCCGAATCATCTCTATCCCAGCATCAGCGTACAGCGCCGGCGTTCAGCCTTGCAGAGCGCCACGTATTACCTCTCGCTACCTGTCGCTCTCCCATACATTTTAATGGACGTTCATTTACTTCTCTTTAAACAGGGTTTTTGTTTTATTAATTTTTTTTTAATTCTCAAATAATGTTGGGATCTTTCCTGGCCTTGAAAAAGCCATGTTTTCATTTTTTTTTAATTTTATATATTTATGCAGGATTGATATTACAGGTCTGGCATTAATGTGTTTATGTCACAAACTCACAATGTTATAACAATGTCATTCCATATGTTTTCGCTTTGTTACTGGTGGATACGTGCTTCAGAGAAGCATTTCTGAGCGCCGATGGTGTGTGAGGCTGTTGTTTTGATGAATATGCTGTGAGTCGGTCGTACTGACCAGTCGCTAACATGCGCTCCCATACAACGCTGTACTGGTCATATAGCAACTCCTCACAATGTATTCGTCAATGCTGCACAGCGACTGAGTCGCTCTGAACTAGCGAACCACAGCCGAGCACAGCGACTACTAGCGGGCGCTCTGAAATGCCTGCTACAGACGCTCATCTGTCGCTACCTGCCGCTAATAATGAATCAGCCTGCCCGTTATGCCTCTGTGTAGTTTAAAGGGGATCAGGACTTCAAATGGGATGTATCATGGGGAAAGCTCTTTGCGGCACATAGGGGATCTGGATGGGAAGTTAAAAGGGGTTGCATGGGACCAGGATTTCCCAATGCTGGCCATAGGAAGCCTATCCAATATGGGTGTAGGTCTACTTAAAGTGTTTTCTTGCATATAGAGAGACTGGCATTGGGAGGCCATGATTGCAGGGTTTACATACCTTCCAACGTTTCAGGGTGGGAAAGAGGGACAATGTTAAATTAAGCCACGCCCCCTCATTGAGGGATGAATAGGAGATAGGTGTAACAGTTACAAAAATACAAATAAGGAAACAAATCATTTATTGCTGCAGATTTACATGTTACACCTCAAAGAGGGACAAATGAGAACAAAGTGGGACAAGGGGGACATAGGTCTCGATTCAATAAAGGTAGAAAAAAATTCTCATGGTAGTAAAAGATTCAATTAATGAGAAAAAAGCCTGAGAATGTCACTGTTACTGAATCACCAGATAAAAAGACAATGAAAGTCAATGGCACTTTTTTACTCCTAAGAAAAGTAGAGAAGTGTTTCCTCCTTTCTACACTGTAGAAAAGCTGCCATTGACTTTCATTGTCTTTATCTGGTGATTCAGTAACAGTGACATTCTCAGGCTTTTTTCTCATTAATTGAATCTTTTACTACCATGAGAATTTTCTTCTACCTTTATTGGATTGAGGCCATAGACTCAATCCAGGGACAGTCCCTCCAAATGAGGGACTTGGATGGTAATCAGTCAGTTCTGGTAGTAAAGGTTTTTACTATTTATTTCAGGTTTGGAAGCAAGGCTTGCTATGGGGTGAGCTCCATAATATCATATTTCAGTGATATGTCAGGGCCATGTCAAGCAGAGACATACGAGGCATTGCCTTGGGTGCATCAGAGACAGAAAGTGCAACTTGATGCCTATGCAAACCTAGCTGTCAGGCCACAAGCAATATGGAAGAGGTGATTATTAAAGTGGACCAAAACCCACAGATATCAGCTAAGGAATCTATAAGATTCTTGGGCCGATTGCTTCTCCCCGGGGCATCTAGAATCAAGATGCCCCGCTGTGTGACGCCCCTCAGGCAGGGCCGACGTCAGCACCCGGCAAGGTGGGGCAGCTGCCGGTGGCCCCAACCCTCCGGGGGGGGGGGGGGGCCCACTGACAGGGCGTTTGATTGGCGACGGGCTGGGAGGGCACCGCCACAGCTGGTGCTCACATCTCCTCGAATGGCGGGGTTCCACACAACGGGGCATCATCGATTTAGATTCCAGGGGAGGAAGTGCCGGGTTTTGTTCTGTTTTTAAGTTGCCCACCCCAGCTGATTTCCTATACCTGGAGCATCCCAATCTGTGATACCCTCCTGTGTGACACCCTCCTGTGTGACACCCCCTGGGATCGCTGGCATACCCGCTATGCAAGCAATTCCACCCCTGGGTTTTGGTCTCAATTTGGGATGCCCCTGTTAGTGAAAGAACCCCCCTGGTTTGGCCATTAACTCAAACTGGCGACCCCACAGCGCATTTCCAGTTCCAGCAAAGTAAGGGAGGGTCACACACAGGGGCATCCAAACTCAGGAGGATCTAGATTCCTTAAGACTCCGAGGTCACGTTTAAAGGGGTTTGGTGCGCTTCAAAGTAGACCAAAACTAGAGTTTTGGTCCAAATAGTGTGATTCTTAGGGGGCATCCAGATTTGGGACGTCCCTCGGTGATGTGACGTGACTCTTCACAACAAAGGGGCCCACTGAGACCATGACACCCAAGGGCCCACATAAACCTGGAGCCGGCCCTGCCCCCAGGTCACATCCCCGCTATCCCTCTAGCAGGGTGCGTGCCCCCAGGAGCGTATTTGGTGTTCATGGTGCCCTAGGCACTTTAAGTGCTTGCTCCCCCATTTTTTAAGTCACGGTCCATATAAAAAAATGTGTGTAGGGGTAAAGGGTGCGGTGACATACCTCCCAAATGTCCCTGATTTGGAGGGACTGTCCCGTTTTTGAGTCCATGTCCCCCTGTCCCTCGTTGTTCTTATTTGTCCCTCTTTGAAGTGTAACCTGCAGATCTGCATCAATAAATGATTCATTTGCCTGTTCAAGTGTTTATAGTGTTGTAACTGTTACAATGTATCTCCTCTCCATCCCTTAATGAGGGGCGTGGCCTAATTTACAAATTGTCCCTCTTTCCCACCCTGAAAAGTTATGAGGCATGCAATGGGCAAGATGCAGAGTATGTGTGTAGAGGATGGAGAGGGCACAAAGGGGGAAATGCAAAGAAGCAGACAAGCATGTTCCATCTTTTACTGCATTCTGATATACAGGAGTCACATGACCACACCAGTGGAGGGGAGATGCTCTGGCACCCCCCCTTCACACAAATACAGTCTGCATCCTTCTGTGGCTGGGGAGGGGGTGCTTGTTAGGAGGCATTAATGTTCTGGATATGAGAGTTTTAATTTATTTTCCTTACTACAGTAGTAAGGGCAGCACCCCCCCTTCCAGGTTGCCACCCTAGGCACGTGCCTAGGGTTGCCTAATGGTAAATACAGCCCTGCGTGCCCCTCACTCATGGGGGCAGCCATTTTTCTAAAGCCCCTGCCGTGGACATTTTAACAGCAGGACACTGACCTCCAACGGGATCACAGAGGTAAGTTGTGCAGCAGCTTAAACTCAAAAATGAATATGCACAGCCCAGAATGTTAACAGCAGGTGCCAGCCTTGGGGACTTCACAACACATGAACTACTAAACAGTGGGATTCCAGGGCTAACCCACTCCTATTTCCACACCAGTGCCCGCACACTTTAAATCCAATTAATTCAATTTATTAGAGAATTGTACATACTACACAAATCAACATACACATACATTTTATACATACACAACACTATGAAACCATATATTAAAAACCAAGTGGGGAGGAGCTCCAGGGCTAACCAAATTAGATATCAATAATCGTCTTTGCACCAAATTAAGTATTCATGATTATATATGTTGGCAAACGCTTATAGGATAAAGTGCTTAGTGCATGTGCATATATTATTTCATAACTAAAAGAGTGGACACACATTACTTGTGCCAAAAGAAAAAAAGCTTCTTGCTGCTGCACACTTTAGGTGAAGCTGGTTGATGGGCCGCTCAGCTTTTCCCGGGTTTTGGCTGAAGTCCGTGTTCGGGTTTGGGAACCCGAACTCACAAAGTTCAGTACAAACCCAAACAGCACCCTATGGGCTATGCAAAGTATTTTTTTTTTATTTTGTTCCGCATACCCCATAGGATGCTGTTGTTTCTAAACCTTTAAACAATTATCATTAAACCACAAACTTGCGCCAGGTATCGCCAGCTATCGGCGGCTACCGACTCCAGAACGCCAGGCTGCGAACACAATGACGCATTTATCACGCTAAATGAGGCTAGCGCCGGCGAGAGCGTCAGCTAGCGCGGGATTCATCATGTAGCAGACTTCAACGAACAGCGCCGCTGCTAATCCCATCACAGCGCCAGGTATGACCTCTCGCTACCTGGCGCTCTCCAATGCATTTCAATGGAGCAATCTTTAAATATTCATAATTAATTGATATTAATGTTTTTTTTTTTTTTTTTAATGTCAAAAATTCTGTGACCACTACGGCAATGTTAGATATTTTTTTTAAGGGAAAAAAAAAAAACAACTTTGTGCAGAATTGATATTACAGGTCTGATATTAATGTATTCATATTACAAAATGTTTATAAAAACTTGTTTAATTTTTTTTTCACAAAATAAGGTTGTTTTGGGGTTAAAAAACTACTTTTAACCCATCGCCGCCAGCGCTCTGGGGTTTAAACAAGCATTTCACAGCGCGAGAATTATTTGAGCGTGATTTGTTAATGAATATGCTGGGAGCCGTTCGCTATGGCCGTTCGCTGTCATGCGCTCCCATACAGCGCGGAACCTGTCAAACAGCGACTCATCACCCCGTATTCAACATTACTGCACACCAACTGAGTCGCTATCAACAACCGAACAACGGCCAAGTACAGCGATTACTAGCGGGCGCTGTGAAAATACCGCTACAGTCGCTCAACTGTCGCTACCTGCCGCTATTAATGAATCGGCCTCTAAGAGTCATTCTGTCCCTTGAGCCTTTTCGGCACGATAGAGCATGGCAAGCCACAGCGGCCCCACAGCCTGTTCCGACCACAAAAGAGTGCGCATATGACTCCTAAAGCTGTGCCACGGCTTGCCGTTCCAGCTCAGCTATGCCCAGAAATGAAAGGAAAACCAGCAGCTTAGCTTAGAATACAAAAGATATTTACATATAATTAGTTGTGCTTTTAATTGGTTGATTTTACACAGGTCCCTCAAGGGAATATGGTGGGTGGAAAGCTGTTTGGCTGAGTGGCGTATGTGCCGTGGGAATCTGGAAAAGTTAAATTTACGGGGATCCAAAGGGATTTACACAGCGGGGAATCCGAAATCTGAATGCCCCCCACAAGGCACCTAAGGGGAAGTCTTGGCCTAGAGGTAAGGAAGTGATCCTGTGCTCAGAGGGTTCAATTCCCAGCCAGGACATGACTGAAGTGCTCTTGAGCAAATCACCCAGGGCTGACCTTGAACAAGTCTCCAATATGTGTGTCTACCCTGCAGACAGGGTTGGCGTCAGCACCTGGCAAGGTGGGGCAGCTGCCAGGGCCACCAGACCCCAGGGGGGGGCACTGAAAGCTGGCACTGGTTTAAGAAACAAACTAATACTTTTTTAATTGAGATGAGAATCTCTTAAAGGCTGCTCAACCTCCTATCTGCCGCTGCTATTTAAAGCATACTAAAACCCAGGATTTCCAGACCCATATTTTGATCCGCTTTACAGGGGCATCTCAATTTGGGATGCCCCTGTTTGTGAAAGACCCCCCCCTGTTTCGGGGATCCCACAGTACAGTCGCCAGTTTAGGGAATGTAATGAGTGAACGGGGGCGGGGGGGTCACAGACAGGGGCATCCAAAATCAGGATCCTTTTCACCTGGCCCTAGATTCGTTTAGACTCCGAGCTCAGGTTTAAGGGGTGTGCTTCAAAGTGGACCAAAACTAGAGTTTTGTTCCAAATAGCCTGATCCTTAGCCTGATCCTTAGGGGGATGCCCCTTAGTGATGTGATTCGACTCATCACCATAAAGGGGCCCACTGAGACCATGCCGCCCGAGGGCCCACATAAACCTGGAGCCGGTCCTGCCTGCAGACGTATGTTTCCCCCACCCCAAAATATATTATAGGATCATGGGGTGGGACGCCATGTTGCTGCATAGTGCTAGTTTCTTTTTAGTTTCATTTTCAACTACTCCCCTCACAGGACCCTACAACGTATAGTGCTATGCTACTAGCGCCGCACAGGGCATCGCTGGCACGCTGACCTCTGTCAGCAGCGGCAACATTCTGTGGGGAGCGGAGGGTAAAAAGAATTAAAAAATCAGCTGTGGCACTTAAAGCATAATTTATTGAAAAGCCATTACCATTAAAAACTATTCCCCAGCATCTAAAATTAATATATTTAAAGTGGACCTTCATCCTGAATAAGAGCCTATCTTATATGTTTCCCACACCCTGTACATACAGATTGCCCACATTAATCCGGACCTTCACCCTGAATAAGAGCCTATCTTATATGTTTCCCACACCCTGTACATACAGATTGCCCACATTAATCCGGACCTTCACTCTGAATAAGAACCTATCTTATGTTTCCCACACCCTGTACAGAGTGTGGGAAACATATAAGATAGGCTCTTATTCAGGGTGAAGGACCAGATTGATGTGGGCAATATGTATGTACAGGGTGTGGGAAACATATAAGGCTCTTATTTAGGGTGAAGGTCCGGTTTGAAGCGTAATTAGGCAGCCCACCACTCCAGGTATGTGTACTTTTAATGCTTTTGTTGTCCGACAAATGGTTTAAATTTGGAGAAAAAATTCCTATACGGAAAAAAATCCTATAAATTGTCCAAAAAACAAAAACAAAACAGTTTACACAGTGGGACATCAAAAACCTGGATGCTCCCACCACAAGGAACAAAACCCAAGAAAGTGAAAATCTTGGATTTTGTGCCTCTGAAAAAAAGACATAATAATAATAATAATAATAATAATAATAATAAAAAAGAAATTATTGTTTTCATTAAAAATGACTAATAACTTGCAAATTATAATAATATAAAACCCAAAGCCATAAATAAATCTAAAAATGAAAACAAATAAAAATAATATGAAAAAAAATGCTGAGCTATATGTATATATATATATATATATATATACATATATATATATATATATATATATATATATAGTATGAGGCTGATTCATCATTAGCGCCAGGTAGCGACAGATGAGCGACTGTAGCAGTATTTTCAGAGCGCCCGCTAGTAGTCGCTGTGCTTGGCCGTTGTTTGGTAGTTGATAGCGACTCAGTCGGTGTGCAGTAATGTTGAATATTGGGTGAGGAGTCGCTATTTGACAGGTTCCGCGCTGTATGGGAGCGCATGATAGCGACTGGCCCTAGCGACCGGCTCCCACCATATTCATTAACAAATCACGCTCAAAAAATTCTCGCGCTGTGAAATGCTTGTTTAAACCCCAGAGCGCTGGCGGCGATGGGTTAAAAGTAGTTTTTTAGCCCCCAAACCACCATATTTTTGGAAACCAAAAAAAACAAGTTTTTTAAATGATTTAGTAATATGAATACATTAATATCAGACCTGTAATATCAATTCTGCACATTTTTTTTTTTTTTACCTTAAAAAAATTATCTAACATTGCAGAAGTGGTCACAGAATTTTTCACATTAAAAAAATAAAAAAAAATTAATAGCAATGAATTATTAATATTTAAAGATTGTTCCATTGAAATGCATTGGAGAGCGCCAGGTAGCGAGAGGTCATACCTGTCGCTGTTCAAGGTCGCTCGCTGGCGCTGTGAGCTGAGGCTGGAATAATGATGAATGAGTGGCTATATGGCGCTATCTCAGTCGCTAAGCAGGATTGGCTTGATAAATGTGTGATTGTGGTGGGGAACCGGTGTTCTCGTGGCGGGGCCCGTCATTACCGGTCGCTCACCAGTCGCTACCTGTCGCTATTCCTTCATAAATAAGGGCCTATGTGTACAATATGGCAGTTTCCGTCCTGTCTCGGTGGCGGTCCCGGTAGCTGGGCCTGGTGACAGATCTGGGGGGTGACAGCTGTTCCCCGGGGCTGTTTGTTCTCGCTTCCCTGTAAATCTGGCCACAGCCACGTGTGAGAAGGAGGCCATTAAATCTGGATATGTCAACAGCGCTTCAGAGTAAACGAGCCGGCTCACTTGCAAAATGCTTCTCATTTTTAAGGACAGTCACAAATTGTTGTCCCTAATTTTGTCCCGGGAACTTATATTTAAAAAGTCAAGTATGTTTGTAACTGAAGGTGGCCTCTGCAGCGCGCTGATCACGTTATAAAGAGCTTGGCGCCATCAACTCCCAGCGGATGGAGCAGGAAGAATATGGCCGGACAAGCCGTAATCTGTTTTATCTAGGCTAGGCAGAGACTCGGGCAGGCTGATTCATCACTAACGCCAGGTAGCGACAGATGAGCGTCTGTAGCGGCATTTTCAGAGCGCCCGCTAGTAGTCACTGTGCTCAGCCGTGGGTCGCTACTTCATAGCGACTCAGTCGCTGTTCAGTAATGTTGAATACATTGTGAGGAGTCGCTATTTGACCAGTACAGTGCTGTATGGGAGCGCATGTTAGCGACTGCTCATAGCGACCGACTCCCACCATATTCAGCAAAAAAACGGCCTCACAAATCTCTGGCGCTGAAAAATGCTTGTTTGAAACCCAGAGCGCAGGAGGCTGTGTGTTTAAAGTCTGTTTTTCAGCATCTATCCACTAGTAACAAAGCGAAAACATATGGAATTACATTGTAGCAACATTGTAACATGAACACTTTAATGGCAGACCTGTAATGTCATTTCTGCAGAAATATCTGAAAAATGAAAAATTTGTCAAAAAACTGATTTTTCAATGCCAGGAGAGGTCACAGAATTATTTATGATTTTTGAAAAAAAAATAAACAAAAACCCTGTTTAAAGAGAAGAAAAGGTTCGTCCATTGAAATGTATGGGAGAGCGACAGGTAGCGAGAGGTCATACCTGGCGCTGTGCAAAGCTGAACGCCGGCGCTGTTCGCTGAGGCTGTGAAAATGATGAATCAGATGCTACATGGCGCTATACCAGTCGCTAAACAGATTCTGCTTGATAAATGTGTAATTGCGTGCCGTGTGCGGCGTTCACCAGTCGCTACCTCTCATTAACCAGCCACTACCTGACGCTATCCCTTCTTAAATAAGGGCCTAAGTATTGTAATATAGTCAGTGGCGTAACTGAAATGTGACGGGGCCCTGGTGTAAACATTAAATTAGGTCCTTTCACAGCTAATACATGAAGGGATAGCGTCAGGTAGCGCCTTGTAAACAACAGGTAGCGTCAGGTAGCGGCATGAGAAGGCCGGCCACAGCACGCAATTACACATTTATCAAGCGGATTCTGTTGGATAACGCCATGTAGTGTCCGATTCATCATTATCCCAGCCTCAGCGTACAGCGCCGGCGTTCAGCCTTGCACAGCGCCACGTCTTACCTGTCGCTCTCCCATACATTTCAATGGACGTTCTTTTACTTTCTTTAAACAGGGGGTTTTATTATTAATTTTTTTTTTTAATTCTCAAATAATGATGTGACCTCTCCTGGCCTTGAAAAAGCCATTTTTTCATTTTTTTTAAATTTTTATATATTTCTTCAGAAATGACATTACAGGTCTGCCATTAATGTGTTCATGTCACAATGTTATAACAATGTAATTCTATATGTTTTCGGTTTGTTACTGGTGGATACATGTTCAAAAACAGCCTTTAATCACACAGCCTCCGGCGCTCTGGGCTACAGTGAAGCATTTTTGAGCGCCGACGGTGTGTGAGGCTGTTTTTTTGATGAATATGTTGTAAGTCGGTCGCACTAACCAGTCGCTACCATTCGCTCCCATACAGCTCTGTACTGCTCATATAGCGACTCCGTAGTCATATAGCGACAACGTATTCATCAATGCTGCACAGCGACTGAGGCGCTCTGAACTAGCGAACCACGGCCGAGCACAGCGACTACTAGCGGGCGCTCTGAAATGCCTGCTACAGACGCTCATCTGTCGCTACCTGCCGCTAGTAATGAATCAGCCTGATTAACTTTTTTCTGTCTTTTAACTCAATAGGAGGCAACTAAAAGACAACTAAAGACCGAAACAGCAGAAACAAATTGTGCTTCCTTTCTCTAAATGATGCCAAGTGAGCACAAATATCATCATTAAAGTGGACCAAAACCCAGGATTTTGACTATCCTGGTCCTTGCCCCCGGGGCACCACGATCGGGCTGTGTGAAACCACCCAGGTCGCCCAAGCAAACTCACCTTTTCCCGGTCTTACTGCGCATGCGTGGCCTCTTGTCCAATCAGCGTGCTCGGATCTGTTCCCGACCCCTCATCGGGGAGGCCGATTCAGTAATAGCAGCAGGTAGCGACAGTAGAGTGACTGTAGCGGTATTTTCACAGCGCCCGCTAGTAGTCGCTGTGCTTGGCCGTTGTTCGGTAGTTGATAGCGACTCAGTCGGTGTGCAGTAATGTGGAATTTTGGGTGATGAGTCGCTATTTGACAGGTTCTGCGATGTATGGGTGCGCATGATAGCGACTGGCCCTAGCGACCGGCTCCCACCATATTCATTAACAAATCACTCTCAAAAAATTCTTGCGCTGTGAAATGCTTGTTTAAACCCCAGAGCGCTGGCGGCGATGGGTTAAAAGTAGTTTTTTAACCCCCAAACAACCATATTTTTGGAAACCAAAAAAAACAAGTTTATAAAAACATTTTGTAATATGAATACATTAATATCAGACCTGTAATATCAATTCTGCACAAATTTTTTTTTTACTTAAAAAAATTATCTAACATGGCAGAAGTGGTCACAGAATTTTTCACATAAAAAAAAAAAAAATAACAATTAATTATGAATATTTAAAGATTGTTCCATTGAAATGCATTGGAGAGCGCCAGGTAGCGAGAGGTCATACCTGTCGCTGTTCAAGGTCGGACGCTGGCGCTGTGGGGTGAGGCTGGAATAACGATGAATGAGTGGCTATATGGCGCTATCTCAGTCGCTAAGCAGGATTGGCTTGATAAATGTGTGATTGTGGTGGGGAGCCGGCGTTCTCGTGGCGGGGCCCGTCATTACCGGCCGCTCACCAGTCGCTACCTGGCGCTATCCCTTCATAAATAAGGGCCTAAGCCTTTGCGCACTGGCAACCGCATCCTCGGCTACCCTCTGACAAGGAGCGCGCCCATGCTGGCTATTTACAAATGCCTGGCAGAGGGATAGCGGGGATGTGGCCGCTGCAAGTGCATGCACCGCTGGACCAGGAAAGAAGGTGAGTTAATGGGCGACCTGGGGGGGGGGGGTCACACAGTGGGGCATCCCGATTTTGGATTCCCCGGGGGGAGGGAATCAATCAGCCCGGGAATCTTATCGATTCCTGGGCCGATCTCTGTGGGTTTTGGTCCACTTTAACAAGTGCAAATCCAGACCATTTTTTCTGTTTTGGGCCACTTTAACCTTATTGGAGGTTCATTACGATTTAGAGAACCTCAAAGAAGTCTGCCTGTTCAGTCACTTATTCTCAGAGTTGGACTGGCCCACCAGAGCACCAGAGGACCCTCCGGTGGGCCCCAGGCACTGTCCCAGGGCCACCATCAGGGCAGTGCGAGAGATCCAAGTTTCAAACAGTGTTTCTGACTTGCCTGGCGTGTTCTCTGAGTTTGTGATTTTGTTCATAGAAACGGAACAAAACCCTTGGAGGCCGCTGGTTGCTGGTCTTCCCCTGGTGCCATGGTAACACATGTCCATTAAGAACTGCGCCGAATTACAGGGGGGTTTCACATGATGGGGCATCCCAAATTGTGAAGTCTTTTCCTCTTTAAAGGGACTGGGACTGGGTACATGGGGGAGAAAAGCAGGGACTGTGCACATAGGGAAGCTGCATAGGACATGTGGGACAGGGCATCCCAATTTGTGGGTATCCCCAGGATCGTCTGTAAACTCACCTTTTCCTTGTTCACACGATGCATGAGTACACTCAATGAATCATTGGCATTCCTTCCATGAAATCTGAATGCAGCTGGTCTTTTAGACTCCAGGGTCGACCAAGCCGGCGATTGGTCCACATTAAATGTGGCCCACAGTCAATGGTTCAACTGGGAGAAGGTTGCACGGCTAAAATAAAAATTGGCAGGTTTTGGGCACCACTTACCTTCTCCATATTCATGTGAGTCCGGAGTTTCGATGTGAGATGCCCCTGTGTGTGAAACCCCCCGGTTTAAAGTGGACCAACACCCAGGATTTTCACTATCCTGGGTGCTGGTCTACTTCCGCGGGGCACCCCGATCGGGGGTGAAACCCCCCAGAAAGCCCCAAAAAACTCACCTCACCGCCTACGGACAAGCGACGGACAAGCTGAGGCCGCCTCTCGCGTGTCCCTCTTACAGGGAGCGTGCCCGCGCCGGCCATTCACAAACACTGCTAGAGGGACGCGCGAGAGGCGGTGGCGGCCCGCGCATGCGCCGTTGGAACGGGGAGAAGGTAAGGTTTGTGGGCGTCTGGGGGGGTTTCACACAGCGTGGCATCCCGATTTCAGATACCCCGCGGGGAGGGAGCTAATCTTATAGATTCCCGGGCCGATCAGCGGTGGGTGTTGGTCCACTTTAACCATTTGTTATCTTGAACCGGTCATCAAAAAGGACATATCAGAACTGGAGCGCGTTCAAAGAAGGGCAACAACGTTAATGAAAGGAGTGCGGGCTAGAGTACCCGGAAAGATTGTTAGGTTTATTTAGTTTAGAAAAAAGACACTCGAGGGGTGATCTAATAACTATGTATAAATATATTCGGGCTCAATACAAAGATCTGTCCCACAATCTATTTATACCTCGGAGTGTAACCATAACCCGAGGGCATCCACTAAGGTAAGAGGAAAGGTGCTTTCTCCACTGACATAGGAGGGGATTCTTCTCTGTAAAAGCAGTGACACTATGGAACTCGCTGCCAGAGGAGGTAGTAATGATGGATACAGTAAAAACGTTCAAAAGTGGCCTTAATGCCTTCCTGGCATGTAATAACATTTCCAGCTATGGCTACTAGACCACTGGAAGGAGATCTATAGTGGCCGGGATGCCCTCCTTGCATGTAATAACATTTCCAGCTATGGCTACTAGACCACTGGAAGGAGATCTATAGTGGCCGGGATGCCCTGGCATGTAATAACATTTCCAGCTATGGCTACTAGACCACTGGAAGGAGATCTATAGTGGCCGGGATGCCTTCCTTGCATGTAATAACATTACCAGCTATGGCTACTAGACCACTGGAAGGAGAGCTATAGTGGCCGGGATGCCTTCCTGGCATGTAATAACATTTCCAGCTATGGCTACTAGACCACAGGAAGGAGATCTATAGTGGCCGGGATGCCCTCCTTACATGTAATAACATTTCCAGCTATGGCTACTAGACCACTGGAAGGAGATAAACAGGCTGAACTGGATGAACTAAAGTCTTTATTCAGCCGCACATACTATGTTACTATCCTGCAGCACATGTGCGGCCTCCTCCAATATTTATTGCACGGCAATGAATGATTATTGCTATGCAGCTTGTGAGGTCACTTGCTCCAGCTGCATACACCTGGCATTCAGATATGTCTGACGTGTGTGCACACAGGAGATGCAGGAGCCGAATTTTCGGGGTTCAGGTAAGGGGCATCGGGGCTGGCGGCGGTGTATATGCAGGGGGGAACCAATAATTGGGATGCCCACCATGCACAGACCAACATCCATAAGGACTAAAATCAACGTTGGTAACAAAACCCGGGATTTTGTCTATCCCAGGTTTCCCAGGTTTTATGTTAAATAGGCACAGAGCTCCCTGAGGATCTAACGCAGTCTTAGAGTTAAATCCCACGGTGCATGCACTTCAATCCAGGTGTAATTGCAAATCCTTCACCGAGAAATCAAGCCTCTTACCAGCTTTAAAAGTAGCAACGCGTCTTATATACGTTATTCCAAGGTTATATATGGGGGGTTCAGTTATGCTCGCTCACATCAGGGAGTTTCCAATGCTTCCAAAATCTCAGATGATATCACCTCCAATATTCACTCCACATTGATTGCACCATTCATAATACAGAGAGAAAAAAACAAACAAGACATCTAGTGTAATACTGTTTGAAAAACACTACTTTAATTCTAAAAAAATTTACTCACATAAAAACCATGTGTATATAGCTTTAAGAACAATGCAGTGGTTCTCACCCACTCCACACGGGCATAGACCTGGCCAGATCCACATATATACATCCAATAAATCCAAAACAAGAAATACCGCCTGCCTCCGCCGACGCATTTCGTTGCCCTTGGCAACTTTTATGAGGCTGCCAGGCATGGTGGAAATGTGATGTTAAAATATCTTGCAATGTGTGTTCGAGCGGCGCTCCATATAGGGGGTGTGCTGGTTGCGGCCTCTCGCTATTATACGTCCATGTTAATGCTCGTAGTCAAGGGGAGAGTTAGCCAATAAGAGCCGACCTGCTCTCTTCAATAGAAGGCCGCCACGTCACCAATTACGCAGAAGCGCCTCCGCAGCTTCGTTTACAGAGACGGCGTAAATACCAACTACGATACATGCGTCGGCGTAAAAGCCGGCTACGGGAAATGCGTAGAGGCGTACCTTTAGTTAACACTAAGGCTACGAAAAGTGCGTACAGAATTCTATCTCCAATAGCGGAAACAGCATAGTGCCGGCTACGCAGAACGCGCGTACCTCTTCTCACAAACTGGCAGTTCACGGGGCGAGGGGCACATATCAAAAAAGGCCGCCCTGCTTACCCGGGTTCAGAGCAGAAGCGGGTTTTGTTTTGGTGGACATCCCATGGGGCCAGTGGCGTGTTAACCCCCATGCAAACCATGCAAATGCATGGAGCTCCACATGCCAGGGCCCCCCAAAAGCAGGGTCAGATCAGTGGCAACTTTTTGTTTAAAGGAGCAGTATCGCAAATTTTTCTTGGTGACTTATATTTAAATGGTACTTTGAATGTAGGTAAGTGTTGGAGTAAGAATTACAAATTTAGAAAAAATGATGTGTGTGTTGAGCAGCTGGAGACTAATAGCTCATGTTTATGTCTGCTGAGTGTCGGGGCCGACACTCTGGCCTGTTCCACGCTGAGGAGAGGGGAGAAACAATGTATCAAAGTATCAGCTGTTCAGTGCTGGCAGCCGTCCAGCATAAGATAACAACATTGCAACATTGCCTGGCCAGAACTCATATATCTAAAACAGAGAGAAAAGCTCTAGAAGTCAATTTGCTGATTTTGACAGTTTTCCCTTCATGTTGGCTCTGCTGCAGAATCTTTCAGTTTACCATTTTCTCTTTCATATTCTTATTTTTCTTTTTTCCATATGATCTTTCTTTCAGCTTTGTGTGTTTTGAGCAAAACCCAACTCAGGATTTTAACTATCTGGAGTTTTGTTTTGTGCCCCTAGGGGCATCCCGACTTGGGATGCCCTGATATGTGAAATCCCCAAGTTCGCCTGTGAAAACGTACCTTTCCCTGTCCCACAGCGCATGCGTGGGCTCTCATCCAATCAGCTCTGTTTGCACGCAGATGGGGAGCCTGAGCAGTAACCTTCCTGGCCGCCCGGCCTGTCTAAATGACTATCTGCGTGATCGTGCCAGAAAAATGGGGGGATCTGTGGTTATCCAGGGGTTGTTTCACACAGTGGGGCATCCTGATTTAGAATGCCCAAGGGGCAAGGTCAATGGCTGGGTCTTATAAACTTCAGGGTCGGCCACTCAGGGTTTTGTTCCACTTTAATACCTTTAGATTTTCCTGCACAGTTATTCAAAGAAGAATTTCAGCCATTTTCAGTCAGTTTAGTTTATTTTGTATAGATTTTACACATTTGAGTCACCTGGTCTCATAACAAAAGCAGCACCTCACACACACACACAGCCGTTACCACTGATTACAGTGTCAGCCTCTGAGGTAAAGTGTTGCTAGGAGACCAGTGGGATAAATGAAGCAGCTCACTAAATACAACCCAGCAGATCCCCCTATTCAGCAAATGGACTGAGCCATTGTCATTATACAATTTAAAAGAAAGGCAGATATTTTTTCCTTTTTCTATCGCCACATTATTTATACACATGTTAGAAGCTATTGTGTGGCTATTTAATTATTTATCTTTTTTTTTTTTTATGCAAATTTCGCGATACTGCTCCTGTAAATAAATAACGTACTCAGCTGGAGGCCTGCGGTGAGTGAGGGGACGTGTAACACAATGCAGTGTGTGCAGCAGATAGGAAGCCACTGTACACTTATGTGATCCAGCTGCTGCAGAATCAGTGCTCTCAGCTTCATTCAGCTCCATTCAGTTATACAACATGCTGTGACATCACAGCAGCTAGCGAGCTGAATGGTGCAGAGCCACTGGTTGCATCCCCGCTCACCTCTAGCTGGGGGCGTGCCCCTGCCGGCCAATCACAAATGGCTGCCCTGGGTATGCGTCTAGCTAAAGGTATAGCGAGGCCATGACCTGTGCATGCGTCATTGCAACAAGGTTAGGTGAGTGGGTGCGGCGATTTAATGGGGTTTCACACAGTGGGGCATCCTAGTTTGGGATGCCACAAGGTAAAAATTGGACGGTCATATGGGCCATTCCCAGACAATCCCCTATGCCATGAACGGATGTCAGGATGTCCCTCTGGGTTCGCTCACGCAACCACAACACATGAGCAGGCTGAGGCTGCATCCGCAACCAGGTGCGCTAATATTGTTTTCACTATACAAAATTTGTCTTTGATTTGGGCCCCCAGGCACAACATTGCATGGGGCCCCAGAAATGATTAACTTGCCCCTGCACGGGTCATCCTGATTTGGGATGCACCACTGTGTGAACCACCCCAGATCCCCCATAAAAACTCATCTTTCCCCCATCCTACGGCGCATGTGGGGCTCTCATACAATCAGAGCCATTTGCCGTGGGATTTTGGCTATCCTGGGTTTTGGTCTTTGCCCTCCCCCCGTCGGGGGTGCCCCGCTGTGTGAGACCCCCCAGGTCACCTGATCTCTCTCTTCCTCGTTCGTACGGCGCATGTGCAGCCTCTCATCCAGTCAGCGCATTCGGATCCGCTCCTGTTCCTTCATTCAAGAGCTCGTCTAATCTTTTTGGTTCCAGGGCCGGCCCTGTTGGGTTTTGTCCTGCTTTAACCTCCTTAGTGGTGATGTCCCCGCTGCGATCGCAGGTGAGAGCCGCGGCTGCGGCGTCCGTCGCACTTCCGGGTTCCGTCTCTGTGAGCCGCAGAGGCTCATGGGGGCGAAGCCGTGCGTCAGAGACAAATGTAATGGTAACGCTTTCGTTACCATTACATTTGCCTCTATCATAACGCCAGGGGGGTTAATAAACAACTGTGCAGAACATAAGAGCAAATTCATCACCATGAGAATTTTAGTTTCTCACGTTCTTTTGGGTCTTGTATTTTGATCTTTTTCAAAAGTGCAATTCAGCACCGTTTCCAGCTTTACAATTGGTTGAATAATTTGCACTGCTAAAAACAATTCTGAGCTGCACAGAGGAAAAAATCAAGATACATTTTTTTTCTCACCAAAAACGTGAGAAAAAAAATTCTCCTGGTGCCGAATTAGCCCTTTTATGTTGAAATGATCATAGCTGGGGTGAGGCGGGGACTACCCGACTGCTGGATGTCGTCAGCCACTCAGGGATCTTGGGCCCTCATTTAACATGGGATAGCGCCAGGTAGCGAATGGTGAGCGAACGGTAATGACGCTCACCGCCACGAGAACGCCGGCTCCCCTCCGCAATCACACATTTATCAAGCCGATCCTGCTTAGCGACTGACAGAGCGCCAGATAGCGAATCATTCATCATTATTCCAGCCTCACCCCACAGCGCCAGTGAGCGACCTTAAACAGCGACAGGTATGACCTCTCGCTACCTGGCGCTCTCCAATGCATTTCAATGGAGCAATCTGTAAATATTCATAATTAATTGCTATTAATGTTTTTTTTTTTTTTAAATGGCAAAAATTCTGTGACCACTTCTGCAATGTTAGATATTTTTTTTAAGGTAAAAAAAAAAAAAAAAAAAAATTGTGCAGAATTGATATTACAGGTCTGATATTAATGTATTCATATTACAAAATGTTTGTAAAAACATGTTTTTTTTTTTTTCAAAAAATATGGTTGTTTGGGGGTTAAAAACTACTTTTAACCCATCGCCGCCAGCGCTCTGGGGTTTATACAAGCATTTCACAGCGCAAGAATTTTTTGAGCGTGATTTGTTAATGAATATGCTGGGAGCCGTTTGCTATGGCCATTCACTGTCATGTGCTCCCATACAGCGCGGAACCTGTCAAACAGCGACTCCTAACCCCGTATTCAACATTACCGCACACCGACTGAGTCGCTGTCAACAGCCGAACAACGGCCAAGCACAGCGAATACTAGCGGGCGCTGTGAAAATAACGTTACTGGCGCTCATCTGTCGCTACCTGGCGCTATTAATGAATCGGCCTCTTGGACTTTCATCAACTTAAAGATGAATACCATTTAGTAGCAAGGGACTTTTTGGGTTATTTACAGGTTAGACTTTTTATTAAATCGGTTGTTAAAGACAGAGCGGACTTGGACAGCCTTTTCCCACTGGAAAAACGTTGCAGACAGGATCCTAGGGGGAAAGGGGCAGAGATTTGTAATCTCTTGAGTTCTGGAACAGATGAAGGGGAGGAGCTGATGCATAGAAAGATATGGGAGTGAGATCTAAAGGAGGAGAGAGCGACATGTAGCGACAGTTGAGCAACTGTAGCGGTATTTTCACAGCGCCCGCTAGTAGTCGCTGTGCTTGGCCGTTGTTCGGTTGTTGACAGCGACTCAGTCGGTGTGGCGTAATGTTGAATACAAGGTTACGAGTTGCTATGTGACACGTTCCGCGATGTATGGGTGCGCATGATAGCGACTGGTCAGAGCGACCGGCTTCCACCATATTCTTCAAAAAATCACGCTCAAAAAATTCTCGTGCTGTAAAATGCATGTTTAAACCCCAGAGCGCTGGAGGCAATGTGTTAAAAGTAGTTTTTTAACCCCCAAACAACCATATTTTTGGAAACCAAAAAAAAAAAGATATTTTAAATAATTTAGTAATATGAATACATTAATATCAGACCTGTAATATCAATTCTGTACAATTTTTTTTTAATTTTTTCCCTTAAAAAAAATATCTAAAATGGCAGAAGTGGTCACAGAATTTTTCAAAAAAAAAATTAATAACAATTAATTATTAATATTTAAAGATTGTTCCATTGAAATGCATTGGAGAGCGCCAGGTAGCGAGAGGTCATACCTGTCGCTGTTCAAGGTCGGACGCTGGTGCTGTGGGCTGAGGCTGGAATAATGATGAATGAGTCGCTATATGGCGCTATCTCAGTCGCTAAGCAGGATTGGCTTGGTAAATGTGTGACTGTGGTGGGGAGCCGGCGTTCTCGTGGCGGGGCCCGTCATTACCGGCCGCTCACCAGTCGCTACCTGTCGCTATTCCTTCATAAATAAGGGCCCATGAATCCTGGCAGAAGATGTGGAAAGCATTTTTTGGTACTTCAGCTTCGGTTATGGCCATTGAAGCCAATGTAAAGGTTGCATTAAGACGGTATATAACGCCGGAACAGATGGCTCAGTACAATGGGGCATCCCAGGGTTTTTGCTTTTGAGGCTGTCAATCCATAGGATCCCATAGTCACATCTGGTGGAAATGTACCAAAGTTAAAGAATTTTGGTGTAAAGTTTTTGATGTTTGTGAATTTTTTACTTTAATTAATGTGTGAGAAGGGGTTAAATGTAATGAAATTGATAAGATATACTGTGTCTAGTTTTTATGACATAAGCCTTTGTACTTTATAATTAGAATATAGAATTTAAGTTATGTGTTTATGCACAAATTGGTTTAGATAAGGATGTCTATGATCTGTTATATCAGATATACCAAAAGTGTTTATAGATATCTTCAATAAAAATAATTGAAAAGAAATCTTCAGTGTTTTTCAATGGCTATTGTGGATAATAAGCTGTCCATGTCAAAGTGAGGATTGCTATATCTGTATGTAGGTATAGCAGTGTGTGTATGAGGCTACTAATTCAGCCAATCACTGCGCACTTTGTAGTGTAGGTTTTGGCGCGGCTCTGGTTGTGAGTTCGCTTTGGTTGCGGCTAGCCGTCAAGCTTTAGCTCATAGCTAGAGATGAGCGAACTTCTCAAAAATTCGATTCGGGCGATTCACCGAATTTCTCAAAGAAATTCGGGTTCGCCCGAATCGAACTTTTACGAATTGCTTATCTCTGGTGGGAGCGGGGTGGCTGGCTGCGCTGTCAGCGGGCGGCGGAAGCCGGCTTACGCCGCCCGCTGACAGCGCAGCCGGCCTCCCCACTCCCTCCAAGCCCTGAAATGGAAAAAAAAATTGCCGGCATGGTGGGAGCGGGGAGGCCGGCTGCGCTGTCAGCTGTCATCAGAGGACGCGTCATCAGCTTCCTCTGATGACGCGTCCTCTGATGACAGCTGACAGCGCAGCCGGCCTCCCCGCTCCCACCATGCCGGTAAGTGTTTGCTGTATAGTGGGAGCGGGGAGGCCGGCTGCGCTGTCAGCAGGCGGCGGAAGCCGGCTTCTGCCGCCCGCTGACAGCGCAGCCGGCCTCCCCGCTCCCACCATGGCGGCATTTTTTTTTCCATTTCACAGCTTGGTGGGAGCGGGGAAGCCGGCTTCCACCGCCCGCTGACAGCGCAGCCGGTCTCCCCGCTCCCACCATGCCAGCATTTTTTTTTTTATTTCAGGGAAAATTCGGTCAGCATGAACCACTAAAAATTCGGGTTCGTGCTGAATCGAATTTTCCCTGAAATCCGGAGCGAATTCAGGTTCGTTAGAACCGATTCGCTCATCCCTACTCATAGCTGTCATCATTTTAATCTGAGTACCAGACGCCAGGGACCGCAGTGCTAACAGGTGCTGGATCTCAGCGGCAGCATTTTATATAGAAGCATTTTATTTCGAGAAGCGCCATATAAATGCAGTAAATCCAACAATCCGTTTTTCCTGTCCGTCCGTCTGTCCAGCCAGCACCTGTGGATCTGCGGGCCCCGTTGGTTGCTATTCGCTGGAATGGCAGGGCTTGTGAATGGGTACAAGTCCCAGCAGGTGACTGTTGATACAACTGTTGGAGTGTAATCAGTGCCAGCAAGAAGTGGGGGAAGGGAGGGGGCTTCTATTAAAGTCTGACAGCCTGACACCAAGCTCTGTCTCCGCATTCCTCTGCCTTTGGGGAGGCTAAATTCGGAACGCAGGCCTCCAATCACATCAATGGAAGGCTTTAGGGAGGGGGTCCTGCTGAGGGAAGGCTTTCTAGGTGCAGGGGACTCATTTCCCTGTCCCTTTTTTTTTTGTCTTCTGAGCGTGGAGGACTCGGTTTGATGGCAGGAGGTGTGTGAGCTACAATCAGACGGTTTCGAGAGGAGTTGCAGCAACAAGTTCCAAGTCATCACTTCGAGGTATTGTCTTCATATCATGTTTCAGAGAGTGGGGGGAGGCTGTCATTGCTGTCTAAGCATTATTCTCCTCTTGATCTTTTTCCTCTTTTGCTTTGTTAACTTTTTCTAAGCTGGGAGTTAGAATTCCCAGAATGCACTGGAACGCTCATTCAGCCATTATAGTTGGTGACCGAAACAATGTGGCTCCGGCTCTAATGTGCACAGACACTTGTGTCGGATCAGAGCTAAGGAGACATCAGTTTTTGAAGCTGACCGTGCAAGGTTGTCCTGTCCGTGTCCTTGTAGATGTCGATCCACCTACTGATCAAACACTTCTTTTCCTGTACGCTGTGAAAAATGCCCCTGGCCTCGAAAAAACTAAAATATGCAAATGCTGATGTATTATTCTATGTTTTGATTTATTTTGGTGTATTTCGAGTCTCCCAGCACCATTTTACATCTAATTTATATCTTGTCTGCAGGTATCGGACGAGCTGGTTCCCTCAGCGCTTACAAGACGGCCTAATGTATTGCTTAATTGGCGCCGGGCGCCTGTGGCGACGCTAGCCTCCACATGGACCTATAAAGGAGACATGTACTGGAACGCTGCGTCTCTTCTATCTTCTTGGGAGTTCCGTAAAGACATTTAAAGGCCGTGACAGGATCAAGCTGTTCGTTAGTACGGTGACATTTCAATGGTAACACAGTATTTCCATTCAAGCAGAAAACTCATTTCACTCGCTCAAATTAGCACATTCCCAGTGACGCCAGGAATTGTGGATGCCAAAGCTTGACTGAAGTTTTCTACTAAAGTATCCTGAAAGATTTGTTTGCTGTGGGATCATTTTAAACGTTGGGTTTGTTATTCGCCACCAGTGTTGTCAAACAACGTACAAAAAGAACAACTGGTACAGATAAAAAAAGATGGTCTGCTGAGGACTTGTTCTTGAGGACTGACGTGTGCTGCCATTGTTGTGAAACCATAAAAAAATACCAACAGGTGCTGAAAAAAGAAGGACCACGATGAGCTTGTTGTTGCCTCGGGACTAATGCTAGTGTTGCCCAACAATCCCAAAAAAATCTTGAAAAAAAATATTCTACATGGAGGTCTTGTTGCTAAGGACTGACGTGAGCTGCGGCTGTTGTCAAACAATAAAAAAACAGCTGCTGATAGAAAAGGAGTGCTGAAGGTCTTGTTGATGTGGGACTGAGGTTGTTATTGAACTCTAAAAAATTGCAACTGGTGTTGATAAAAAAGAAGGTCCGCCACAATTCTGTTGTTGCCACAGGACTTGATGTTGAGGACTGATGTGGTTGTTGAACACTAAAAAATTGCAACTGGTATTGATAAAACAGAAGGTCCGTCACGATCTTGTTATTGAGGACTGACGTGTGCTTTATTGTCAAACAACCCAAAACGATGGTCCTCTAAAGTCTTGCTGGCAACGGATTTACGTGACTATTTCCATGCAGAGCAGAAACCTCTCTTTGCTTGAAGACGTTTTAGAACATGTTCAACTCTTAAACAACAAAAGTCGTCTAATGACACCACATTTGGATGATGTAGCTCACCAAGACCTGGAAGGAGACTATGTAGACCTCTTAGAAACTGCTGCTGCGGCAGAAAATACACCGGTCGTGTCGTGTCACCGTGAAATGGGGGATGCCAACAGGGTCCTAAAAGGCAACGAAGATCCTGTTACAGGCATCACTAATAATAAGTGGGTGTGTGGAAATATTCAGGCCAGTGAGAAGGGGGCTTGTACCCCATGCCTAAGGAGGAAGTTCAACAAAGATACCAAGGAAACAAATTGCCGCTTTCGTCAATCCTACGCTGCTGCCATTAAAAATCCCGTTAGCTTTAATTCCTCTCCTATGGATGAAATTCTGGAGGAACCAATGAGCAGGTCGAGTACGTTCGCAGCACTGGAAAGCCCTATCTGCTCCCGTCGGAAAAATCAAGGCCAGAATTCTTCTTCGTGGCTTTTTGCAACAAAAAATGAGGCAAAAGCTGGAGATGTACCTGGACCATCACGAACGCAAAAAAATAATTCTTCTGGGTCAGACTCATCCTCTCCATCGTTGGTACACAGGTTCTCTTTTTTAAGAGGCCAGAGGAACTCTTCATCTGGGAGTGATGGGCTTTCTATGGATTCTAATTCAAGCCATTATAGTGGAACATGGAGGCGAGTGTCTGCTGTATGTTCACCTCGACTTAGCCGTTCTAAGTTCTCCGGAAAAGGTATTTGTGATAGAACAGTATATGTTGTCCTTGCAGTTACCTGTCATGAGGGAAGGATTGGTTATTAGTGCTAGTTGCCTGGGTATCATCATACCTCTCAACAGAGGCAGACTGGCCATAGGGAGACCCAGGACAATGCACTGGACCATTTGGGCTGCTGCTTTTAAAGTGGACCAAAACCCTGGATTTTGACTATCCTGGATTTTGGTCCTGGCATGTGAAACCCCCAGGTCAGCCAAACAAACTCACCTCTTCCGGGTCCTACGACACATGGGCAGCCACTCGTCCAATCAGAACGCTCAGATCTGCTCGAGACGCTTTGTCCAGGAGCTTGTCTAATATTAGCGGATCTGTGCGAGCTAGTGGCCGCATTACCCGCTACTATCTAACAAATGCCTGGCACGGGCACACGCCCTGCTAGAGGGACAGCGGGGATGCAGACGCTGCTCTTGCATGCACTGTTGGACTGGGAAACAAGGTGAGTTTATGGGCAACCTGGGGGTTTCACACAGCGGGGCATCCCGATTCTGGATCCCCCGGAGGGAGGGAATCAATTGGCCTGGGAATCTCCATGGGTTTTGGTCCACTTTAACACCCAAATTCAATCCTGTCCCCTTAGTCTCACTTTCAACCCCCTGTTCCCAGCCCCACTGTACCCACTAACCAAGGAAGCCCAGCACCCAATGCTACAGCCCCGGCATCATAGTTGGGGGGGGGGGGGGGGGCCTCAGCAAGGACGTCACGGGCCGGCCAGGGACTGGTACAATTCAGGGCTGATTTTTGGCCCCAGTCCACCACTGTCTCCCAAGTGTCACTGATTTGGAGGAACTGTCCCTTTAGAGTCTACGTCCCCCCTGCCCCTTGTTGTTCTTATTTGTCCCTCTTTCCCTATTTAAAGGGTTTATATTGTTTTAACTGTTACACCCGATCTATCGATCCCTCAAGGAGGGGGGGGGGGGTTAATTTAACAATTGTCCCTCTTACCCACCCTGAAAAGTTGAGAGGTATGGTATCACTGTGCAAAGGACAACAGCTACAGGTTAGGGAGCATTATCAGCTTCACAGAGGTGTCCATGGTGTTTCACTTAAACCGGACCTTCACCATGATTTATTGAAAAGCTCAAACCCTTAAAAAATGATTCCCCAGCATCTAAAATTAATATATTTTAAGTTTTTAGTCACTTATTATTCTTTCCCCCACTGGGCTGCAACTCTGTTCAGGACTTTAGGATACGGGCGCCGCCATCTTGATTCAGAAGCATCACACTTACTGAGGAGAGGAGAGTGGGATAAAGTACAGGGGGGCGGGTTATAGCTGTGCTTTGCTCAGACAGAGCAGAGCTGGGGTCAGGAAAAGGTCAGCAATCCCAGAATGCAGAGAAGCACATGCAGTAGATGCAGGTAGGATGATTTTTAATGTGAGCAATCTGTATGTACAGGGTGTGGGAAACATATAATATAGACTCTTATTCAGGGTGAAGGTCCGGATTAATGTGAGCAATCTGTATGTACAGGGTGGGGGAAACATATAAGATAGACTCTTATTCAGAGTGAAAGTCCGGATTAATGTGAGCAATCTGTATGTACAGGGTGGGGGAAACATATAAGATAGGCTCTTATTCAGGGTGAAGGTCCGGATTAATGTGAGCAATCTGTATGTACAGGGTGGGGGAAACATATAATATAGACTCTTATTCAGGGTGAAGGTCCGGATTAATGTGAGCAATCTGTATGTACAGGGTGGGGGAAACATATAAGATAGACTCTTATTCAGAGTGAAAGTCCAGATTAATGTGAGCAATCTGTATGTACAGGGTGGGGGAAACATATAAGATAGACTCTTATTCAGGGTGAAGGTCCGGATTAATGTGAGCAATCTGTATGTACAGGGTGGGGGAAACATATAAGATAGACTCTTATTCAGGGTGAAGGTCCGGATTAATGTGAGCAATCTGTATGTATAGGGTGGGGGAAACATATAAGATAGGCTCTTATTCAGGGTGAAGGTCCGGATTAATGTGAGCAATCTGTATGTACAGGGTGGGGGAAACATATAATATAGACTCTTATTCAGGGTGAAGGTCCGGATTAATGTGAGCAATCTGTATGTACAGGGTGGGGGAAACATATAAGATAGACTCTTATTCAGAGTGAAAGTCCAGATTAATGTGAGCAATCTGTATGTACAGGGTGGGGGAAACATATAAGATAGACTCTTATTCAGGGTGAAGGTCCGGATTAATGTGAGCAATCTGTATGTACAGGGTGTGGGAAACATATAAGATAGACTCTTATTCAGGGTGAAGGTCCGGATTAATGTGAGCAATCTGTATGTATAGGGTGGGGGAAACATATAAGATAGGCTCTTATTCAGGGTGAAGGTCTGGATTAATGTGAGCAATCTGTATGTACAGGGTGGGGGAAACATATAAGATAGACTATTATTCAGGGTGAAGGTCCGGATTAATGTGGGCAATCTGTATGTACAGGGTGGGGGAAACATATAAGATAAACTCTTATTCAGAGTGAAGGTCCGGTTTAATGCTGGCAGTACTGGGTGACAAGCTCCATGGACTGCTCCTGTATCACCGCATTGTGGGCTTGAAACTGCAGATGAATGTGGATGGATGTGATGAGAAGGTAATGGAAGCTAGCGTTCTCTGCTGATAACAGCAGGAAACAACAGTGCTTTGCAGTCACATGGGCCCCTGGGGCGGTATGGTCTCAGTGGTCCCCTTTGTGGTGGAGGGTCAGGGGTTTATAAATTCCATGGCACAGAACAGGGTGCAATGACCAGCCTCTGTGCCCCCCCCCCCGCCCTGCAGGCTACAAACCCACACTTTCCAGCCCCTAAGCCTTGTGAACTGGTATAGGGGTCTCCTGGACCCCTTACGCAGCTGAGTAAGTTTTTTGGGTTTTTTTTTTCTACAGTATTGTGCCAGCTGCCAGTGGGCCCCCCTGGGAGTGGGGGCCCCTCGGCAGCTGACTGGGTTTGCCAGGTGCTGACGCCGGCCCTGCTTGTGCTGAACAGAAATGATGGAGAGCCTCTCCATGGGACTAGGGAGCTTCTATAGTTCAAAGCTGAAAACCAGAGAGGACAAAAGCTTTGCTTCCCACCTCATCATACCACCGGCAGGGGCGAAACTCATTGTGACGGGGCCCTGGTGCGAACATTAAATGGGGGCCCTGTCAAGTCTCATACAATATTTTTCTCTAAATTATGCCAAGTGATAAATAAGTTGAGGAAGCAATAACGATGAGGTGGATACAAAAGCCGGCCAGCGTTTGCAATAAAATTCCAGTCTTTATTTATCCATCGTTAAAATTCAAAGTACAGGTAATCCCAATAAAAAGGGATGTCATGATTAAGGACCCCCGAGTCTGAAACGTGTCGACAGAGGATCCTCCACCCCCCCCCCCCTTTTTATTGGGATTACCTGTACTTTGAATTTTAACGATGGATCAATAAAGACTGGAATTTTATTGCAAAGTACAGGTAATCCCAATAAAATGGAATGTCATGATTAAGGACCCCCGAGTCCGAAACACGTAGACATAGGATCCTCCAGCCCCACCCCCCTTTTTATTGGGATTACCTGTACTTTAAATTTTAACGATGGATCAATAAAGACTGGAATTTTATTGCAAAGTACAGGTAATCCCAATAAAAAGGGATGTCATGATTAAGGACCCCCGAGTCCGAAACACGTAGACATAGGATCCTCCAGCCCCACCCCCCTTTTTATTGGGATTACCTGTACTTTGAATTTTAACGATTGATCAATAAAGACTGGAATTTTATTGCAAAGTACAGGTAATCCCAATAAAAAGGGATGTCATGATTAAGGACCCCGGAGTCCGAAACGCGTAGACATAGGATCCTCCAGCCCCCCCCCCTTTTTATTGGGATTACCTGTACTTTAAATTTTAACGATGGATCAATAAAGACTGGAATTTTATTGCAAAGTACAGGTAATCCCAATAAAAAGGGATGTCATGATTAAGGACCCCGGAGTCCGAAACACGTAGACATAGGATCCTCCAGCCCCACCCCCCCTTTTTATTGGGATTACCTGTACTTTAAATTTTAACGATGGATCAATAAAGACTGGAATTTTATTGCAAAGTACAGGTAATCCCAATAAAAAGGAATGTCATGATTAAGGAGCCCCGAGTCCGAAACGCGTAGACATAGGATCCTCCAGACCCCCCTTTTTATTTGGATTACCTGTACTTTGAATTTTAACGATTGATCAATAAAGACTGGAATTTTATTGCAAAGTACAGGTAATCCCAATAAAAAGGGATGTCATGATTAAGGACCCCAGAGTCCGAAACGCGTAGACATAGGATTCTCCAGACCCCCCTTTTTATTGGGATTACCTGTACTTTAAATTTTAACGATGGATCAATAAAGATTGGAATTTTATTGCAAACGCTGGCTGGCTTTTGTATCTACTGCATGGAAATTGCGAGAGGAGCGCTCGCAGCCGCCCTGCTCCAAGGCTTCTGATACTAAGGTAGAGCTGACAATCCTTTTTGTACATCTAATAATGATGAGGTGGCCTGATGTGTGGTTCCACCCCCTTAAAGTGGACCAACACCCAGGATTTTCACTATCCTGGGTTTTGGTCCACTTCTGCTGTGTGAAACCCCCCAGAACGCCCAAAAAAACTCACCTCACCCGGTCCTATGCGAGCGCTCGTCCAATCAGAGCGCTCAGAGCCGCTGTGGTATGTACGGACAAGTGACGGACAACCACAGCGGCTCTGAGCACGCTGGAGGCAGCCTCTCACGCTTCCTTCTAACACAGAGCACGCCTGCGTCAGCCATTCACAAACGCCCGGCGCAGGTGCGCGCCCTGCTAGAGAGAGGCGTGAGAGGCGGCCCGTGCATGCGCCGTTGGAACGGGGAGAAGGTAAGGTTTGGGGGCGTCCTGGGGGTTTAACACAGTGGGGAATCCCGATTTCGGATGCCCCTCAGGGAGGGAGCTGATCAGCCATAGGTGTTGGTCCACTTTAAGTTACGCCCCTGCCCCCCTGTAATTTTATACATCTAAATGCCAGAGCCTGCCATTGTTTATAGTGGTTATAGTTGTTTACATTTTAGGTATGTATCACTTTAAATAACCTCTCATGAAATATTTTCTAACTTACCATACGTAGGAGATATTACTAATAGGTAATATTTATCAAAGTGGAACAAAACCCGGATTTTAATGCGCCCCCCCCCTGGCATCCCGAGTCTGGATGCCTCGCAGTGTGAAACCCCCCCCGATTGCCCTTTCAAACTCACCTCTTTGTGGTCCAACATGTGCAGGCTCTCGTCCAATCAGATCCTCGCTGTGCATACTCATTGCTCGGCAAAAGTGCTCTTGTTTACATTTCCTAACTCCCAGCAGGTACTTCCTAACTCACAGGTCACATTTCCTAACTCACAGCAGGTACTTCCTAACTCACAGGTCACATTTCCTAACTCACAGCAGGTACTTCCTAACTCACAGGTCACATTTCCTAACTCACAGCAGGTACTTCCTAACTCACAGGTCACATTTCCTAACTCACAGCAGGTACTTCCTAACTCACAGGTCACATTTCCTAACTCACAGCAGGTACTTCCTAACTCACAGGTCACATTTCCTAACTCACAGCATGTACTTCCTAACTCACAGGTTACATTTCCTAACTCACAGCAGGTACTTCCTAACTCACAGGTCACATTTCCTAACTCACAGCAGGTACTTCCTAACTCACAGGTTACATTTCCTAACTCACAGCAGGTACTTCCTAACTCACAGGTTACATTTCCTAACTCACAGCAGGTACTTCCTAACTCACAGGTTACATTTCCTAACTCACGGCAGGTACTTCCTAACTCACAGGTTACATTTCCTAACTCACGGCAGGTACTTCCTAACTCACGGCAGGTACTTCCTAACTCACAGGTTACATTTCCTAACTCACGGCAGGTACTTCCTAACTCACAGGTTACATTTCCTAGCTCACAGCAGGTACTTCCTAACTCACAGGTTACATTTCCTAGCTCACAGCAGGTACTTCCTAACTCACAGGTTACATTTCCTAACTCACGGCAGGTACTTCCTAACTCACAGGTCACATTTACTAACTCACAGCAGGTACTTCCTAACTCACAGGTCACATTTCCTAACTCACAGCAGGTACTTCCTAACTCACAGGTTACATTTCCTAACTCACAGCAGGTACTTCCTAACTCACAGGTCACATTTCCTAACTCACAGCAGGTACTTCCTAACTCACAGGTCTCATTATCTAACTCACAGCATGTACTTACTAACTCACAGGTCACATTTCCTAACTCACAGCTGGTACTTCATAACTCACAGGTTACATTTCCTAGCTCGCAGCAGGTACTTCCTAACTCACAGGTTTTATTTCCTAACTCACAGCAGGTACTTCATAACTCACAGGTTACATTTCCTAACTCACAGCAGGTACTTCCTAACTCACAGGTTACATTTCCTAACTCACAGCAGGTACTTCCTAACTCACAGGTTACATTTCCTAACTCACAGCAGGTACTTCCTAACTCACAGGTCACATTTCCTAACTCACAGTAGGTACTTCCTAACTCACAGGTTACATTTCCTAACTCACGGCAGGTACTTCATAACTCACAGGTTACATTTCCTAACTCACGGCAGGTACTTCCTAACTCACAAGTTACATTTCCTAACTCACGGCAGGTACTTCATAACTCACAGGTTACATTTCCTAACTCACAGGTTACATTTCCTAACTCACAGGTCACATTTCCTAACTCACAGCAGGTACTTCCTAACTCACAGGTCACATTTCCTAACTCACGGCAGGTACTTCCTAACTCACAGGTTACATTTCCTAGCTCACAGCAGGTACTTCCTAACTCACAGGTTACATTTCCTAGCTCACAGCAGGTACTTCCTAACTCACAGGTTACATTTCCTAACTCACGGCAGGTACTTCCTAACTCACAGGTCACATTTACTAACTCACAGCAGGTACTTCCTAACTCACAGGTTACATTTCCTAACTCACGGCAGGTACTTCCTAACTCACAGGTTACATTTCCTAGCTCACAGCAGGTACTTCCTAACTCACAGGTTACATTTCCTAGCTCACAGCAGGTACTTCCTAACTCACAGGTTACATTTCCTAACTCACGGCAGGTACTTCCTAACTCACAGGTTACATTTCCTAGCTCACAGCAGGTACTTCCTAACTCACAGGTTACATTTCCTAACTCACAGCAGGTACTTCCTAACTCACAGGTCACATTTCCTAACTCACAGCAGGTACTTCCTAACTCACAGGTCTCATTATCTAACTCACAGCATGTACTTACTAACTCACAGGTCACATTTCCTAACTCACAGCTGGTACTTCATAACTCACAGGTTTTATTTCCTAACTCACAGCAGGTACTTCCTAACTCACAGGTTACATTTCCTAACTCACAGCAGGTACTTCCTAACTCACAGGTTTTATTTCCTAACTCACAGCAGGTACTTCCTAACTCACAGATCACATTTCCTAACTCACAGCAGGTACTTCCTAACTCACAGGTTACATTTCCTAACTCACAGCAGGTACTTCCTAACTCACAGGTCACATTTCCTAACTCACAGTAGGTACTTCCTAACTCACAGGTTACATTTCCTAACTCACGGCAGGTACTTCATAACTCACAGGTTACATTTCCTAGCTCACAGCAGGTACTTCCTAACTCACAGGTTACATTTCCTAACTTACGGCAGGTACTTCCTAACTCACAGGTTACATTTCCTAGCTCACAGCAGGTACTTCCTAACTCACAGGTTACATTTCCTAACTTACGGCAGGTACTTCCTAACTCACAGGTTACATTTCCTAACTTACGGCAGGTACTTCCTAACTCACAGGTTACATTTCCTAACTCACAGCAGGTACTTCATAACTCACAGGTCACATTTCCTAACTCACGGCAGGTACTTCCTAACTCACAGGTTACATTTCCTAGCTCACAGCAGGTACTTCCTAACTCACAGGTTACATTTCCTAACTCACAGCAGGTACTTCCTAACTCACAGATCACATTTCCTAACTCACAGCAGGTACTTCCTAACTCACAGGTCACATTTCCTTATTCTCAGTAAGTATTTCCTAACTCACAGGTGATGCTTCCAGACACACAGGTTGCATTTTCTAAATTACAGAAGATATTTCCTAACTTGCGGAGACACTTTCTAACTCACACTGGAGCTAACAACATGCGTATTTTCTAGATACTATGATGTTTCCTAATTTATAGGAGATACTTCCTAACTCACAGCCTTTGTACACTCAGGTGACCTTATTATTATTATTGTTGTTTATTTATAAAGCGCCATTGAATTCCTTTGCACTGTACAAAGTTTAAATCACAGAAGGTTGGGGCAAGTAATGTACTTATAATACACAGGGCATCATGAGTGATATAGAAGAGGTCACTTTCCCTCCCTTACAGGAGACGTGAATCACAGGTGACATTTCCCAACTCACATGATACATTTTCTCGCTCACAGGAGATATTTCTCAACTTAGACTAGACATGAATCACAGGTGATATTTGATTCTCAAGTAATTGGAGATCTTTCCCAACTTACAGGATCCTTGGTTACAAGATACTATGAGGCCGATTCATTAATAGCGACAGGTAGCGACTGTTGAGCGACTGTAGTGGTATTTTCACAGCGCCCGCTAGTAGTCGCTGTGCTTGGCCATTGTTCGGTTGTTGATAGCGACTGAGTCGGTGTGCAGTAATGTTGAATACGGGGTGACGAGTCGCTATTTGCCAGGTTCCGCGATGTATGGGTGCACATGATAGCGACTGGTCAGAGCGACCGGCTTCCACCATATTCATCAAAAAATCACGCTCAAAAAATTCTCGCGCTGTAAAATGCATGTTTAAACCCCAGAGCGCTGGCGGCGATGGGTTAAAAGTAGTTTTTTAACCCCCAAACCAGCATATTTTTGGAAACCAAAAAAAAAAAAAGTATTTTAAATAATTTATGAATACATTTATATCAGACCTGTAATATCAATTCTGCACAATTTTTTTTTTTTTACTTAAAAAAATTATCTAACATTGCAGAAGTGGTCACAGAATTTTTCACATAAAAAAAAAAAAAAAATAACAATTAATTATGAATATTTAAAGATTGTTCCATTGAAATGCATTGGAGAGCGCCAGGTAGCGAGAGGTCATACCTGTCGCTGTTCAAGGTCGGACGCTGGCGCTGTGGGCTGAGGCTGGAATAATGATGAATGAGTGGCTATATGGCGCTATCTCAGTCGCTAAGCAGGATTGCCTTGATAAATGTGTGATTGTGGTGGGGAGCCGGCGTTCTCGTGGCGGGGCTCGTCATTACCGGCCACTCACCAGTCGCTACCTGTCGCTATTCCTTCATAAATAAGGGCCTTAGGCCCTTATTCATGAAGGGATAGTGTCAGGTAGTGCCTGGTTAATGAGAGGTAGCGACAGGTAGCGACTGGTGAACGCCGGACACAGCGCGCAATGACACATTTATCAAGCAGAATCTGTTTAGCGACTGGGATAGCGCCATGTAGCGTCCGATTCATCATTTTCACAGCCTCAGCGTTCAGCCTTGCACAGCGCCAGGTATGACCTCTCGCTTCCTGTCGCTGTCCCATACATTTCAATGGACGATCCTTTTCTTCTCTTTAAACAGGGTTTTTGTTTTGTTTTTTAAAAATCACAAATAAAGTTGTGAGCTCTTCTGGCATTGAAAAAGCCATTTTTTTGTAATATTTTTTATGTTTTATATATTTCCTCAGAAATGACATTACAGGTCTGGCATTAAAGTGTTCATGTTACAATGTTGTTACAATGTAATTCCATATGTTTTCGCTTTGTTACTAGTGGATAGATGCTGAAAAACAGCCTTTAAACACACCGCCTCCTGCGCTCTGGCCTTCAAACAAGCATTTTTCAGCGCCAGAGATTTGTGAGTCTGTTTTTTTGCTGAATATGTTGTGAGTCGGTCGCACTGACCAGTCGCTAACATGCGCTCCCATACAGCGCTGTACTGGTCAAATAGCGACTCCTCACAATGTATTCAACATTACTGAACAGCGACTGAGTCACTATAAACTAGCGACCCACGGCTGAGCACTGCGACTACTAGCGGGCGCTCTGAAATGCCTCGCTACAGACGCTCATCTGCCGCTACCTGGCGTTAGTGATGAATCAGCCTGCCCGACAGTTCCTGATTCCTAGGAGATACTTCTTAAAGTGGACCAAAACCCACCCCGGGGTCTATGAGACTCCAGGGCAGGCATACCTGCCCCCCCCTGGAGCATCCAGATTCGGGAATGCACCCGCTGTGTAAAACCCCCGAGGTCACCGGAAACTCACCTTCTTTCAAGGTCCAACGCCACATGCGCGAACAGAGGCCACATCCCCACTATCTCCTTAGCAGGACGCGAGCCCGCACCAGGCATTTGTGAATGGCCAGCGCGGGCTCGCTTTCTGTTAAAGGTTAGCGAGAGATGCGGCCGCCAGCGCGCTCGGATCTGCTCGCCCTAGGTGAGCTCTTGGATGAAAGGGCAAAACGGATCCGAGAGCACTGACTGTACGAGAGGCTGCGAATGCGCCATATGGCGTTCTGGGGGGTTTCACACAGGCAAGGACCAAAACCAAGGATAGCCAAAATCCCTGGTTTTGGTCCACTTTAAATCACAGTTGACGTTTCCTAATTCACAGGACTTACCTTTGAACTTTTGACATTTCCCAACAGGTAAAGACGGGGAGGCCGATTCATTAATAGCGCCAGGTAGCGACAGTTGAGCGACTGTAGCGGCATTTTCAGAGCGCCCGCTAGTAGACGCTGTGCTTGGCCGTTGTTCGGTTGTTGATAGCGACTCAGTCGGTTTGCCGTAATGTTGAATATTGGGTGAGGAGTCGCTATTTGACAGGTTCCGCGCTGTATGGGTGCGCATGATAGCGTCTGGCCCTAGCGACCGGCTCCCACCATATTCATTAAAAAATCACGCTCAAAAAATTCTCGCGCTGTGAAATACATGTTTAAACCCCAGAGCGCTGGTGGCGATGGGTTAAAAGTAGTTTTTTAACCCCCAAACAACCATATTTTTGGAAACCAAAAAAAAAAGTATTTTAAATAATTTAGTAATATGAATACATTAATATCAGACCTGTAATATCAATTCTGTACAGAATTTTTCACATTTCAAAAAAAAAAAAAAAAAAATAACATTAATAACAATTAATTATGAATATTTAAAGATTGTTCCATTGAAATGCATTGGAGAGCGCCAGGTAGCGAGAGGTCATACCTGTCGCTGTTCAAGGTCGGACGCTGGCGCTGTGGGCTGAGGCTGGAATAATGATGAATGAGTCGCTATCTGGCGCTATCTCAGTCGCTAAGCAGGATTGGCTTGATAAATGTGTGATTGTGGTGGGGAGCCGGCGTTCTCGTGGCGGGGCCCGTCATTACCGGCCGCTCACCAGTCGCTACCTGTCGCTATTCCTTCATAAATAAGGGCCATATTTCCTAACTAGGAGATACTTCCTAACCTGCAAGTCACATTTTATAACTCACAAGAGATACTTCTTAACTTACAGGAGATATTTCCTAATTTACAGGAGACATATCGTAAATCACGGGTGATATTTAAACCGGACCTTCACCATGATTTATTGAAAAGCCCAAACCCTTAAAAAACTATTCCCCAAAATATATTTTTCTTTATCAATCTTTTTATTGTGTATATTCTGAACATTATTCTATTAGCATAATACTGTTCATACACAGAATTTAAAGATTACAGACAACTTAAAGCGGACCTTCACTCTGAATAAGAGCCTATCTTATATGTTTCCCACACCCTGTACATACAGATTGCCCACATTAAAAATCATCCTACCTGCATCTACTGCATGTTATGAGCCTTTAAACATCCAAGATGGCGGCTTATGGAAGCCGCCATCTTATCAGGCAGCCTGCAAACAGGAAGTGCCTCCTGACTGTGCTGCTCTGCATTCTGGGACTGCTGACCATTACCTGACCCCAGCTCTGCTCTGTCTGAGCAAAGCACAGCTATAACCCGCCCCCCTGTACCTTATCCCACTCTCCTCTCCTCAGTAAGTGTGATGCTTCTGAGTCAAGATGGCGGCGCCCGTATCCTAAATTCCTGAACAGAGTTGCAGCCCAGTGGGGGAAAGAATAATAAGTTAGTGACTAAAAATGTAAAATATATTAATTTTAGATGCTGGGGAATCGTTTTTTAAGAGTTTGGGCTTTTCATTAAATCACGCTGAAGGTCCAGTTTAGGTCACAATCAGAAGCTTATTCACTGCATACAAGAGAATCCATTCAAGAGTTACTAAAAAAGTTCAACTCAAATAAATTAAAAGAAAAATAACATATGAGGGGGGGGGGGGAGTAAAGGAAGGGGTCGGGGAAGGATCAGATGCTCATTAGGTTTACATCAAAATCTGTAGGCAGAAAATTCCGAACCCAAGGATTTCACACCTCCCTGACCTAAAGTTAATATATTTTAAGTTTTTAGTCACTTACTTATTATTCTTTCCCCCACTGGGCTGCAACTCTGTTCAGGCTTTAGGATAAGGGCGCCGCCATCTTGAATCAGAAGCATCACACTTACTGAGGAGAGTGGGATAAAGTACAGGAGGGCGGGTTATAGCTGTGCTTTGCTCAGACAGAGCAGAGCTGGGGTCAGGAAAAGGTCAGCAATCCCAGAATGCAGAGCGGCACAGTCAGAAGACACTTCCTGTTTGCAGGCTGCTTGATGTCCTATGAGCCGCCATCTTGGAAGTTTAAAGGCTCATAACATGCAGGAGATGCAGGTAGGATGATTTTTAATGTGGGCAATCTGTATGTACAGGGTGTGGGAAACATATAAGATAGACTCTTATTCAGGGTGAAGGTCCGGATTAATGTGGGCAATCTGTATGTACAGGGTGGGGGAAACATATAAGATAGGCTCTTATTCAGGGTGAAGGTCCGGATTAATGTGAGCAATCCGTATGTACAGGGTGTGGGAAACATATAAGATAGGCTCTTATTCAGGGTGAAGGTCCGGATTAATGTGAGCAATCTGTATGTACAGGGTATGGGAAACATATAAGATAGACTCTTATTCAGGGTGAAGGTCCGGATTAATGTGAGCAATCTGTATGTACAGGGTGGGAAACATATAAGATAGGCTCTTATTCAGGGTGAAGGACTGCTTTAATCCCCATCTTCCTCTGATAAACAAGGGAGAAGTACAATTCAGTTACATCTTGTTAGGTATCAGTAATGGAATCTGGATCCACAGGGATCACAGGGGCAGAAAAGCATTCTGGGTATTTCTCTGCCCACCACCGCTACTAAGCTGCTTGTGTTTTGGCTTTGTGATGGCAGCAGTGGCATGGTAATAGCGCCACCGCCATGCACCACCTTCCCAACAAAGCATCTGACCCCGACCTTTGCCTGTATCGCTCATGCTCCCAGTCCCGGGCTTTGAATGAAGGGACGTCAGTGGGAATGTGCTAACTAGACTGAATGAGCAGCTGTCAGAGGAGCGGGTGTCCTGCCATCCCAATGGTATATTTACATATACACACACATAGGCTGTACGCATGTGCGGTATATTAGCTACTGGATATAGCTACAAAGGGGGTCAGGTTACGTCCAACTTTTTATAGTATAAAGGCCTCGATTCAATAAAGGTAGATAAAAATTCTCATGGTAGTAAAAGATTCAATTCATGAGAAAAAAGCCTGAGAATGTCACTGTTACTGAATCACCAGATAAAAAGACAATGAAAGTCAATGGCACTTTTTTCCTCCTAAGAAAAGCAGAGAACTGTTTCCTCCTTTCTACACTGTAGTAAAAGCTGCCATTGACTTTCATTGTCTTTTTATCTAGTGATTCAGTAACAGTGATATTCTCAGGCTTTTTTCTCATGAATTGAATCTTTTTTTACCTTTATTGAATCGAGGCCAAAGTGTTTAAGGGACAACCCTAATAGAAAATGAAAACCCTCTGCAACTCTCCCTTACAGCTCAGTATCAAAATGTTTTGCTAGTGCTCACTTGTACGGTATATTTGAATAATAGATTCTCTATTGTAGGCAAAGTTTTTGTAGTAGGTATTTGAGTTGTACGACTTGCAGGCTGATTCATCATTAGCGGCAGGTAGCGACAGATGAGCGTCTGTAGCAGGCATTTTCAGAGCGCCCGCTAGTGGTCGCAGTGCTCGGCCGTGAGTCGCTACTTTATAGCGACTCAGTCGCTGTTCAGTAATGGTGAATACATTGTGAGGAGTCGCTATTTGACCAGTACAGCGCTGTATGGGAGCGCATGTTAGCGACTGCTCATAGCGACCGACTCACACCATATTCAGGAAAAAAACAGCTTCACAAATCTCTGCCGCTGAAAAATGCTTGTTTGAAGGCCAGAGCGCAGGAGGCGGTGTGTTTAAAGTGCGTTTTCAAGCATCTATCAACTAGTAACAAAGCGAAAACATATGGAATTACATTGTAGCAACATTGTAACATGAACTTTAATGGCAGACCTGTAATGTCATTTCTGAGAAAATGAAAAAATTATGAAAAAACTGCCTTTTCAATGCCAGAAGAGGTCACAGAATTATTTGTGATTTTTTTGAAAAAAAAAAAACCCGTTTAAAGAGAAGAAAAGGATCGTCCATTGAAATGTATGGGAGAGTGCCAGGTAGCGAGAGGTCATACCTGGCGCTGTGCAAGGCTGAACGCCGGCGCTGTTCGCTGAGGCTGTGAAAATGATGAATCAGACGCTACATGGCGCTATCCCAGTCGCTAAACAGATTCTGTTTGATAAATGTGTCATTGCGTGCCATGTCCGGCGTTCACCAGTCGCTACCTGACGCTATCTCTTCTTAAATAAGGACCTGAGTCGCTAAGAACTAGCGACCCACGGCCGAGCACAGTGACTACTAGCGGGCGCTCTGAAAATGCCTGCTACAGACGCTCATCTGTCGCTACCTGGCGTTAGTGATGAATCAGCCTGCCCGCTGCACATTAATATACACAGCCAAGGAAGCTGTTGGGGCAGAGCTGCACCTGCCCTGTGGGAACACTTTATATACAGATGTTATAAAAAAATCCAAAATGTTATCAAAAATTTACTCCAAATTATATTATTCTGTTAAAAAGCCTCTAGCTTTATAGGGAGTTGAAGGGAGATTCTTTTTCCTATTTCAAAAATAGTTTATTTGGCCAAAGGGGATAGCTTTTTTTTTTCAATTCAAACAATGGGCTCCAATTTTTGTGGTCTTCCAGTTATGCAGTTTGGGGAAATTAGCTACTTTAGTTGCTTTCCATGGACTCAAAGAACATTCTGATTCCCCCCCGTTGACTTTAATGGGATGAGGATTGGGGTATTGCAGAGTCACTCTATAGACTATATAGCACCACTGTACCAGAACAGGATCGAAGAAGGTTTATTACTACTGCTAACCAGTGAATAGAGGGATGGGTCTGCAAGCTGTGGGACTTAGGCCCTTATTTAACAAGGGATAGCGCCAGGTAGCGACTGGTGAGCGGCCGGTAATGACGGGCACCGCCACGAGAACGCCGGCTCCCCTCCGCAATCACACATTTATCAAGCCAATCCTGCTTAGCGACTGAGATAGCGCCAGATAGCGACTCATTCATCATTATTCCAGCCTCACCCCACAGCGCCAGCGAGCGACCTTGAACAGCGACAGGTATGACCTCTCGCTACCTGGCGCTCTCCAATGCATTTCAATGGAACAATCTTTAAATATTCATAATTAATTGTTATTAATGTTTTTTTTTTTTTTTTTTTAATGTCAAAAATTCTGTGACCACTTCTGCAATGTTAGATATTTTTTTTAAGGTTAAAAAAAAAAAAAAATTTGTACAGAATTGATATTACAGGTCTGATATTAATGTATTCATATTACAAAATGTTTTTAAAAACATTTTTTTTTTGTTTCCAAAAATATGGTGGTTTGGGGGTTAAAAAACTACTTTTAACCCATCGCCGCCAGCGCTCTGGGGTTTAAACAAAGCATTTCACAGCGCGAGAATGGCCATTCGCTACCATGCGCACCCATACAGCGCGGAACCTGTCAAATAGTGACTCCTAACCCCGTATTCAACATTACTGCACACCCACTGAGTCGCTGTCAACAACCGAACAACGGCCAAGCACAGCGACTACTAGCGGGCGCTGTGAAAATACCGCTACAGTCACTCATCTGTCGCTACCTGGCGCTATTAATGAATCGGCCTCTTAATGTGCAGGGAAAAATAATAAAAACACCTTACCCGTCCACCCATTCAAATAAATTGGCCGATGGGCAAAGGCACAATGGGGAATACCCATGCGCCTGCACTGTGGGAAAGCCAGCAAGGCATGTATAGCAGCTGACGGGGGGTACTCCAAATCAGGATGCTCCAGAGGGACAAACCATAACCCGGTATAGTGAACACTCCGGGTTTTGTTCCACTTTAATCGAAGGACCATGTACGTTTTATTCAACAAAAGGAGGATTGAAAAGTTGCAGGGGACAAAAGTTTTTTTTTTTTTTGCCTGTCTGCCTGGACAGACCCATTGCCTTCTCTGCTATCCTAAAAACCCATCACTGAAATGAAAGTTTTTAAAAAAGGAAAGCGCCACAGCTGGTGCCCGCATCTCCTCTAATGGCGAGGTTCCACACAACGGGGCATCTCGATTTAGATTCCAGGGGAGGAAGTGCCAGGTTTTGTTCTGCTTTTAAGTTGCCCACCCCAGCTGATTTCCTATCCCTGGAGCATCCCAGTCTGTGATACCCTACTGTGTGACACCCCCTGGGATCGCTGGCATAGCCACTATGCAAGCAATTCCACCCCTGAGTTTTGGTCCGCTTTACAGAGGCATCTCAATTTGGGATGCCCCCTGTTTGTGAAACAACCCCCCTGGTTTGGCCGTTACCTCAAACTGATGATCCCACAGTGTATTCACCAGTTCCAGGAAAGTAATGAACAAAGGGAGGATCACACACAGGGGCATCCAAAATCAGGAGGATCTAGATTCATTTAGACTCCGAGTTCAGGTTTAAAGAGGTTTGGTGCGCTTCAAAGTAGACCAAAACTAGAGTTTTGGTCCAAATAGCATGATCCTTAGGGGGCATCCAGATTTGGGACGTCCCTTGGTGATGTGACGCGACTCTTCACCACAAAGGGGCCCAATAAGACCATGCCGCCCAAGGGCCCACATAAACCTGGAGCCGGCCCTGATCACAGCTAACAGTGGTGGGGACGGCAGTTCTGCTTCAGGTTTGACAGCTGGCAATTGGGGCAATGGCAGCACAGCCAGTGACTGGCAGTTTGGTCGTGGGAAAGGAAACAGTGACAAGGATGACAGTCATATTAGTGAAATTAGGAGAAAAGCAGCAGGGGTGACCCTAGCCTCTCCTGCCTGAGGCAACCTATAGAAAGTTGCCCCCCCCCTCCATAGGATGTACTGCTCCATTCCTCAATAGAGCGCCACCAACTGGCTTCAGTTTGGGGTCAGGGCCACCGCTGAGCCACCGATGATTGACTGTAAAAGCATCCACCCATTCTGTGGAACACTCAGGGCCTTATTTAACAAGGGATAGCGCCAGGTAGCGAATGGTGAGCGAACGGTAATGACGGTCACCGCCACGAGAACGCCGGCTCCCCTCCGCAATCACACATTTATCAAGCCGATCCTGCTTAGCGACTGAGATAACGCCAGATAGCGACTCATTCATCATTATTCCAGCCTCACCCCACAGCGCCAGCGAGCGACCTTGAACAGCGACAGGTATGACCTCTCGCTACCTGGCGCTCTCCAATGCATTTCAATGGAGCAATCTTTAAATATTCATAATTAATTGATATTAATGATTTTTTTTTTTTTTTAAATGTCAAAAATTCTGTGACCACTTCTGCAATGTTAGATATTTTTTTTAAGGTAAAAAAAAAAAAAAAAAAAAAAAATTGTGCAGAATTGATATTACAGGTCTGATATTAATGTATTCATATTACAAAATGTTTATAAAAACTTGTTTATTTTTTTTTTCCAAAAAATATGGTTGTTTGGGGGTTAAAAAACTACTTTTAACCCATCGCCGCCAGCGCTCTGGGGTTTAAACAAGCATTTCACAGCGCAAGAATTTTTTGAGCGTGATTTGTTAATGAATATGCTGGGAGCCGTTCGCTATGGCCATTCGCTGTCATGCGCTCCCATACAGCGCGGAACCAGTCAAACAGCGACTCCTAACCCCGTATTCCACATTACCGTACACCGACTGAGTCGCTGTCAACAGCCGAACAACGGCCAAGCACAGCGAATACTAGCGGGCGCTGTGAAAATACCGCTACTGCCGCTCATCTGTCACTACCTGGCGCTATTAATAAATCGGCCTCCCCTTCTCTGCTGAACCACTAATGACCTCATGAGTAAAAAAAAACAGCTGCAGCAATCCCCCCCCCCCTGGCAGTGCCGCCTAAGGCAGCTGCCTTACATGGCCTCATTATAGGTGCACCCCTGGAAAGCAGCAACAGTGAGTACAGCATGGTGGGGTACAGCAACAGTAGTGGGAAGGTCCTCCAGCAATGGAGTGGATAAGATGACAGCTGTTTTTGTCGCACAATTCATGGGTACTTCTGCGAGGGTGAACGCTCATGCTCAGCTCTATTATCTGTATTCCTTGGATTTTAAAAGACTTATTGGATCTTAGCTATTCACCCAGGAAGACTATTCATGGTTTTAGTTAATTAGTGTCACGGGTGTCTTCAATCTCATAATGAGTCGGTCAACCTATTGGAATGGAGAAGATTTACGCAGACGCTGTATGTCATTGTGTGCAGCACATTGAGCGCAGACAAGGGAGACAAAAGCCGAGAGCTGTCTAAGGTGGAAAAGGAGAAGACAATAGCCACGCATGGTAAATTGCCTCGAAAACCATCCCCAAACTGACTCAGATGCTGGTATTACTTATAGTGGACTAACACCCAGCGTGATCGGCCCGGGAATCGGTCCAATCCCTCCCCACGGGGCATACAAAATCGGGATGCCCCGCTGTGTGAAACCCCCCAGGATGCCCCATTCACCTTACCTGATTCCCGGTCCAACGGCTCATGCGCGGGCCGCATCTCGTGCTTCTATCTAGCAGGACGCATTGCGTGGTCCTCCCACCACTTCGCCAGGGTGCCAAGAAAGCTGGAGCCATCAGCTGCTTTTATATCCCTCGCGCTGTTCTACAGGGGCTCTGAGCACGCTGGCGGCCGCATCTCGCGCTTACCTCTAACAGGGTGCACGCCCGCGCCGGCCATTCACAAATCGCACTCCCTGTTAGAGGTAAGCGTGAGATGCGGCCTCCAGCGTGCTCGGAGCCCCTGTGGAACAGCGCAAGGGATATATTAAATGGTATTAATGACTATATTAAATGGTATTAATGACTATATTAAATGTTATTAATTACTATATTAAATGGTATTAATGACTAATAAATGGTAATTGCACATGCACTAGCACTTTATCCTTCAAGCGTCTGCCTACATATATAATTATGAATTATCATTCTTTGGTGCAAATATGAATAATGTTATCAAATTGAGTTAGCCCTGGAGTTCCTCCCCACTTGGGTTTTATATATGTTTTTTTTTGTGTGTGTGTGTATATGTTGATTTGTCTAGTGTGTACATTTCTTCAATAAATTGAATTAATTTAATTTTGTGCGGCCACTTATGTGGATGGTGGAGTGGGTTAGCCCTGGAATGCCACTGTTATTAAGGGTTTCGGAGCCCCTGTGGTAAGACGTCTCATTGACACGCATACCACAGCGGCTCCAAGCGCGCTGATTTGACGAGTTTTTACGTGCAATCTGGGGGGTTTCAGTTAGCGGGGTACCCCCCGATCGGGGTGCCCTGGGGGTAAGGACCAAAATCAAGGATAGTCCAAATCCTGGGTGTTGGTCCACTTTAAAGTGGACCAAAACCCAGGATTATGACTATCCTTGATTTTGGTCCTTACCCCCAGGGCACCTCCATGTGAAACCCCCCGGATCGCTGATGCCAACTCACCTCTTCACGGTCCTTCAGTGCATGCACGGCCGCTTGTCCAATCAGCATTCTGCATGCCCCGCTTCCCTCTAACAGGGAGCGTGCCCTCACCAGTCATTCACAAATGCCTGGCGTGGGCACCGCCCTGCTAGAGGGGTAGTGGGGATGCAGCCGCGGCTTGCGCATGCAAAAGAAGGCAAGTTGGGCTGCAAAAGAAGGCAAGTTTATGGGCGACCTGGGGGGTTTCACACAGAGGGGCATCCCGATTTTGGATGCCCGGGGGGGAGGGAATCGATCATCCCCTAAATCTTATATATTCCCAGGCCGATCGGCGTGATTTTTGGTCCACTTTAAAGTGGACCAACACCCAGGGGGGATCGGCCCGGGAATCTATAAGATTCCCGGACCGATCAGATCCCTCCCCGCGGGACATCCGAAATCGGGATGTCCCGCGGGGAGGAACCCCCCAGGAGGCCCACAATCCTTACCTTACCGGCGATCCAACGGCGCATGCGCGAGACGCGGCCGCGTCTCTCGCTTCCCTCTAGCAGGGCGCGCTCCCGCGCCGGCCGTTTTGTGAATGGCCGGCGCAGGCGCGCTCCCTGTTAGAGGGAAGCGAGAGACGCAGCCAATGACAGCGCTCTGGTATGCGCGTCCAAGCGGCTTTGGACGCGCATACCAGAGCGGCTCTGAGCGCTGTCATTGGCCGGACGAGGTCACGTGGGAGCGGGGAGAGGTGAGTTTTTGCGGCAATCGGGGGGGTTTCACACAGCGGGGCACCCCCGATCGGGGTGCCCCACCTAAGTGGACCAACACCCAGGATAGTCAAAATCCTGGGTGTTGGTCCACTTTAAAGCAGGGGTTCCCAACTTTTTTTTTTACTAAATCAAGTACCACTTCCCAATTACTAAATATCTGAAGTACCACATGGGTGGTATGTATGGGTTGTCTGCACCTAATACAGAACTGAAACACACACAAAACCATATAATAATATCTTTATTTATAATAAAATCTTTATTCATATAGCACCGACAAATTCTTGAGTGCTTTACTATCAGAGACTTATCAAGTGTGGTATATGAAATTGCACATACTTAAAGTTATACTAAAGGCAAGGCCGATTGTTGTCCCATTGTCTCAAGCGACGTGGTGCACTGTCCTAAACTTCCATTTTCAAAAAGACCCTGTAGTTCCTAAGTTATCTTTAAAAGTATTAGAGCACTGGAGATTCATAGAGGAGAAACAGTGGGTGTGACAACAACAATGTGATGTAAGCACACTGTGATAAGTGCAAGAGGAGAGAGGAGGGCGGGGTTTTAGAGCTGCAGAGATAGGCAGCCAATCAGCATGCCTGAGCAGGGAGTGAGGGTGTTTCCGTTCTTGGTCCACTGAAGGTTGATTGATGGACCAGGTCAGTAGGGTGGGGACTGAAAGTTGAGGAAGTGATTAACTAACTAAGGAGATAGACAGAGGAGGAAGCACAATGCTGGAGCCACTCAATGAAAAGTAAGTTACTGATATTTTTTTAACTTTGGACTTGCCAATCATTTTCATTCTCATCACCTTTGTGAGCAGTTTTCTACTTATAGACCATTCTGAGACCTGGGTACCTGAGTACCACCTGATAGGATCTAGAGTACAAACAGTGGTTGGGACCACTCCTGACCTAAAGGTTTAGGGTCTAGTCCAGGGTAAACTTGCCATAAGGAGAGCTTGGAGAATTCTTGGGGGGCCACACACAGTCCATCTCATCCAGACATGTGCCAAATATCACACCCTCCTGTCAGTGTTTGCTTTTAACACCCTGTCTACTCTCTCATCTCCCCCCCCCGTACCTAGACCCACTGACCCCACCCCCCAGCCAAGACACTCCAGCCTGTCTGCATCTGCAGTGATATAGCCGCAGCATCATTTGGGGGGGGGGTTACTTTAAAGCAGTCCAGTCTGACCCTCAGCATCCTGCCACTTATCCCTCCCCTGATAATAGCGTGCATTTGACTATTTATAAGAAAAAATAGGGCTCACCTACCTAACTGCATAACAATTTGCAGCAATGGCTCTTGAATTGATTACTGGATGCTGTGTCTGGCTGCCACCAGCCATTCAGATATACATGGGATGGATGCCCGCAGGGGTTGAAGGGGTGCTGGAGGTGCCAACGGAGGAAGAAAGGTTTAAGGTGAGTTTACAGGCCAACCAGGGGTTTAACCCTGCAGGGCATCTCCAAGCAGGATAAGCCAGGGACAGGGAATGACCCATTTCTAGAGTATTTTAGACTGTTTTAAATTACCCAGCAATGGCCACTTTTTGGTTTAGGTCCAATTTAGGTCATGAATAATGTTGGGCGAACCCCCAAGGTTCGTGTTCGGCAAGTTGGGCTGAACTTCGAATAAAAGTTTGGAGACCCAAACTTTTGAGGGCAATTTTGCCTCTGGGGGCCTCTTGGCCCCCCCATTGCTCACCCATCCCTCACCTACCTTTGCGGAAGGGGCTGCCTGTCAAGCCTGCTGTGACTCACGCGAGCCCCGCAACCCATTCCCGCCGGTGGTCGGCGTTCCATTCAATTGCACACTTTAGCTGAAGCTGGTTGTTGGGCTGCTTAGCTTTTCCTTGTTGGGGACAAACTCAAGCACAGACTTCTGGTTATCCGTGGTCCGGTTTGGGTACCCGAACTTGCAAAGTTAAGTACAAACCCGAACTTTGCGGTGCAGGTTCATACAACACTAGTCATGACCCAAAAACAAAAGTGTAGCAGACACTATGGTGTGTTTGGTGCATGGACATCCCCTACGAATGTTGAAACCTGCTGGAAATTGTCCCGATTGCATCGAGGTGATTAAAATAGGTGAACCCCAGGAACAATTGGTAAATAGAGGCATTTATGAAGGGGGATATACTGATCCTGGCTGTTAAAAAATAAGCTAAATGTAACTGTAAAATAGACAGCGAGCATGCCTGAAAATATTCTGGAAATCTTAGATGGCATCTCGGTACATTTTAGATCTGAGTCTATAACTGGCGCCATTCGGTGTTGGCGATACTCTTGGGAACCTGCAGGGCGTGAACTATTTGTATTTATTTAGGAATCAGATTCCCTGGCAGTGTAGAAATAGCCCGTGACCCTGGGTGACCCGAAAAAGCATGACATATTTTTGTGACACACCAAGATGAAGGATCTTTCCTCTGAATTGGGGTTTCCAGTAAGCCAGGCTATTTTAATAGCAACAGGAGGTGGAGGCTAAAGAGGCTGCTAAAGTAAAACAAGACACAAAATGTCCAGAACATAATGCAACCATTTACTTTTCCTCCAACAGGATCTATGGTGAGCACCCCGCCGGGAATCGAGGTGACATCGTCGGTCCAGAAAGTGCCTTCAAAAACCGGTCTCTGGGTGTCTATTGTGGGCTCTCCATCCAGAGGGACCATTCCTTGGGAGCCTATCACTGACCCCCCTATCCAGTGCCAGGACCTCAGTGCCAAGCTATTATATTCTGGAATTGCTTGTCTTCCAGGTGTGTATTAAAGTTTGTGTGCTGATATAAGAAGCTGATCTCCCACATGGCTCATTCTGGATAACAGTCTTACTTATGGAGAAGCTCTAATGAGGCCTGCACAACCTTTTTTGGTCTAAGTTCCACATTGTTTTATTGTTCCACTTTAAGGGGCTGCAAGAAGTGAGGTAAGGTGGGAAGCAGTATGAAGAGTTGAGGTGGTAAGGAGTAGGAAAAGGTGAGGTGGGCAGAGTTAAAGAATGAAGTGGTGAGGTGGTAAGGAGAAGAAAAATGTGAGGTGGGCTAAGGTGAAGTAGGAAGAGGTGAGGTGGGAAGGAGTAGGATGAGGTGAGGTGGGCTAAGGTGAAGCAGGAAGAGGTGAGGTGGGAAGAGTTGAGGTGGGAAGTAGTAAGAAAAGGTGAGGTTGGCTAACATGAAGCAGGAAGAGGTGAGGTGGTAAGGAATAGGAAAAGGTGAGGTGGGAAGCAGTAGGAAGAGGTGCAGTGAGGTGAGCTGATGTGACACAGGAAGAGGTGAAGTGGGAAGATGTGGGATAAGATGAGGTGGGAAGATGTGAGGTGGGAAGGGTGAAGTGTGAAGGAGTAGGAAGAGGTGAGGTGAAGCAGGAAGGGGAGAGGTGGGAGGAAGTGGGAAGAGGTGAGGTGAAGCAGGAAAATGTGAGGTGGGAGGAAGTTGGAAAAGGTGAGGTGAAGCAGGAAGAGGTGAGGTGGGAGGAAGTTGGAAAAGGTGATGTGAAGCAGGAAGAGGTGAGGTGGGAAGAGGTGAGGTGAAGCAGGAAGAGGTGAGGTGAAGCAGGAAGAGGTGAGGTGGGAAGAAGTGGGAAGAGGTGAGGTGAAGCAGGAAGAGGTGAGGTGGGAAGAAGTGGGAAGATGTGAGGTGAAGCAGGAAGAGGTGAGGTGGGAAAAAGTGGGAAGAGGTGAGGTGAAGCAGGAAGAGGTGAGGTGGGAAAAAGTGGGAAGAGGTTAGGTGAAGCAGGAAGAGGTGAGGTGGGAAGAAGTGGGAAGAGGTAAGGTGAAGCAGGAAGAGGTGAGGTGGGAAGAAGTGGGAAGAGGTGAGGTGAAGCAGGAAGAGGTGAGGTGGGAAGAAGTGGGAAGAGGTTAGGTGAAGCAGGAAGAGGTGAGGTGGGAAAAAGTTAGAAGAGGTGAGGTGAAGCAGGAAGAGGTGAGGTGGGAAGAAGTGGGAAGAGGTGAGGTGAAGCAGTAAGAGGTGAGGTGGGAAGATGTGGGATAAGATGAGGTGGGAAGAGGTGAGGTGGGAAGGATTAGGAAAGGGTGAAGTGGGAAGGAGTAGGAAGAGGTGAGGTGAAGCAGGAAGAGGTGAGGTGGGAAGATGTGGGATAAGATGAGGTGGGAACAGGTGAGGTGGGAAGGATTAGGAAAGGGTGAAGTGGGAATGAGTAGGAAGAGGTGAGGTGAAGCAGGAAGAGGTGAGGTGGGAAGATGTGGGATAAGATGAGGTGGGAACAGGTGAGGTGGGAAGGATTAGGAAAGGGTGAAGTGGGAATGAGTAGGAAGAGGTGAGGTGAAGCAGGAAGAGGTGAGGTGGGAAGATGTGGGATAAGATGAGGTGGGAACAGGTGAGGTGGGAAGGATTAGGAAAGGGTGAAGTGGGAAGGAGTAGGAAGAGGTGAGGTGAAGCAGGAAGAGGTGAGGTGGGAAAAAGTGGGAAGAGGTGAGGTGGTAAGAGTTGAGGTGGGAAGTAGGAAGAAAAGGTGAGGTGGGCTAAGATGAAGCAGGAAGAGGTGAGGTGGTAAGGAATAGGAAAAGGTGAGGTGGGAAGCAGAAGGAAGAGGTGCAGTGAGGTGAGCTGATGTGATGCAGGAAGAGGTGAGGTGGGAAGGAGTAGGAAGAGATGGGGTGAAGCAGGAAGAGGCGAGGTGGGAAGGAGTAGGAAGAAGTGAAGTTAGCTGAGGTGAAGCAGGAAGAAGTGAGGTGGGAAGAGGTGAGGCAGCTTTCAGTCATGAGGCAGGATGAGGTGAGCAGCGGTGAGATCCTGCCCTTGACTTGTGATCGGAAGGTTAAATCCCAGCTACAGGCAGATAGGATATGTTATGCATTTCACTCACTCTGCCTAGGGTGTATGTAGCACATGAAGAACAAAGCAGGAGATAAGCTTGTAGTTTATTGTAAATAGCAAGCGATCATACTAATCTGAACAGTCAAAAGAGATATTCGGTCTCATTCCTGTACAGTTTTGGTTGGTGTCTGGACTTGTTCTGAGAGCAGCAGGATTGGAAGTGAAGATGTCACAGGATGACTGAATCTTTAAAGCTATACTAAAGGCGAGCGCCCGATTGTTGTTCCATTGCCTTGGGCTACACGTCGCACTGTCCTAGACTTCAATCCATTTTCAAAAAGACCCTGTAGTTCCTAAGTTATCTTTAAAAGTATTGGAGCATTGGAGTTCCGTAGAAAAAAATGAAACATTGGGTGTAGCAACAGTGATGTGATGTAAGCACACTGTGATGAATGTGAGAGGAAGGAGGAGGGCGGGGTTTCAGAGCTGCAGGGAGAGGCAACCAATCAGGACCTCTTTGTACAAATGTATGACTAAATGTGTTATTATTAGTATAATAAGTGTTTCATTTGTGATCCTAGGAAGCCGGGACAAGGCGGGCCGAGCTATAATCCAGGTGACCACAGACAGCTCAGCCTGGGAAGCCTCGTGGTGCTCAGTGAAGGAGGTTGCTCGACTCTTACTCTACCTGTGTTCAGTAGCCAGGTAAGATAGCGCTCCTCATCTGCATCTGTATGACAAATCCCAATGGAGAATGAAAAGTGGAGTTTCCACATAGTCAGCGAGCGTTTTAGGTCTCGGGCAGCCTGTAGTTACTGTTTCCAGATTTTCTCGCTGGGACCCCCACACCCTTATTGTCCAATGGAGTTTTCCGGATGCACTTGCCCATCACTGTGCCGCTGTCCCCCGGGATCAACAGTGATTTTCTTGACCAGACAACACAGTCCCCTTTCCTTTTATTCTCTTTCTATGTTTCTGTCATTCATTTATTCTTTTTCTTTCTGTCATTCTTTTATTCTTTCTTTCTGTTATTCTTGTATTCTCTTTCTTTCTGCTATTCTTTTATTCTCTTTCTTTCTGTCATTCTTTTTATTTTTCATATTTGTTTCTTTCATGTGTTCTTTCTTTTTTTTGTCATTCATTTTCTCTTTCTTTTTTTTCCTGCTTTCTTTTTCATTCTCTTCTCTTCCTTCCCTTGTCTTTCTATTCTTCGGCAGTATATACCATAGATTAAACTTTATCCGGGGCCCACTGAGACTCTATTCCCCAAGGGCCCACATAAACCCGGAGCCAGCCCTGCATGGGATGGTAGGAATTAGAACATAAAAGGTATAAACAAATGAAATAGGAAAGAGGAAACAGGTAAAAGAGAGAAAAGGAAAAGGAGAGAAAGGAAGGAAGGAGATAGGTTGTGAAAGAGAGAAAGACTGCATCAGCATGGAAACTGCAGACAGATAACATTGAAGAAAATATAAAGGAAATGAGCAAAAGGCAAAGAGAAAAGGGGGGTTAAATAATACTTCAGCTCTGTTTCAATGGTGCTGTGTGCATACTGGCTGCCACCTGCTGGCTGAGCTGAAGAACAGCTCATTACTATTAGCATATTCACTTCATTCCTCATGGATTTTTCAGCGTTGGCTCAGTCCCAGACCTAAATTATGCAAAAGACAGGGGAATATTTTAACCTAGAGTGCTGGCTATGCCCTGCTTCAGCTTTTCCTGGTCAATTTATGGATCTGACCAAGAGACTGGGGGAAGGGAGATAAAAAAATCCCTGGATAAGAAAAACGGATGTCTGTAGTATATATATATATATATATATATATTAGCCTGTAACAGGAGGGTGTCCGAATGGATGTGTCAGAGCAGATTATGTATAGAGCTTGGTAAGGCCAATGTTGACTAGTGATAATGTCATGCTGAGGCCATAGACCAGCCCTGCTTGTTCCTGCTCGTTCACCCATTATGATAAAGAAGCTTGTACAGTGGCTGCCCTGCCCTTTTCTTCACTCCCATACATTTACTTAACACCTTGGCAAGTTTAATCTTTATATAGTTGTTTTTTTATTAATCTTCTTTATTTCTATGTTTAACGCTTCTTTAGAAAGGAGATTAAAGACCTTGGCCTGATGATTTTGGTAGATGCCAGGAAACAGCCTCCCTCTCCGCTTCTGAACGCAGCCCTGCAAAGCACACAGGTGATTCCAGAATACATTTCAAGTCAAACTTGGGTCAAAATGTTTCATTGTGGACAGTTCGAAAATTAAAGTTACTTTAGCCATCCTACATAGAGGTTTTGTCACACTATATTGCCAGATATATATGTTTAACTGTGATTTTTTTGTAGGAATTTCCAGGAAAATTATATATAATTTTGGTCAGGAGAATTTGGGCTTTTACATGAAATGTCCACCGCTCATTCTAGGCTTCGTCTCTCATTCCATTCCAGGGAGGAGCCTCTTATACCAGCAGAGTGAGCTGACATCAGAACGCCCCTCCCTGCAGCTGGGAGGGAGCTGTCAGAAGTCATGTGCGGTGCAGAGAAGCACTGTTAAACCCCCTTACAATAGGATCACACACGCTTTAAAGCCCCATCGGCTCTGAAATCTATGATTCCAGGTCGCTGAATTTCCTCCCCCGGGGCATTCAGAATCAGGACCGCATCCCCGCTATCCCTTTAGCATGGCACGCATTTGTGAATGGCCGGCGCGGGCATGCTCCCTGTTAGAGGAAAGCGGAGAATGTGGCTGCCAGTGCCCTTGAATCCGCTTGGATTAGGCAAGCTCCTGGATGCAGGGGCTTAAGCCGATCCGAACGCTGATTGGACAAGTGGCCATGCATGCGTTGTAGGACTGGGAAGAGGTGAGTTTTTTCGAGTGACCTGGGGGGTTTCACTCAAAATCCTGGGTTTTGGTCCACTTTAAAGTGGACTGAAACCCAGCTGTATCAGCCCGGGAATCTATAAGATTCCCGGGCCGATCCATTCCCTCCCCGCGGGCCATCAAAAATCGGCATTCCCCGCTGTGTGAAACCCCCCAGGTTGCCCGCTACACTTACCTTAATCCTGGTCCAACGACGCATGCACGGGCCGTGGACGCATCCCCGCTATCCCTCTAGCAGGGCCGGCGCGGGTGCGTTCCCTGTTAGAGGGAAGCGCGCAATGCGGCCGCCAGCGCACTCTGAGCCGCTGAGCTTAGACGTCGGGTTAGACATCCATAGCTCAGCGGCTCCGAGCGCGCTGATTGGATGTGCGACCGTGCATGTACCGTAGGACCACAGTGAGGTGAGCTGGCGATCTGGGGGGTTTCACATAGCGGGGCACCCTGATCGGGGGATAGTCAAAATCAAAGGAAAACAATGATGTTTTGTTTCCTAATAGCAGACTGCAACGTTTATAGAGGAATACTATATTCCCCACTGTTGTGCTTTATATAACTTTTTTTAATGCCCCCAGAAACCATACCGTGTTATTTCCCCCAACTGATATTGGTCAATATATATGGTGGCCAAATTTGAAACCCAGTTTCATCAACTGACATATCCTGCGGGAACAGCTGTGCCTACATTTATTTGGTGGACCCAGAACTACACAGTGTCACCTATTCAGCAGGTTAGTAGCACTTCACCATTCAGCAACATTAAATTAGTAAGGCCCATTCCTCTTCAGCAACCCCCAAGCAGCAACATTATTACCCCTAGTTCTCTTCTATTCGCCAAACAGCAACATTGAAGCAGACCAAATAACACTCATCCCTAGAGTCTGGACTCCAGGGCCAGGTGAAATTTGCTCCAGGAGGATTGTCCGTACTCTAAGGGGTTTCACATAAAGACCATCCCAAATCATGATGCATCAAGGGGGGGGGGGTCCTTCACTGGGCCAGGTGTTATGGGTTCAGATCCAACATTCAGGTGAGTTGCTGATTGCCGGACTAGCACAGATCGATTGCAGGGAACAAGATATAGGAACCTTTTTGTTTTGTTTTTGCTGCTGAATCAATTTTCATGATCACAGGTTTTGATACTTGCCCTGCTATGTGAAACCCTCTTGTCCAATCAGCACCATATGTTGTGCTTAATAAATGCATATTAACAGCCCTTTATAGACAGAACTTGGCAGTAGGGAACAGGAAAGGTCGCATCCCCAGTTTCCCTTTAGACAAGGCCTATCTGAATGGCTGGGAGCACGGGAGTGTGCCTCAGCCCAGAGATGCTGGGGATGTAGCCACCAATGTTTACATCGCTGTGGGAGCCAATGCAAAGGTAAGTTTTGTAGTGACCCGGGGAGGAGGGGTCACACAGCGTGGCATTTTTATTCTGGATGCACCAGGGGAAGACTGGTCCTGGAGTCTTTTAGCCACCAGGGTTCCGCTAAAGCAATAAAAAAATAAAAAAATGTAAAAGGTGGGCCAGGCAGAGAGCTGATCCTGGGACCCTGTGGAAATGCCCAATTTGCCCACCCCTAAAACCCTCTTATTACAGTCTCCTGATGATATACGAAAATACAGCAATTACCTTCCTATAGTTTAAAGTGGACCAAAACCCAGGATTTTGACTATCCTGGGTTTTGAGCCTTTCCCCCGGGGCATTCCGATCGCAAGAAACCCCCCAGACCGCCGATGCCAACTCACATCTTCCCGGTCTTATGGCGCCTGGGCAGCCGCTCGTCCAATAAGTGCGCTCGGAGAGGCTGATGTCACGTTGTTTAAGCCTTCGTCTAAGGCCAGTGGCTATGACTGCGCTGATGGCCGCATCCCCCTCTAATAGGGAGCGTGCCCACGCTGGCCATTCGGGCATGCGGCCGTGGCTTGAACATGCGCCGTTGGACCGGGAAACAAGGTAAGTGTATGGGGTGACCTGGGGGGTTTTTGGATGCCCCGGGGGGGGAGGGATTTGAAAATTCCTGGGCCGATCAGCGTGGGTTTTGGTCCACTTTAACTCTGACTATGCTGCACCCTATCCTAAAACAAACAAGAACGCTTGAAACTTCCCCTTATGGGAAAGGACAGAGTTCACAGGTTCAAGGCCCGTGGCCTCCCAATGCATTCATGTGAACAGACGCTAGATGACTCATACTGTCCTGAAGCGTTGCGTTAGAGAAGTGCTTCAATTACACAATAATTGTATAAATTCTCCGCCGCATGACCCACCACAAAACTCCCCTGTTTGGAGGCTCTGGTGTTGCATAATAAGCGGTTAATGGGGAGATGTCTGCGATTGCGCCGGCCCGGCCCAGATATGACATTCACGGATTAATTGTGCCATTAAGCAGCCGAGTTCCTGAAAGTTTATGGAGTGATAATAACGGAGACTGCCCGCTCGAGCGAGACCGCGCCATAATGAGTTTACACAGCTCGCTTTAATAGCGGCGAGTAATCCAAATATAGAAAATGTGGATATTTTTATTAAAACCGCTGCTATTTATTCCTTAGAAAGTAATTAATAAGAAGTAATCGTTCCTATTCATCAGCTGAAGATTATGTGTAGACTTAGAGAGCACGCTGCTTGCTACAAAGGGGTATCAGCCATAGACATAGCTACAGGTACAGACATCTATGTGGGGTGAATTGGGCAGTCGAGTGCTTTACTAAACCGATAAAGGAAAACCAATAAGGAGCTGCTACAAGTGTGACACACAAGACTAACCTTAAAGGGGAACAAAACCCATTATTTTTACTATCCCAGGTTTTGTATCTTGCCCGCAGGGTATGCCTCATGGACAGGGCCAGATTATGAGGGGGCACACAGGGGGCACGCCTCTGGGCATCCACCACTTGCACTGCAAAAGGGGCCTCCACCAAACTTTGGGTTATGGTCTGGTCCGGGCATCGCAGTCTGATGGGCAGCAGGCCAGCATTGAAACTATTGGAAGTGGTCCTCACGGGCAAGCCTTGGTTTGTTTTTGAAAATTTGCACCTCAACCAAGACCGTCGCGGGGTGAGATCTGAGAGAGAGGAGATGCGTACATCATTGTATGACGTCTTACAGTCTGTTGACCTGAGTCATTGTCAAAGCAGTAAAATAAAAGCTATACTCGCCTCTTATTTCCTGCAGACAATCGCTGCTAGTCTGGCGCTCTGATACTCTGATCTGCAGACTCAATTCCCGTCCCGTCCAACCCGAATGCCCGCCGTTTCCTAGTATTGATACCACCCGTCACAGGATGCAACGCCCCCTCCATTCACTGCAATGGATGGGCTTGTCAAGACCTTGCATGCCTCCTCCATTGCAGAGAATGGAGTAGCTGTGCCAGCATCCGGGGGGGGGGGGGCATTTATTTTGAAGGCTTCTTGGTGAGGGGCGATATGGCCTGTACGGCACAGTGGACTTGATTTGGCATTTAAGTGATTGGGCAGACTCAAAAAGTATATGAATGCACACTTTAACACTGAGATGAAGTTTCAAAATCTCATCTCAGATCTTCATCTCAGTGTTAAGGTGTGCATTCATATACTTTTTGGTTCTACATTGTTACTGGCAGATTTCTGCCAGTTAATTGTTGTGACTGCACCCAGCTATTCTTTGCTACCTACTGCATACATTAGCATTTCAGGTGTGCTTACCTATCTAATTTATTATAGTGATTGGGCAGACTACGGTACCACTGATCAGTTACTTGGCTGCACTATCACTTCAAGGGAAAAAACATACTCTACTAGGGGCCTCCACCAAAAGTTGTGGCCAGGGGCTCCCACCACTCTTAATCCGGTCCTGCCCATGGAACAGCATTTAACACCTTACCTCCACAAGGTCCATGAACCTATGTTGATTAGGCAGACTGGCATAATTGGGGTGGGGGTTTGGGTCGATTTTAAAGTAGACCCTCCGCAAGTAAGTACGTTTACTTGTCGTTTAATATCGTCCATGTTCTTCCCCTCTAGGCTTCCTGTCATGGCTCCATCCAAAGTATTGTGATTCTGGTGGACAAGGAGACAGCCCATCATCTGGACAGGATGCCTGGACTACACGTGAGTAACCAGACCCTTTCCAAGGCAATCATCCTTTGATTTAAGCCTTTGTATTATTGCTTATATAGTAAATCACAAAACACGGTGCCAAAAGCCTTTTTGGGAATGATAATTACGGTAAGTACATTTGAGCAGATTTTAACTTGGCCTTCCAGTAGCCATTTCATGACAGGTTTGCACCTTGAACACAGAGGTGAACTGGTTCAAAATAGACATAAAAGAAGCCATTTATGGTAAAATGTAGAAACCAGCACTGGATAATACAGCATTTAATTTGGTATGCCACACACACCTTTCCCACGGCAGATTAATAACACACCATAGCTCTAATCATGGAGCCATGAACACCTTACCAGATCCTTGACCCTATGCTGATTAGGCAGACTGGCATCCTTGGGGTTAGGTCTATTTTAAAGAAGACTTCCAGTCTTATTTATCAAAGCTACCAAGTGCAGCTAGGTTCCCATTCAGAATCTTTATTAAAATGGAAAGACTCCAGGGCCTGACCACTGGTCTGACCCTGGGGCAGCCCAAATCGGGATGTCGACCCCCCACCCACGCCGAATACTTCTTTGCCCTGATGTAAACACTGGTGGCCCCATCCACAGCGTCTCTGGGCATGTGCACCCGGTCAGGCTGGGGACGGTAGTGCTCCCCAATCCAAAGCGAAACGGGGATGTGGGCGCTCCCACTCCCAATTGCCGGGCTCTGCATGCAAACTGAGCCATATGCCAATCATTAATATGCAATGCATATGGCGCTGGTTGGACAAGAGCCCATGTATGTGCCATGTGACCTGTGAAAGGTTTTTATGGGAAATCTGGGGGGGGGGGGAGGGTCAAATAGCGGGGAATTCTGATTCAGGATACCCCCAAAACCTGTGAAAATCCTGGGTTTTGTTCCTCTTTAGGTCACCCTCTAGTTTGATTCACCACAGTTGCAACCCCCACCCTCCTTTATTACTCACTCTTTCCATGCACACCTGCTGAGGGGTACCTATCGGGACCAGAGATGTGCAGGACTGCTTGCAGCTGCCGGAACGCAGAAGGGTGAATATGATTTGCCATTTTGAACAGGTACACACCAGACAGGCATTTCACATTGGTATGCCTGGGGTGGGGGTTTAGGCCCTCTTCACACCTGAGCCCTGCAAGTGGCAATTTTCCTGAAATCATGCTTGTGATTACCTCAATAGGTAACAGCAATCGCAAGCACGATCATAGCAAATACGCACACAAATCGCGGGTGCACAGACAATTGCATTTCAATAGCGATGATCATTGGTGGATCGGGGTGTGAAGCTGGCCTTAGGTCTACGCAAAAATAATTACAAATATTTCCTGACTGCACACAGGCTTTATCCCTCAGAATCCTGCAGGCTCCTGTTCTGGCTCTGTCAGCTTAGATGCTTGCAGTGCCATCCCTGGCCAGCCTCTGTGCATGCTCCTGCTTCCAGTCACCAGCTCCTAGCCCTCTCATTTATGGGGCTACAACAGGTAGCACACATCTTTATAACTTGCTATTAGAGTTGAATGGACAAAAGCTTGCAGGGAACACGGGGAGGCCGATTCATTAATAGCGGCAGGTAGCAACAGTTGAGCGACTGTAGCAGTATTTTCACAGCGCCCGCTAGTAGTCGCTGTGCTTGGCCGTTGTTGATAGCGACTGAGTCGGTGTGCAGTAATGTTGAATACGGGGTGACGAGTCGCTATCTGACAGGTTCCGAGCTGTATGGGAGCGCATGATAGCGACTGGTCAGAGCGACCTGCTCCCACCATATTCATCAAAAAATCACGCTCAAAAAATTATCGTGCTGTGAAATGCATGTTTAAACCCCAGAGCGCTGGCGGCGATGTGTTAAAAGTAGTTTTTTAACCCCCAAACCACCATATTTTTGGAAACCAAAAAATAAAATTTTTTTTAAGAATTTAGTAATATGAATACAATAATATCAGACCTGTAATATCAATTCTGCACAATTTTTTTTTTTTTTTACTTTAAAAAAATTATCTAACATGGCAGAAGTGGTCACAGAATTTTTCACATTTAAAAAAAAAAAAACATTAATAACAATGAATTAGGAATATTTAAAGATTGTTCCATTGAAATGCATTGGAGAGCGCCAGGTAGCGAGAGGTCATACCTGTCGCTGTTCAAGGTCGGACGCTGGCGCTGTGGGCTGAGGCTGGAATAATGATGAATGAGTGGCTATCTGGCGCTATCTCAGTCGCTAAGCAGGATCGGCTTGATAAATGTGTGATTGTGGTGGGGAGCCGGCGTTCTTGTGGCGGGGCCCGTCATTACCGGTCGCTCACCCGTAGCTACCTGTCGCTATTCCTTCATAAATAAGGGCCCTTGTCTGTTTAGAAAAACTGCGGCTCCGATGGATCATGCCTGCAGGTACGCATTTTTTTTTAGAAAAGCCTGAGCTCCAGCAGTGAGTGTGTGCTGTGAGATGTGGTGCTTGTAACGTGTCTTCTCTCGCCAGGTGGAGGTGCTGACATCGGTGAAGTCGTTGGGCCGGTTAGTGGACGTCGGGCAGCTGACCTGGGACCTGGGAGGCACCTACCCGTACTGTCACAGCGAGTGGGTCCAATTTTATCAGGTGCCCCTGCCTGCTAACAAGCTGTAGCGTGAACAGGAATAGGGGCGGGGGGGGGGGGGGCTATGCATGTGGGAGCGCATCAGGCCTGCATGCTTAATGCCTGTCTGCTTCTGATTTATGGGGGAGCAGCGGAGGGAGCCATCAGACCTCTGCAAAGTCACTGTGAGCCCATAGGAATCCGTCATGTTCCATTAGCGGCACACGTTAGCAGGAAATGAGGATGACATGGCTGGCTACGCGTTTCGCTCTGCTCTGCCAGTTTCTCTGATGACTGAGAGAATCTACTACTGTAAGCTTCATTCTGTCATGTTTTGCAGAGATACCGATATAGCCAAAAGTGCTAAAGTGGACAAAAAGCCTAGTAATCTAAATTGAGTACAGAGCAACTGGCCGCACCAACACAAATAATCAAAAAAGTGTGCAGACTTGGGTACCTGAATCCAACATATACACAACAAGGAGGCTTCCACACAGCCCCCAACCCCAAGACACAATCTAAACCACTCCGTTTAAATGATAACAATAATCACTTTTATCAATTCATCTAGACAACTACAAAGGTTAAAATACATTAAAAACTAAATTTTATGAACATTCCACTAGAGGGCGCTGGTGGTAATGCACAATTATCTAGGTCAGATATCAAGCATATGTCCTGTACTGGATCCTAGTGCTCCAAGCAAAAAGTGCTATATATACAATAAACAACTCTAATGACACTATAAGTGCTAAAGTGACTAAGTGCAGGGGAATTTAAAGTGGACCAACACCCAGGGGTGATCGACCCGGGAATCTATAAGATTCCCGGGCCGATCACCTCCCTCAAAAGCCCCCAAAAGCCTGTGCGCGCCCCCGCGCCGGCCAAAACTCACCTCACCACGCTCCCACGTAGCCACGGACAAGACAGCGCGTCCGCCGCCGCCTCCCGCGCCCTAATCGGGGTGCCCCCCTGAAGTGGACCAAAACCCAGGATAGTCAAAATCCTGGGTGTTGGTCCACTTTAAGCAGTGTAGACCTACATATGCATAAAAAGTAAGAAAAAATGACCATACCAGGGGACACAGCAGGTTAACCAACCATAAAAAGATATTACATGCGCCAGCCGTGGCACTTAGTCACTTTAGCACTTATAGTATCATTAGAGTTGTTTATTAATTGTATATATAGCACATAGCACTTTTTGCTTGGAGCACTAGGATCCAGTCAGTTTTCATAGGGACATATGCTTGATATCTGACCTAGATAATTGTGCATTACCACCAGCGCCCTCTAGTGGAATGTTCATGAAATTCGTTTTTAAAGTGGACCAACACCCAGGATTTTGACTATCCTGGGTATTGGTTCACTTCCTTGGGGCACCCCGATTGGGGGTGCCCCGCTGCCCAAAACCCCCCCAAACACCCCGAAAACTCACCTCTCCACGATCCCACGTGACTGCGCTGTCCAATGCCCGCCGACGGACAAGTGACGTCCGTCCGTCCTCCCGCACGTCACTCTTGACGTGTGCGCGCGCACGTCTGGAGGAGCGCGAGTGAGGCGGCGGCGGCGGAAGCAGCGGCTGGAGAGGTAAGGTTTTTCGGGGTGTTTGGGGGGGTTACACTCCCGATCTCGGATGTCCCGCGGTGTGTGAGGTGATCGGCCCGGGAATCTTATAGATTCCCGGGCCGATCACCCCTGGGTGTTGGCCCACTTTAATGTATTTTAACCTTTGTAGTGTCTAGATGAATTAATAAAAGTGATTATTGTTATCATTTAATTGTGTCTTGGGGTTGGGGGCTGTGTGGAAGCCTCCTTGTTGTGTATATGCTGACTCTAGAGATGAAAAGATACCAGGGGCATCCTGATTTGGGTTTTCCCCGTCTGTGTGAATCCCCTGGGATTGTTCGTATACTCACTGTGGGAGAAAGAACCCACGGCACATGTGTGGGCCTCTGATGGCATCCCAAGCATTGCGCTATCTGATGCGCGCAGTAGACAGGAGTGCCCATTCGTTCCATTCAGAACTCATTAAATGATCTGCTATTGTTCTGATTGGACAAGAGGCCACGCATACGCTGTGGGAGTGTGAACCTAGGTAAGCAAGCAGGCAATCCCAGGGGTTTCACACACAGGGGCATCCTAAATCTAAAACCTCTGTATAGTGGACCTCTGGTAAGTGAAATTCCTTGGTTTTGGTCCGCTTTAACTTCATCACAGAAACCAGCAAGAAGCATGAAAGAGGAGCAACATCCCCCTGGAGTCTATAAGGTTCTTGGGGGGGGGGGGTCCACCTTTTAATGGGGCATCCCAAATTTCCATGAGAATCTCCAGCATACCTCTTTCTTTCCTTTCTGAATGGCTGCCGAGCCTGAGGCGAGGATGCTGCCGACAGTGCTCCCTCCATCTAGATTTCCTTGCTGCACCAAGGTTAGTGCATCAAAGAAAATCTGAATGGAATGAGCGTTGCTGATTAGCTGAGCTGAGGTCCCCATGGCTCGGAGGGAGAACAGCTGGCCATGCTAGGACATAGGGCCGGCGTCAGCACCAGGCAAGGCAGGGCAGCTGCCGGGGGCCCCCACTCTCTGGGGAGGCCCACTGACAGGGCTGGCCTTTGGGGTGTGCGAATGCACTTGACTGTCGGCGGACTTGGAGGGCACTGCCACAGCTGGTGCCCAACTTCTCCTCGAATGGCGGGGTCCCACACAACGGTTTAGATTCCAGGGGAGGAAGTGCTGGGTTTTGTTCTGCTTTAAAGTTGCCCACCCCAGCTGCTACCCTATCCCTGGAGCATCCCAATCTGTGATACCCTACTGTGTGATACCCCCTGGGATCGCTGGCATACCCACTATGAAAGTAATTCCACCCCTGGGTTTTGGTCCGCTTTTGGTCGAAATAGCATGATCCTTAGGGTGCATACAGATCTGGGACATCCCTCAGTGATGTGACGCGACTCTTTACCACAAAGGGGCCCACTGAGACCATGCCGCCCAAGGGCCCACATAAGCCTGGAGCCGGCCCTGCCAGGACACCAGCCCCTGTGCCCTTTGGCTCAGCCATTCTATGAATGAGATTTGCCTACAGCTCCCCTACCTTCTACTTTGTATTTTCTAAATTCAGTATTTCTATAGTGCTGCGTAATTACTAACAAATGAGGGCTTGCGTTTAATCAGCGCTGCGCATCTACTCATTGCATTATTTCTTTTCCCTTCTTTAGAAGCTGGATGCATTTTTGGCAGACCTGCGTAAGGCCTCCGACTTACTACAGCACGCCATCCAGGAACTGGGAGACAGCAGCACTCCTCAGGACTCAAAGGTACAATATATATATATATATATACATATATATATATATATATATATATATACGGACAACAATCATTAAACACCCATGACACCCATCTCATACCTTATTTAGAAATAAAGCCCATAACAGTCTTTTTTTTCAAGAGATATTTGAAATTGTAACAAAATCTGGGAACTTGACTTTCTCAGGTTTTGTTCTTTTTGTCGGGGGCTTCCCGATTTGTGTTTAAAGTGGACCAACACCCAGGATTTTGACTATACTGGGTTTTGGTCCACTTTTGCAGGGCACCCCAATCAGGGGTGCCCCGCTGTGTGAAACCCCCCAGAAAGCCCCTCTCTCTGCTCCCACGTGACCGCTGCTGCCAATCCCCACCGACGGACAAGCGGGATGCAGTGACGGACAAGAGAGCGCACCCGCCGCCGCCTCCCGCGCGTCACTCTTACAGGGCGCGCCTGCTAGAGGGACGCGCGGGAGGCGGCGGCCGCTGCTGGATCGAGCATCAGGTAGGGATTTAGGGGTTTCTGGGGTGCCCCGATCGGGGTGCCCCGCAGTCAGGGGGCTGATCAGTCCGAGAATCTTATAGATTCCCGGGCCGATCAATGGATGGTGTTGGTCCACTTTAAAACCCCCCAGAAAGACCCCAACTGACCTCATTCGTGTTCCAACTGTGCATGAAGGGGTGCCCAGCCAATAAGAGCGGTTTGCTGTGGTTACCTCTTTCGGCAAACACCTCTCTCCCCGCTCCAACAACGCATGCGCGGGCACTTTTCCAATGACAGCCGCTTGCCGTGACTACATCGTGCAGTAGGTGGCTCTCATTGTTTATAATGGGAAGTATGTGCTGCGACATCCCCTGTATCCCTAGCCTCCTGCACCCTCCTACCCCAACCTATCTAAATGGCTGGGGTGGGAGCATGTGCATGCTGCTGGGGATGCAGGGGATGCAGCATACAGGCCAAAGGCCTTTTTATACGAGCATGTGAGCGCAGATTATTTATGCAAGGGTACTTTAAAGTGATTTAAAATCCAACTAAAAAAAAAAGGGTACTTACCTTGGTCCCCTGTAGTTGATCGGTGCTAGTCCGATGATCGGCAACTCACCTAATCGCTGGATCCTCAGCCGTGCTTCCCACGCCGTGCAGGTCCCAGACATAAGGTCAGAATTGATGGCCTGCCGGACTTCACTCCCTCTTCATTAATTGCAATGGAGAGGACATGCCGAGGCCTGACACGCCCACCCCATTGTAGTGAATGGAGAGGGTGTAGCTGAGCCCCTGTGAAACAGTGAATGGAATTTAGGCACGGGGCCACGATCCAGCGATTAGGTGAGTTGCCAATCGCCGGACTAGCACCGATCTGCTGCAGGAGGATAAAAGGCAAATACCATTTTGTTTTTTTAGTTGGCCGTTGAATGACTTTTAACAACCCTGTGTACTTTTCAAACCTACCTCTATAGCACCTACAACCAACCCAAACCAGCTATATTGTCCAAATCCCCTGTACACAACTCTATTCCACCCTGTTACCGCCATACATTCTATGGGCCCCCATAACCACTATGGAATCACAAGGATCTCTACCAGAGAAGAAGCCTGAATAACATAATAAAGACATGACTGTTGGCAATGGCTTTGTATGGAATCCTATTCACAAAAGAATATAAGTCTGAGATGCCGTAGATCTAACCTATTCCAATTCCTGCAGGAGGCCGAGGACAAGATGAACCAATATCGGGAGCTGATGAAGGTGGTGCTCAGCGACTCACGTCTAGTGACTCTGCAGCGGGAAGGAGGGACCACCCTGGCCAGACTCCGCAAGGAAGCCACCCGCTTCTGCTGCTCCAAAGATGTTAGGTGTGTGTCTGCCAACCCCATTCATTTCACATCCCCGGTCCAAACACTATTGAAGCTCATGGAGTGGGGAGGGGCGGGAGGTAGGGGGTAGTAGAGATGAGTAGCTTGATTTTGCACTGGTTTTGCATTGGTTTTCTGCAAACTGGATCCAATGCTTTTTTATTTTTTTTTTATTATAGTTTTTTTCCATTTATTGTTTTTTTTAAATATTTTTTATAGTATTTTTATATTTTTTAATTTTTTACTTGTGTGTTCACGGAAGCATGGATGGAAAAATGCGGAGGCAACACTCTATGGCCCTTATTTATCAAGGGATAGCGCCAGGTAGTGTCTCACTAGCGCCAGGTAGCGCCAGCTATCGGCGGCTACCGACTCCAGAACGCCAGGCTGCGAACACAATCACGCATTTATCATTCTAAATGAGGCTAGCGCCGGCGAGAGCGTCAGCTAGCGCGGGATTCATCATGTTGCAGACTTCAGCGAACAGCGCCGCTGCTAATCCCATCACAGCGCCAGGTATGACCTCTCGCTACCTGGCGCTCTCCAATGCATTTCAATGGAGCAATCTTTAAATATTCATAATAAATTGATATTAATGTATTTTTTATTTTTAAATGTCACAAATTCGGTGACCACTTCTGCAATGTTAGATATTTTTTTTAAGGTAAAAAAAAAAAAAAAAAAAAAATTTTGCAGAATTGATATTACAGGTCTGATATTAATGTATTCATATTACAAAATGTTTTAAAAAACTTGTTTATTATTTTTTTCCAAAAATAAGGTTGTTTGGGGGTTAAAAAACTACTTTTAACACATCGCCGCCAGCGCTCTGGGGTTTAAACAAGCATTTCACAGTGCGAGAATTTTTTGAGCGTGATTTGTTAATGAATATGGTGGGAGCCGTTCGATATGGCCATTCGTTGTCATGCGCTCCCATACAGCGCGGAACCTGTCAAATAGCGACTCCTAACCCTGTATTCAACATTACCGCACACCGACTGAGTCGCTGTCAACAACCAAACAACGGCCAAGCACAGCGAATACTAGCGGCGCTGTGAAAATCACGCTACTGTCGCTCATCTGTCGCTACCTGGCGCTATTAATAAATCGGCCTCCCCGTGTGCGTAAGCATACAATGGCCACTATTAGCACTATTACAATGAAACCACTTACCCTAAAAAAACACCAGTCTGGGCTGGACTAGCCCTTTAAGCACCTTAAAACTGAACAAAACTGGGGAATTTGACTTTCCCAGGTTTTGTTCTGTGCCCCTGGGACATCCCGAATTGAGGTGCTCTGCAGTGTGAAACCCCCCAGTTTGCCCAATAAAACTCACAGCTTTCTCGCTCCAAAGGTGCATGTGTGGGCTCTTGTCCAATGAGAGCTGTCTGCCATGACTATGAGGCTGATTCATCATTAGCGGCAGGTAGCGACAGATGAGCGTCTGTAGCAGGCATTTTCAGAGCGCCCGCTAGTAGTCGCAGTGCTCGGCCGTGGGTCGCTACCTTATAGCGACTCAGTCGCTGTGCAGTGATGTTGAATACATTGTGAGGAGTCGCTATTTGACCAGTACAGCGCTGTATGGGAGCGCATGTTAGCGACTGCTCATAGCGACCGACTCACACCATATTCAGGAAAAAAACAGCCTCACAAATCTCTGGCGCTGAAAAATATCTGTTTGAAGCCCAGAGCGCAGGAGGCGGTGTGTTTAAAGTGTGTTTTCAAGCATCTAACAACTAGTAACAAAGCGAAAACATATGGAATTACATTGTAACATAAACACTTTAATGCCAGACCTGTAATGTCATTTCTGAAGAAATATATAAAAAATTAAAAAATTATGAAAAAACTGCTATTTCAATGCCAGGAGAGGTCACAGAATTATTTGTGATTTTTTGAAAAAAAAAAAAAACCTGTTTAAAGAGAAGAAAAGGATCGTCCATTGAAATGTATGGGGGAGCGACAGGTAGTGAGAGGTCATACCTGGCACTGTGAAAGGCTGAACGCTGGCGCTGTTTGCTGAGGCTGTGAAAATGATGAATCAGACGCTACATGGCGCTATCCCAGTCGCTAAACAGATTCTGCTTGATAAATGTGTAATTGCGTGCCGTGTCCGCCATTCACCTGTCACTACCTCTCATTAACCAGGCGCTACCTGACGCTATCCCTTCTTAAATAAGGGCCTAAGTCATTCGCATAGACTATGTCATTCTCCCATAGACTTGAATGTGTGGGGTGGGAGTGTGCGCACATGCACGCGGTTGAGGCCTCGAGTAAAAGCCAACGGCCAGCCCTGGACCAGCCTGCTGGTCAGTTTTGCTCCGCTTTAATGCATACCAAAACCCAGAAATATTTCTTACCTGGGTTTTGGTCTTTATTATGGGGACACCATGATCTGTAGCCCCCAGGATTGACTATTTACTTACCTTGATCTATAAGGTGCTCATCCAATCAGAACTGATTATTGTGCTTAATTATGGCTGGCATAATGTAGAAAAGAAATGCAGCTTTCCTTGGAGTTCATAAAATGTCACTTTAATACATATCCATAAAAGCACCATGACGGGGACGGGGACGCAGTGTCACGGTCGTCCCTTTTTCTGGGGGGAGATCACTTTTATGTATAGGAACTAAAAGTGACATTTTATGGCCTCCAAGGAAAGCTGCATTTTTCCCACTTTTAGACTATGGCCCTTATTTAACAAGGAATAGCGACAGGTAGCGACTGGTGAGCGGTCGGTAATGACGGGCCCCGCCACGAGAACGCCGGCTCCCCACCACAATCACACATTTATCAAGCCAATCCTGCTTAGCGACTGAGATAGCGCCATATAGCCACTCATTCATCATTATTCCAGCCTCAACCCACAGCGCCAACGTCCGACCTTGAACAGCGACAGGTATGACCTCTCGCTACCTGGCGCTCTCCAATGCATTTCAATGGAACAATCTTTAAATATTCATAATTAATTATGTTTTTTTTTTTTTGTTTTTTTTTAAATGTGAAAAATTCTGTGACCACTTCTGCCATTTTAGATAATTTTTTTAAGGTAAAATAAAAAAAAAAAAATTTGTGCAGAATTGATATTACAGGTCTGATATTATTGTATTCATATTACTAAATTCTTTAAAATGTGTTTTTTTTTTGGTTTCCAAAAATATGGTTGTTTGGGGGTTAAAAAACTACTTTTAACCCATCGCCGCCAGCGCTCTGGGGTTTAAACATGCATTTCACAGCGCGATAATTTTTTGAGCGTGATTTGTTAATGAATATGCTGGGAGCCGGTCGCTAGGGCCAGTCGCTATCATGCGCTCCCATACAGCGCAGAACCTGTCAAATAGCGACTCCTCACCCAATATTCAACATTACGGCAAACCGACTGAGTCGCTATCAACTACCGAACAACGGCCAAGCACAGCGACTACTAGCGGGCGCTCTGAAAATGCCGCTACAGTCGCTCATCTGTCGCTACCTGCCGCTATTAATGAATCGGCCTCTATGTCAAGATGGCCAGCGCCTATTTCCTGGCTTCCTTTGGGACCTTGACCAAACGTTTTTATTATTATTGTTACTTGTCACTAGGGGGCACTGCAATGTCTGTAGTATGAAACCTATTTCAAGCTTAAACCGGACCTTCACCATGATTTATTGAAAAGCCCAAACCCTTATAAAATGATTCCCCAGCATCTAAAATTAATATATTTTAAGTTTTTAGTAATTTACTTTTTATTCTTTCCCCCACTGGGCTGCAACTCTGTTCAGGACTTTAGGATACGGGCGCCGCCATCTTGACTCAGAAGCATCACACTTACTGAGGAGAGGAGAGTGGGATAAAGTACAGGAGGGCGGGTTATAGCTGTGGTTTGCTCAGACAGAGCAGAGCTGGGGTCAGGAAAAGGTCAGCATTCCCAGCACAGTCAGAAGGCACTTCCTGTTTGCAGGCTGCCTGATGTCCCATGAGCCGCCATCTTGAAAGGTTAAAGGCTCATAACATGCAGTAGATGCAGGTAGGATGATTTTTAATGTGGGCAATCTGTATGTACAGGGTGTGGGAAACATATAAGATAGGCTCTTATTCAGGGTGAAGGTCCGGATTAATGTGGGCAATCTGTATGTACAGGGTGTGGGAAACATATAAGATAGGCTCTTATTCAGAGTGAAGGTCCCGTTTAATGAAGGAGAGAATGTAGATAGATGGATAAAGATAAAGGGTAAAGAGAGAATTATGGAGGGAAAAGAGACAATGATAAATCAATGATAAATGGAATGGGAAAAAGAGATAAATATTGAGGGAATCTGGAAAAGAGAGAAAGATGGAGGAAAATGGGAAAAGAGAGAAAGACGGGGGGGGGGGATTTAGAAAGAGAAAGATGTGGGGAATGTGGATGTGGAAAGGAGAGAAGTATTGAGGGGATTTAGAAAAGAGAGAAAGATGGAAGGGAATTAGGAAAAGGGAGAAAGATAGAGGAAATACAGAAAAGAGAGAAAGATGGAAGGGAATTAGGAAAAGGGAGAAAGATAGAGGAAATACAGAAAAGAGAGAAAGATGGAGGTGGGGTGGAAAATAAAGAACAATGTGGGAAATGTGGAAAAGAGAGATGGAAAGATGGAAGGAGTGTGGTAAAGGGTAAAGTATGGGGGAACGTGGTAAGAGAGAAAGATGGAGGGAATTTGGAAAATGGAGAAAGACAGGGGGAACGTGGAAAGAGAGAAAGATGGAGGGAATTTGGAAAATGGAGAAAGACAGGGGGAACGTGGAAAGAGAAAGATGGAGGGAATTTGGAAAATGGAGAAAGACGGGGGGGGGGGGGGGGGAGAGAAAGATGGAGGGAATTTGGAAAATGGAGAAAGACGGGGGGGGGGGGGGGGAAAGAAAGATGGAGCGGATTTGGAAAAATACCATTTTGTGAAATACTCACCTGTAAAATGGGTATTATAAGTATGTCACACACCCCGCTTCAGAATATCCATAACATGTGGGTAATACCGACCTGAAGGGGCGTTGCTGCAGAGATGATAGCAAAAAAAGCCCCTCCCTGATCCATAAATACCTGGGACCTCCCACTCATCACCCAGTATATAGAAGCAGTAAGGTAAGGGACCAGGAAGAGGCAAATATAAATCAAAATAACGCAAAGTTCACAATATAAAGGATCCCCAATATAAGAAGGGCGGGTGAAGCGGGGTGTGTGACATACTTATAATACCCATTTTACAGGTGAGTATTCACAAAATGGTATTATTCTAAGTATGTCACACACCCCGCTTCAGAATATCCATAACATGTGGGACATCCAATAGCAGTGTCCATAACAAGGGCGGGGATCCAAAACAAGGCAACAATGCACAACTTAAACCACAACAGCTTGCAGAACTTTGCGGCCAAAAACAGCATCCGCTGAGGCCCGAACATCAACCTTGTAAAACTTGGAAAAAGTGTGAACAGAGGACCAAGTAGCGGCCTTACAAACTTGCTCAACAGAGGCCTGGTGCTGGAAAGCCCAGGACGCTCCAACCGCACGAGTAGAATGAGCAGTAACACGAAAAGGGGGACTCCTCCCCTTGGCAGAATAGGCCCCAATGATGGCCTGACGAATCCATTTACTAATGGAAGATTTGGCAGGAGCCAAACCTTTCCTAGGCCCAAAGGGCACCACAAAAAAGCATCAGTCTTACGAAAGGAAGACGTAACCACCAGATAATATTTCACAACACGGACTACATCCAAGGAATGCAGCGCCCTTTCCTTGTCGTTACTGGGATTAGGACATAGAGAAGGCAGAACAATGTCCTGATTCAGATGAAAGGCAGAGACCACCTTAGGAAGAAAATCCGGCTTGAAACGAAAGACAACCTTGTCCTGATGCCTTTCGAAGTACGGAGCTTTAATGGATAAAGCTGCCAACTCAGAAACACGCCTGACCGAAGTGATGGCCACCAAAAAGGCCACCTTTTGGGTAAGTGAAGACAAAGCAATCTCATTCAAGGGCTCAAACGGGGGACCCTGAAGAGCAGAAAGAACCAGGTTCAAATCCCAAACTGGAACAAAGGGCTTCCTAGGAGGCCGTACATGCGTAACCCCTTGGAAAAAAGTCTTGACTAAGGGATGAAGAGCAAATGACCTTTGAAAAAAACACCGCCAGGGCAGAAACCTGCCCCTTCAAAGTACTAAGTTGAAGCCCCAAATCCAGACCATGTTGAAGAAACTCCAGGATTCTGGAAATGGAAAACTCCCGACAAGAGAAAGACCTACTTTCACACCAGTCAATATAGGACCTCCAAGTCCTATAGTAAATAGTAGAGGAAGAGCGCTTCCTGGCGCTAATGAGAGTCTGAACCACCGCGTCAGAAAGACCTTCTTCCTTTAAGATGGCGGTTTCAGCAGCCACGCCGTCAAAGCCAGCGAAGGTAAATTGGGATAGCGCAGCCGACCCTGGGTGAGCAGGTCCGGCAGAAGAGGCAGAACGAACTGATCCTCTGCCAGTCTTACCAGGTCTGCGAACCAAACCTGCCTTGGCCACCTTGGTGCCACTAGAATCGCCGACACGCCCTCCAGAGTCAGCTTGCGCACCACTCTGGCTACCATTGGAAACGGAGGGAACAGGTAAAGGAACCCCAGATCCCTCCAGTTCAGAGACATGGCATCCACTGCCAGAGCCAGAGGGTCCTGCGAGAGAGACACAAAGACTGGAAGCTTGTGATTGTGACGAGAGGCAAAGAGGTCCACCGCTGGGAACCCCCACCTGAGACATATCGAACGAAACACCTGGGGACTGAGAGACCACTCCCCCTGACGAGAGGAGGCTCTGCTCAGCAAGTCCGCCTCCGTGTTCTCCACTCCCGCAATGTAGACTGCTGAGATACACGGGACGTGACTCTCCGCCCAGTCCAGAATCAAAGACACTTCCCTGAGGGCACTCCTGCTGCGAGTCCCCCCTTGGTGATTGATGTAAGCAACCGCCGTCCTGTTGTCCGACCGGACCTGAACTGGCAGGCCTCTCAACTGATGAGTCAAGCGAAACAGAACCAACCTGATGGCCCTCAACTCCAGAACATTGATGGGCTCGTGAGCCTCCTGAGGACTCCACAGACCCTGAAACTGGAGGTCCTTCCAAACAACCCCCCAACCTGACAGACTGGCATCCGTGGTGACTGTTTCCCAGCACGGGGCCAGAAAGGATCTGCCTGCTACAGATTGGCCGACCCCAGCCACCATTGCAGGGATCGACGAACTCGGGGGGTCATCAGGAAGGACTGATCCAACGATAGAGGAGACTTGTCCCAAACCTTCAACAGATGAAGCTGAAGCATCCTTGTATGAAACTGCGCAAAGGGAACTGCCTCGAATGAGGCCACCATTAACCCCACCAGCCTCATCCCTAGCCGAATGGACGGACGAGGGGCCGACAAGAGAAGCCGAGCTAATTCCTGAATCAAAAGAATCTTGGCCTGAGGCAGAAACACCCTGGCCTGCGAAGTGTCCAGAGACATTCCCAGAAAGGTCACTACTCTGGACGGAGAGAGAGAAGACTTGGGGTGGTTGACCACCCAACCAAACCTCTCCAGGGTGGACACCACCATTCTGGTATCCAACACTGCTTGGTTGAAGGAGGAGGCCATGATCAGAAGATCGTCCAAATAGGGCACAATGCCGATGCCCTGAACCCTTAGCAGAGCCATCACCCCCGCTAGCACCTTGGTGAACACCCGAGGGGCCGAGGTGAGGCCGAAAGGGAGTGCTACAAACTGAAAATGCCGATCCTCCACCACGAACCTGAGAAACCTCTGGTGTGCTGGAAAAATTGGAACGTGTAGATAAGCGTCCTTGATGTCTATGGACGTCAGAAAGTCTCCCTGACGAAGAGAGTGAATGGCCGAACGTAGTGTTTCCATGCGGAATTTCCGAGGCCGGATGAACCTGTTGAGAAACTTCAGATCCAAGATGGGTCGGACCGATCCGTCCTTCTTGGGTACCGTGAACAGATTGGAATAAAAACCCCTGCCCTGATCCGAAGGAGGCACTGGGCAAATGACATCCATGTCCATAAGGTTCTGCACTGCCGACAGAAGCCCCAGCGCCGCCAGAGGTTCTGAAGGCATCCGAGACCTGAAAAATCTGGAAGGGGGGCGGAGCTCGAACTCCAGCTTGTAACCGGAAGACACCACTTCCCGGATCCATCGGTCCGAGACCTCTTGATCCGAAACCTGGGAAAAGAGTCGCAGCCGTCCCCCCACCCGCAAGGGTGAGGGCGCCCCCTCATTGCTGAGCCGGCTTGGCAGCCGGCTTGGGCTTAGAGCCCCAACTGAATCCTGGACGGGCACGACCTCTGCCCCTGCTCCCAGAATCTCCTCTGGAAGAAGGGAATGCAAATCCCCTGCCAGATCTGGCCCCACGAAAGGAGGGGGTAAAGGAAGGCGCCCCTCGAAAGGGGCGGCGTTGTTTCTTGCGTTGGGGCAACCTACCACCCTTGGTGACAGAGTCCAACGTCTCTCCAAAAAGCCGTAACCCAACAAAGTGACTTTTTGGACATAAAATCTGCCGCCCACTGGCGCAGCCACACCGAACGCCGAATAGTGACCAACAGCGCCGACGTTCTACCACACATCATCAAAGTGTCATCCAAGGCTGTCAACACAAAAGATAAAAACAGCTCACACCGTTTGAGGCTAAGGAACTCAGCACTACCGGGACGCAGCCCGGAAGAGGTCAACAGGTCCCTAACCACGGACCTGGCAGCCAACACCATCAGCGCCGATGCGCAAACAGGCCGCATGGCTGACCCAACGCTAGCAAAACCATGACAAGCCATCTGGTCAATACGTTTATCTTCTCCATCCTTGAGAATAGAACAATCAGGTCTATTTAAGACCGAGGAATTGGACAACCCCAAAACCGGCGCATCCACCTCGGGGGGAGATGCCCAACGCTTAACTGCCTCCGAAGGAAAGGGATATTTCCTATCCCATCCCTGAGGGATGCCAGGGAGCCGAGCCGGCCTGTCCCATTCTTTGTCAATAATTTTGTCAAAATGCCTTTGTGTAGGGAATTCCAAGCGCGGCTTGGATTCCTCAAACAATTCACCCTTCTGCTGTGACACCTCCTCAGGAGGGGAAAGATTCAACACCTCCAACATCAGAGCCAGAGCGTGGGGAGTATCAGAGGATCTCCCCAAATCCCCCGGCTCGGCATCAGTGCCAAAGGACTGCTCATCGTCCGAAAAATCAGAATCCTCAAAAACTTCCCCTTCCTCTAGCTGGGAATAATCAGACCAATCCAGATTATTAACATCCTCCAGGTCCTCTGCCAGCGGAGCCGGCGACAAATGCTTTCTCTTAGTCGGAGCCTTACGGGCGACCGAGCTGGAGATAATTTTTTCAAGGTTAGCCAATCTGGCGCACATCTCAGATTGCAGCTCCCTGCCCATGACGACGTCACACGGGGCACGTGTCAAAGCGGGAGGTGGAGATGAAGCGACCGGCGGTGCTGACCCAGACGCCTGTGGTTCGGACTGCCGCGTGATGGTCTGCTGTGCACATGGTATACACAGAAGTACATCGTCCCCAGAAATGGATACCCCACATAACATACACTTTCGGGGATGCCCCGAAGGGGCCCCGAGCCCAGTATCCGGGGATGCCTCCATAAGGTGAACTTTGTTTAGGAAAAGTCGCTATGACCCAGGGAATTACGCCGTTAGACAACCCGGGATGCCCCTTTAATGTCCCGAGTGGGAGGATTTATGGTAAAACAATTAACCCAGAAATAAGGATCAGGAGGGACCCCCTAAATGCTACTGGCGACCTCCTGAACCACCATCTGAAACACAGAACAGAAAGACTGTATTTAGATAAATCTAATGAAAAAAGACAACAATCAAACAAGAAGAAAGAATGGCCAGAGGCCACTTACAGAACCAGCGACCAAAATGGCGACCGTGAGGGAAGATCCAGACGCTCCACAGCAACAGGCAGGGCCGCAGTCAGAGAGGGAGAAGGGGGCCTGGCCAGCGCGGGACGCGCGCGAGGCCGGGCGACGCCCCCCCTTCTCCCCTCCAAGCGCTCCGCAGTGGCATCAGTGAGGGCAGGAGGCGGGGAGCGGTGATGCGTCGTCACTCCGGCCCCGCCCCTCCCCAGCCAGCGTGAGGTGAACTAAATCACCTCATGAAACAATGTGCTCAGAGCCGGCCGGCGCCGCAATAGTAAGAAGCGGTCGCCGGCCCGGCCAAGTAAAAAACACCACACAACACACACACACCCTGGGAAAAAAAACGGGAGGGACAAGTCCCGGCCCCACCAACGGTCCGGGCTCCAGGTTTTCTTGTCTAACCACAAAATTGTGCCCCCCCCCCCCCACGCAGCATTAAATCATTGTTATCTTTTCTCCATATCCCCCACCCAGACAATAACTAGAGAGCAAGAACTGTACACAGGGTGCAGCACCAAGTGAGACAGGGAACGACTGCGAGGATGGGGCCAAAAATCAGCCCGCCATTTCTGCTGCTACTGGCCAGTCAACCAGTGTGCTCCAAGGCTGAGGCTATATTATTAGGGGGGGGGGGGGGGGGCTTGGGTTGGGATTGTATGGGAATGTTAGTAAAGGTAGCAAAGCAATGCGGCCCACCGGGCATTTGCCTGGGCCTCCTTATAGCCAGTCTGCCCCTGTATCAGACTGGGCAATTGTCTAGGTTGCCAACCCCTAACACTGACCCTGCCAACAAGCAGTGATCATTTGACCAGTGGATAAATTATATTCCTGAAACTTAGGCCCTTATTTATGAAGGAATAGCGACAGGTAGCGACTGGTGAGCGGCCGGTAATGACGGGCCCCGCCACGAGAACGCCGGCACCACAATCACACATTTATCAAGCCAATCCTGCTTAGCGACTGAGGTAGCGCCATATAGCGACTCATTCATCATTATTCCAGCCTCAGCCCACAGCGCCAGCGTCCGACCTTGAACAGCGACAGGTATGACCTCTCGCTACCTGGCGCTCTCCAATGCATTTCAATGGAGCAATCTTTAAATATTCATAATTAATTGTTATTAATGTTTTTTTTTTTTTTTTTTAAATGTTAAAAATTCTGTGACCACTTCTGCCATGTTAGACATTTTTTTTAAGGAAAAAAAAAAAAAAATTGTACAGAATTGATATTACAGGTCTGATATTAATGTATTCATATTACTAAATTATTTAAAAAACTTGTTTTTTTTGGTTTCCAAAAATATGGTTGTTTGGGGGTTAAAAAACTACTTTTAACCCATCGCCTCCAGCGCTCTGGGGTTTAAACATGAATTTCACAGCGCGAGAATTTTTTGAGCGTGATTTGTTAATGAATATGGTGGGAGCCGGTCGCTATGGCCATTCGCTATCATGCGCTCCCATACAGCGCAGAACCTGTCAATTAGCGACTCCTCACCCAATATTCAACATTACTGCAAACCGACTGAGTCGCTATCAACAACCGAACAACGGTCAAGCACAGCGACTACTAGCGGGTGCTGTGAAAATACCGCTACAGTCACTCAACTGTCGCTACCTGCCGCTGTTAATGAATCGGCCTCTTAATAAAGCGGACCAACAGTCAAAAATGACTTAAACCAGACCGACACAACAAACATTCCTCATATGCCCCCTCCCCAGGGCAATTTAGATTGCTGCACATACAAATGAATTTACCTTTTTCCAAATCCTGTTATGGCGGTTCATGGATGTGCAGGCTGCCTGCAAACAGGAAGTGCTGCTGGGCTTCCCGTTACGGTGCATTGTCAGTTATGTCAGTTGAATCCAGGCTGAGATGCTGGGAGAGGAAGCTCCAATGACCGCTACCTTTCTTTTCCAACTGTTGGTCCGGTTTAAGGGCATTTGTAATTTTGGAGGTAACTGAATTTCAGAATTGTAGACGCACGGGATGAAGTTTCTTGTAACAATGACAGTAACCTTTAAACTTTTATTTATATCAATAGACTTGCAGTAGACAAACAAAGCCTATAAAAAGCCGCAATCACCATAAAGCAGTAAAATGTGAAATAAAAGCTTGCAGTCAGAAGGTTTATTACTGGCCGCCAAGACAGGCAGAAGCTTTTCTGGGCAAGATAAGGGCTGTAACTATAAAGACTTGCAATAGACTCTTCACGGCGCGGGAATCCGGCAATCTAAAAGGACAGGCTACGTGGCAGACATGCTTGCTATACAGATCTGTGGATATTATTACGCTAAGATCATAAAAGCGGGGAGGCCGATTCATTAACAGCGGCAGGTAGCGACAGTTGAGCGACTGTAGCGATGTTTTTACAGCGCCCGCTAGTAGTCGCTGTGCTTGGCCGTTGTTCGGTTGTTGATAGCGACTCAGTCGGTGTGCGGTAATGTTGAATACAAGGTGATGAGTCACTATTTGACAGGTTCCGCGCTGTATGGGAGCTCATGATAGCGAATGGCCATAGCGTCCAGCTCCCACCATATTCATTAACAAATCACGCTCCAAAAATTCTCGCGCTGTGAAATGCTTGTTTAAACCCCAGAGCGCTGGCGGCGATGGGTTAAAAGTAGTTTTTTAACCCCCAAACCACCATATTTTGGGAAACCAAAAAAAACAAGTTTATAGAAACATTTTGGAATATGAATACATTAATATCAGACCTGTAATATCAATTCTGCACAAATTTTTTTTTTATTTTTTTCTTACCTTAAAAGAAATATCTAACATTGCAGAAGTGGTCACAGAATTTTCACATTAAAAAAAAAAAAAACATTATTAACAATTAATTATGAATATTTAAAGATTGTTCCATTGAAATGCATTGGAGAGCGCCAGGTAGCGAGAGGTCATACCTGTTGCTGTTCAAGGTCGCTCGCTGGCGCTGTGGGGTGAGGCTGGAATAATGATGAATGAGTCGCTATCTGGCGCTATCTCAGTCGCTAAGCAGGATCGGCTTGATAAATGTGTGATTGTGGAGGGGAGCCGGCGTTCTCGTGGCGGTGACCGTCATTACCGTTCGCTCACTAGTCGCTACCTGGCGCTATCCCTTGTTAAATAAGGGCCTGAGTATTTTCTAAAATCGAGGGCTCACTGAAGTAGGTGGGTTAGCGTCCATGTGGGTCTAGACCAGGGGTACTCAACTACTTCTTGTAAAGGTCCTTTTAAAGGCATCCAGGGAGAGGTGAAGGTCCGGGCAAAGGGCTGTCACGGGGGGGGGGGGGGGTATATAGTTAGAAACAGCACATTGGGAGGTGGGGCAAAGCTAGGAGGACAGGAATGGATGGGGATGAGATGGATGGGGCAAAGCTGGTGGGACAGAATTGGATGGGGCTTAGCTGGGGTGATGAGATGGTGGGACAGGGATAGATCCTTCTTCAGGCTCCTTCTTCAGGCTCCTACCCTCTGGCCGCAGATTCATGGCTCATTCAACCAAAACCTCCAGACACAAAAACTGTTTTTTTCCTCTGGCCGTTATGGCTCTTAATAAATCCAGTGTGAGAGGCACTTAACTCTATCCTGCTCTGCATTGTTGTTAATTCTGTTAGTCTTTAGGAATTAAACCTGTACTGTACCGTAATCCTCTGTTACTTCTATGGCGTATGTAATTGTTTATAGCTCTCATGGTGTATCTCCTTGCCAAAAAGCATTCCTTGTATGTACCCTGTACTTACTTGGCGGTCAATAAAGTATTGAAGTATTGATGGGGCTGAGCTGGGGCGGGGGGGAAGGATTGGATGGGGTAAAGAGACTGAGAAACAAAGTTTTTGTACCTTGCAATGCCACTTCCTGCCTGTGCAGTACTTCATATTGCAATGCTAGGTGCCAGGGAGCCATGACACGGGCAGGGAGACTAAGCACCACATCACCAATCAAGGAGGCATCTCTGAGCACAGCAACACAGAAGCGACTGATTGCAGGGCTGTCAGGGCAGGGGTCCGGAAATCTGGCTCCGCATTCAGACCCCAGTCCGCCAGTTGAGTATCGCTGGTCTAGACTCTTGAGCGGGCGTGCGCCTGGCCGGGGGCACGCGCTCTGAGGAGCGAGGGGGATTCTTGGACCTTGGGTAGGGCATCCCATGTCGGTGCGGCATGTGTGGGTGGAGGTGCACTTACTGGTTAATACGTCGCGTGGATCCAGTGATGACAATCATGTTACTCTCAACTTGGTCTTTATTTGGTAGGCTTCCTTCCATGGCAACACAGCATACAGTTAGTACATCATCCATAGGTTACAACGACAAGCAATAGCCTCCATGGCTGTCTCTCAGCTCCTCCACACTACATTGTCTTGTCTCCCCTCACGAATCAGCCTAGGCTTAGAACACTTTAGAAGGGAAGGTCTTTCCCTTATGCAACCTTGGTATTGTTGCCTTTACCAACACTGTTGCAAGTCCCAACCAATGACAGGGCAGTGAATGTTGCCAATGCCATCTGGCTTATTCCTCTATTTACCAACCTAAAGAAGGCACCTACACCAATTTAGTACTGTTGGATCCATTTCTTATACACTACTGCCATCATGTGGTTCCATGACACAATAGGCCTAAGAACTGCATCCACAGATCAAACGACTCTATTTAAATGGTTCCTATTCACTATCAGGGCCTACTCCACTGACAGGGCACTAGTGTCTTCTACTTTTAGTGTTGCCCATGGTTTCCACCCGTCACACTCTACCTAACACAAATTTGCCAGGTAGGGCTTCATGAGCATCAAAACTTAGATTAGAGTGTAAAAGACTGTGGGTCTTGGGTGAAACCCTTCCGTAGGGCGCATCCTGATTTAGGATGTACTGCAGTGGGATTCCCCTCCCAACGGCCCATACTGTATACTCACCTTGTTCTGGAATGGTGGGGCAGCAGGGATACTGCAGCAATTAAAAGCCTCACTGTGAGACCCTGGACTGATGGCTGAGGGTGTCAAACTGCAGAGAATCGGGAAACCTCCTATGGAAAAATTTCACCCAGTTGCACCTAGACCAATATTTTTAGACTCAAGTCTGGGTTTTGGTCCTCTTTTTAAAAGTCCACTTCAACCATGTTTAAAGGGACAGTGGGTCTGGGTGAAACCCTTCCTTAGAGGGCATCCTGATTTAGGATGTACTGCAGTGTGATTCCCCTCCCAACGGCCCATACTGTATACTTACCTTGTTCTGGAATGGTGGGGCAGCAGGGCTACTGCAGCAATTAAAAGCCTCACTGTGAGATCCTGGACTGATGGCTGAGGGTGTCAAACTGCAGAGAATCGGGAAACCTCCTATGGAAAAATTTCACCCAGTTGCACCTAGGCCAATATTTTTAGAATCAAGTCTGGGTTTTGGTCCTCTTTTTTTTAAAAGTCCACTTCAACCATGTTGAAGAGACAGTCCAGGAATGGCAATAATAAGGCAGCAAGGAGCTCTCCTGAAACCTGTGCCATGTGCCCCTGTTCCATTTCGTGTAGTCTCTGTAGATGCCATAGCAGGGCTCTAAACTTTGCTAAAAGTGGCCTGGATGCCTTCCTTGCATGTAACAGCATTACCAGCTATGGCTACTAGATCACTGGAAGGAGATCTATAGTGGCCGGGATGCTCTCCGTTCATGTAATAACATTACCAGCTATGGCTACTAGACCACTGGAAGGAGATCTATAGTGGCCGGGATGCCCTCCTTGCATGTAATAACATTACCAGCTATGGCTACTAGACCACTGGAAGGAGATCTTCTTTTATGTACAAGCCGAACTGGATGGACTAATGTTGTTAATCAGCCTTACATACTATGTTACTATGACCGCCTCCAAATATGGATCTGCCATTGTGTATATATATATATATATATATATATATATATATATATATATATATATATTCATTTATACAGTAGACAACGTAACCCAGTCACCAAGCTAATTCCTTGATCCATCACCAATGATTGTTTACAAATTGATCTAATTGATCACTGAAACAGATGGAAATGTGTCTTTTTAGGTTTTTAGGTCTTGATATTAATTCTAAACAGGTTTTTATTAAAAGTCAGGTTCTCTGTTCTTAAATATGTAGGAGTGCTGTGGAGTCAGCTATACAAATGTACAATCACCTGGAGGAGCGTGTGCACGCCTTGGTGACCAAGTCTAACCGGAAACTGGAGCTTCTGGAGTCCTTGTTGAAGGTTAAAGAGCTTGAGGGACAGTTCGACCAGGTAAACAGACTTCATCATTGATAAGCACCACCAAAGTCGGAAAAAGTGTAATTATGTTGTGTTCTTATGTTTCCGTCAACAGCTCACCTCTTGGATGGATGGAGATGGGGAAAATCAACTGCATGAGATGGATGCTATGGAATGGTCCTTGGAAAGCTTAGAGAGGTATCACAAAAAGTTTAAGGAGTTCTTCTTGCAAGCTACTGTGAGTATCCACTATCTACTAACTAACTAAAACCAACACAATATTCAAATCACACATACAGCATCAAAATGAAAGACTTACAGTAAAATGAATCATCAAATGAGCTTCCTCCTTACAGTACCTGGTCTTATCTCTAACCCTTCACTGGTAAATGCCAAACTCCTATTGTAAGAATCCCTTTTCACTCACAGATGACTACCTCCAGGATGCAACAGAATACTAAGGGGCTTAATACAGTTTCCCATTCAATGGACAAGAAATGAGTTCTGTATGACTTATTGTGGGCCCTGGTCTAAAAGTTTCTATGGCACCAAGTTCATCTTCTATCCACCAACCTTCAATTACAGCATCACCAGAAGAAAGGCTTCTAAACTATTACACAAAGGGTCGCCATCGTTGGGAAACCTGAGTGTCAGAGACATGCAGTGGTTGGGTTTCCACCTATTTATATTCCTTTAAAAAAATTTCAAAGAACATGACACTGGATTGCTGCCTATTATGTTAAACAAGGAAAAGATTTTATTTTGCTGTCCTATAACAGTTTTTCAGCATATATTATGGGATTCCTCAGAGGCAAAACATTGATGTTCCACTTAACTTCATGAAATCGCTTCTGACATCATAACTCTTTTAAGCTGGGGTACACATGATCCATCACACCTGATTAGGGAGAGGTTCCTGTAGCATTAGCCACTGAAGTTATAGCCATAGAAGCAGTGGCGGAATGAAACCAGAAATCAGACAGGGATTTTCCCGACCCTGGCCAGCTTGCGACATTCCCCATGAGGCCCCCTAATGTATTTCCTGGACTGTTAACAAGCAAGCACCAGGCTGAGGCTTATAGGTTGGGGTAGATATGACCACTCTTTATCCAATGGTACCAAATTTTTAGTATTGTAGAGGCAAATAATGTGGCAGGGTCGGCTGGGTACGGTATGGGTATAGCCAGTGGTATGCTTAACCACCACGCAAACCATGCAAATGCATGGGGCACCCACCTGTCAGGGGAACCCCAGAGGCAAGGTGGTCAGATCAGTGGCAACTTAAAAAAAAAATAATGGCGGTTGGTCACCGGGGGGCACCGTTTAACACAATACATAGTGTTCAGCAGATAGAAAGCCACTGTACACTTACATGAGCCAGCTGCTGGCTCCATTCAGTTATGCAAGATGCAGCTAGCGAGCTGGTTTCATCCCTGCTCACCTCTAGCTGGGGGTGTGCCCGGGCCAGCTAATCAGAAATGGCTGCCCCAGGTATATGTCTAGCTAAAGGTGTAGCGGGGCCTGCACATGCATAATTGAGACGAGGTTAGGTCAATGGGACAATGCCAGGATTCATCTCTGTGTGAAACCCTCTGGTTTCGCTTGCACGCCCATAGCGAATGAGCAGGCTGCGGCTATGTCCCCAACAAGGTGCCGGGGAGGCCGATTCATTAATAGCGCCAGGTAGCGACAGATGAGCGACTGTAGCAGTATTTTCACAGCAGTAGTCGCTGTGCTTGGCCGTTGTTCGGTTGTTGACAGCGACTCAGTCGGTGTGCAGTAATGTTGAATATTGGGTGAGGAGTCGCTATTTGACAGGTTCCGCGCTGTATGGGAGCGCATGATACCGAATGGCCATAGCGACCGGCTCGCACCATATTCATTAACAAATCACGCTCTAAAAATTCTCGCGCTGTGAAATGCATGTTTAAACCCCAGAGCGCTGGCGGCGATGGGTTAAAAGTAGTTTTTTAACCCCCAAACAACCATATTTTTGGAAACCAAAAAAAACTAGTTTATAAAAACATTTTGTAACATGAATACATTAATATCAGACCTTTAATATCAATTCTGCACAAATTTTTTTTTTTTTTTTACCTTAAAAAAATATCTAACGTAGAAGTGGTCACAGAATTTTTCACATTAAAAAAAAAAAAAAAAAAAACATATTAACAATTAATTATGAATATTTAAAGATTGTTCCATTTAAATGCATTGGAGAGCGCCAGGTAGCGAGAGGTCACACCTGTCGCTGTTCAAGGTCGGACGCTGGCGCTGTGGGCTGAGGATGGAATAATGATGAATGCTTCGCTATCTGGCGCTATCTCAGTCGCTAAGCAGGATTGGCTTGATAAATGTGTGATTGTGGTGGGGAGCCGGCGTTCTCGTGGCGGGGCCCGTCATTACCAGTCGCTCACCAGTCGCTACCTGGCGCTATCCCTTGTTAAATAAGGGCCTTACTATTCTATTTTGCTATACAAAAAGTATCTTTGATTAGGGCAACCAGACACAAATTTGCATGGGGCCCCAGAAATGATAGATCGACCCCTGGGTATAGCTTGGTGTTGCCTGGCTATGGGGAGGGGGGTGGAACAGTGAGGCCAGACACAGGGGGCCATGGACTTGGATTGTAGGTTTACCTTGGAGTGAAAACTTATGCCAAAAGCATCACTCTACAGTTAAGGGAGCAATGCATTATGTTTGAGTCCACTAAAGCTGATGTTCCATTGCAGGTGCATTATAACCATGGGCTGGTCCTTCTGGATGATGCAAATAAATTCAATGGCTCCCTGTTTCCAGAGATGGAGTCTTTTAAGACCACAAGAGGAGGCTTCCAGACCAAATTAAGCAGTTTTTACATGAATGTCGAAAGACAAAAAGAGGAACTGGAAAAGCTTCTGAATCTTTACAGGTTCTGTGATAAGGTAAAATTTAAACCAAATTTAAAATATAGGTTAAAAATGCGCTGTAATGATAAAGATGATAGTTACATTTGAGGGAATTTGACTCAAAAGCTTCTTGGTCTGTAAATGTCCTTTATCCAGGACACAGGACATAGTATTTGTTCTAATATGTCAAGGAAAATTGAATTTTTTCTGGGTCCAAGGGTGTCTTAGTTATACAGGTGTGGGAGGGATGATTTCTGTCCCATTTCCACAGTGGCTTGATTGGGCAGTCATGACCTAGAGATAGGGAATTTGCCTTGTGACTGAAGGGTGACAGGTTTGGTTCCCTTCCATGGGACATGACCCTAACCCCAATTGTTCCCCCGGCTTCCCCCAGTTTTGTACTCAATGATATAGTGTTAATTCACTGGTGTGTCCACCATGCGTAATTCACTTGTGTGTAGTCACCAATATAAAGTTTATTCAGGTAAAATGCCATGTAAATGGCCACTATTAACACTTTACACTAATATTATTACACTATTATTAAAGTCAAAAATTCAAAGTTTAATAAATTGCTCCCCTAAAATCCCCTCTTTTGCAACCATTGATGTAAGCTACTTGAGGGAGCTTATCTCCATGCAGATGTTGTGGAATAGTAGGCAGATTCTATGCTAATGAACTAAATCTCTTTTTGAAATAAATTTTAATTTCTAGCCAAAAGTAAAAAGCCATCAACTGTAATGACTCGGAGCTGCTCAGAAAGCTCTTAAAATATTGTATCAACAACTGTTGCAATGCTGTGGGGCAGCTGAGGCCATAGACTTACATGAATAAATAGTTACATTCATCCCCTACAGCAGCTGGTGATTCAGTGTGTGAGTGTGTGTAACATGACAGACATGCTGATCCTTTCTCTGGGGTAAATCCCTCTGTGGAGAAACAATGTCACACCCACACACTGCAGCCATGCTGCAATTTTGTGGAAACAGATAAACTCTCTCTGGTTGGTGGGGCTAATTCTAAGGAACATTCAAGCTCATCTGCAGTGTGTCTGTGCGCTAGCAAAGGATCTCCCCAACCCCTCATTCATGCTTATGTACAAGCAGGGCTGTCAGGTAGAATCCAAGATAGCCGTCCCATGTAATTCTAGGTGCGCAGCAATTCCACAACATCTGCATGGCTTTAAGTCCTCTCAAACAACATACGCCACCGATCGTCAATGGGGGGCTTTGGGGGAGCAAATTACTAAACTTTATTTTTGTCACTGGAGGTCCGCTTTAAAGGAGCTATATTATGAAATATCCTAATATTAAATGCTTATACTGTATTGAGTAGCAAGTATGTAATTGTCTATTTTCTGTTAGATCACACAGCATACTGTGACGTGCAGACGATATGTAGGTCAGTTAAAAATGGCGGAACGAAGGTTATGCCAGCCTGAAACTCAGCAGTGTCTTGAGACCTACCTTCAACGTCTAACAGAAGAAATGTCAGACGACAAATTCCAGGAGATGAAAGAGGAGGCTTATAAGCTCAGCAGTTATCGAGGATTGGCTGTGTGGAATGAGACTTGGCTCAAGTGTCAAGAGTCCAAGCAGCTTGTGGAAGAGACACTAGAGAGGTGTAGAGATGAGCAAGCTGCAGTGGCCTTGGGCTGGCATAAGGATACCACAATGGCCTCAGGTGTTAGTAGCCAAGGAGGTGACACTGCAGTAAGCTTCTCCAGTGACGTTGCCCAAGTAAACCGAAAGGATTCAGAGGAATTTAGAACACGAGGAGGCATGCGCTCCGCAGAGTCAACTATTATTAATTGTTGTAGTTTTGGCCTTCATGCTGGTTCCATGGGTCTATTTTTAAGGACACCTAGGAGTCACAGAAATGGGAGAACAGTCAGAGACGAAACTGTCACCTCCCAGGGATGTTCGACCATTAATGAATCCAAAAACAACAGTGGTTCGGACCCAGAGAACACTGAGCTAATGGTTCAGAACTCGAACAATGAAGCTCTTGAGATTTTACATACCCCTAGTCCCAAACTTCCCAGATCTAGTCCTGTACAAAATGCTACTTCTACAAATACAGACCACTTCCCATGGACGCACTATAGTAGGTCTAGCAGTGATGATTCAAGTAGCCTGTCTAGAGGTGAGAGCAGCAAAGGACTGAAGCAGCAGAATGGAAGGAGGTGTGTCCTTTCTAGGCATGCCAGCTTTTCCACCGGAGATTCAGCCTCACAGTACTCTTCAGAAAGTTCTTCAGCAGTTCCCCCATTATTAGCTATGGAGCCACTAAACACACGTCTTCCCTGGATGAGAAGAGCCCTGACTGAGTCATCTAGAGACAACGACTGGACGACTAAGTTCAATTTTGCGTAAGTTAGAATTCATATCTGTTACACAACTTTAGTGACATAGAGCATTGATGTATTCGTGTATTGTAAAATACTAGTGTTGCCAGAATATGCCTCTGTTAAAATGCAGTTTTCCCAAAAAAGCGGAAATCTAAGTGGAGTGCTGGAAGTGGAGAGCAAGTCCAGTCAAAAACGAGTGGACCTTTTCTCACACATGCAGCACCAGGGCCAGCTATCAGGAAGCCCAAGACCAGGCAACCAATACTTAGGGGGTTAAGAAACGTTAACGCTCACATGGCAATACGTGGCGCTAGTCTTAAATTACCCCCCTTCTTCCGTGTTCCATGTCCTATGTCAATCCAAAGGCAGCCATGTGGAATGCGGAAGCAGCGAGTATGAGCTTCCTGGCAGTGGGAAAGCGCAGTGGGGCATTCCATTTTGGGATGTCCCTGTGCTGCAAGTGTTAGAGGGGATCCACTGATCCAGCCAGACTGACCTTTTTAAATCCCCCCCCCCCACCACCCTCCCCTAGTGCTAAAGCAGGGCGGGGGTTATATTAAAAAAAAAAACACTTACCTTGCCCGCAATCCAGCACCAAGTGTCGGGCGGTTCCATGCTGCTTGCCACTGGGAGCAAGCACGTGCACGCTACTACATGGGGACCATGTGCTGCCACAGCCGCCACAATCGCCGGACAATCGGCACTGTAAGTGGGCCAGGTAAGTGTTTTTTATGTAACCTGCCTTGCTTCAGCAAGGCTGGACTGGCCCATTAAGGGAAATCGTTCTGTCTCTCGCTCTCTCCCTCACTCTCTCTCTCTCTCTCTCTCTCTCTCTATATATATATATATATAGGGGGGGTTTCTTATTTAAGAATCAGTTTATTATTGCAGTTATTTTGCCATAGCTAATGCTAGACTTAATTCACTAAACTTGCCTTAAAGCAGCGCAAAACCCATTTTGGGTGTTCCGCTGAAGAAGTCAATTTATTTTGCGTCCAGCGATGTTCTCCCGTTTCTGTGTGGCGCCAGCTCTGCACATGCACCCGCCCCCCATTTAAGTGAATAGGCGACGGACAGGCGCCCAGAAGAAAGTCGCTGGACCATGGGTGAGGTAAGGGTTTTTTCCTTTATAATCCCCCTTCCTGCCTCCACTTAAAAACATGACTTGCACCCAAACCTTTCACTATAGCGATGTCACAACTTTTAAAATTAAATCTAAACAACTAATGCTTGAGTTTTACAACATTTTTAGGTTTTAATAACCATAATATGTTTATTTTCAAGCATTTATAAACTCCTGTAATGTTACTCTTCTTTAAGGTGTGTCTTTTATTTTGTAATAAAGCATAAAGTTAGCTTTTCATTATATATTTTTAAGAAGGTTTACCAAATCCAAGCACTGGTCTTTATGGTAAAGAGCTTAAAGCAGACCAACAGTCAAAAATGAGGTAAACTAGACCAACACAACAAACGGTGCTCATATGCCCCCCTACCCAGGGCCATTTAGATTGCAGCACATAAAAATTCATTTACCTTTTTCTAGCTCCTGCTGTAGTAAATTCTAGAAACAAAATGGTGGAAACAAAACAGGAAGTGCTGCTGGGCTTCCTGTTACTGTGCATTGTCAGTTATGTCAGTTGAATCCAGGCAGCAGCATGGCTGAGATGCTGGGAGAGGAAGCTCCAAAATGACCTCTACCTTTCTTTTCCAACTGTGCCAGGCTGTTGGTCCTGTTTTATAGATAGTTTACTGTAGTAAAAGAATGCACTTCATATACTGTTAAAATACAGTCACTGTCAATGGAGGATGTTTGTCACACGTCCTATGTTTAGCCGGTAAATCGGTGACATTTTTTCAAATATTTTATATATTTCTGCAGAAATGACATTACAGGTCTGGCATTAAAGTGTTCATGTTACAATGTTATTACAATGTAATTCCATATGTTTTTGCTTTGTTACTAGTGGATACATGCTGAAAAACAGACTGTGAGGCTGTTTTTTTAATGAATATGTTGTGAGTCGGTCGCACTGACCAGCCGCTAACATGCGCTCCCATACAGCTCTGTACTGGTCAAATAGCGACTCCTCACAATGTATTCATCATTGATGCACTAAGAACTAGCGACCCACGGCCGAGCACAGTGACTGCTAGCGGGCGCTCTGAAAATACCTGCTACAGACGCTCATCTGTCGCTACCTGACGTTAGTGATGAATCAGCCTGCCTGTCTTTTTGTCCCAACAGGAAGCTTCACAGAATAATGGAAGAGCTGCTTGCAACAGAGAGAGATTATGTGTGTTCCCTGGGGTATGTTCTTTCTCACTACCTGTGTGAGATGGACCATCCGGAACTCCCACCAGCCCTACGTGGTCAGCATGCCGCCATTTTTGGGAACTTAGAAAAACTTTATGAGTTTCACAGTCATGTTTTCCTCCAGGAACTTACCAGTTGCAGAAGGGACCCCAGTCATGTGGGTCGTTGTTTCCTCAAACATGTGAGTTATTCGTTCATACACCAGAAGATACACATATTCAGTCTGATTTTAGAAAAGGCAAATTATGATATAATGGTTTGTACTCTTTTATAGAAGGAACAGTTTGGATTATATGCTTTTTACAGCAAGAACAAACCTCAGTCTGACAGATTATTACAGGAACACGGGGCAGCATTTTTCAAGGTAGGATAAGAACAAGTATTAATTCTTAATAACATTTTCTGTTGTTCATAGGGAGAATTCCTGGTAGGTCACACTGCTACAGGGGCCACTAGTCAAAGCCTGTGCTGGGAATTAACTTATCTGCCTCCCAAAACTCTACCCATACCCCTCCCCACTGTATCCCCGTCCAGGACACCCATACAATGCTATAGACTCAGCATCCTGGCTGCGTCATACCCTTGCCTGCCACAGTATCTGCTGCTACAAAACTAAAGCTTCAAGCAGTCCCACTCCCATTTTCTACATAATGAGCGTGAGGCCGCATTGTGACAGTCTGGGGGGGACAGATTGCTGGAGTCACCGCGTGCATAGACCTCTGCAACCCCCAGCTATCCTTACCTGAACCTTGTTTCTCTGGCTACCAATCATGCGGCTGCATTTCTCCAGAGGATCGAGGTGCAGGTAAGGATTGCAGGAAGTTGCTGAGGCCAGTGTGTGAGGGGCACCAGCAATCTGGATGCCCCCCTGAGATTGTGACAATGCAGCCCCATACCCATATGTAGAAAATGGGTGAGGGACCGCTTTCAGTACCTTGGCCATACCAACCCTTGCCCATGATCTATCCATGCAATGCTGTAGTCTCAGTTGTGGAGAACACTTGTTGACCGACTGTGAAGCACATTGTTTGAGTTCAGCAGCTCACTGGCTTGTCATGGCTTGGCCAGGAGCCAGTAAAATCTTGGGCTGATTTTTGTCCCAGTCTGCCCCTGATAACAAGGACAACTAAAATGGCCCAGTTGGCGGATATCATAGTGCTTGAATGCCTACCCCATTACCACTTTCCTTCCTGGTAATGATTTTGGTGGTCAAATGGACCAAAAGTCAGTAAAATCAGGATGCCCCATGGGAAGATCCTAACCTAACTGCAATGTAACTGCTCTGCTCAAGCCCTGGAATTTACCAGATCCTGGTCTGCCCGAGATATCCCTGCTGAGGCTTCCCCATCCATGATGCTAGGGCTATAACATTGGGGGCTGGGGTTCCTTGGCTTGTGGGTACAGTGGGGCTGGGTACAGGGAGTGAGACTAAGGGGCAGGGATGGAATGTGGGTGTTAAAATCAGCAGCCCAACTGGCCCCAAAGCAGTGCGGCTCACCGGGCATGGTCCTGGATCTCCCTATGGCCAGTCCGCCCCTACTCACTCACCTCTCTGGGATCCCCTGCAGTCAAATTTGGCACTGGAAGGGAGCTTCAAAGTAAAGGTAGATAAGACACAGAGAAGGATGTCACAGGATTGACAGCCCCCTCTCTTTTCTTTAGTCTTTTGCACAAACAGAGATCCAGGCAATTCAAGAGAAGCTAAAATACCAGCGAGCATAAATAAGTTACTATTAATTGTCCATCTTTTAATACTTTTGACAGCCAACACTCGCCATAAAACAGAAAACAAAAAATCCCATCTAATACAATAACATCACATCCAAATTGCACCAAAGCATTAGGGGCATCTTGCCTTTACTCGCGACAAGGGGGTCGATTCAGAGCCAGGTGAGAAAACGCACTCTTTTTTTAGGAGAGAAAATTGCCATACTCTTTCATAGTCTACCTTGGGGCTGATTAAGAGCCAGGTGAAAATGTACACCCGGTCATGTTTGTTTTAAAGAGAGAGTGTGGGCTGTAAATTATTTTAAAGACGGACAATAAATAGTACGTTTAGAAAATTGCTAAAGATGCTTATTAAAGAAAATACTCTTTAGGGGGCTTTTATAGAAACATACATGCTGGTATTTTGGATTATTTAGGATTTAGGATCTAAGTGGAACTATGGGCAATTATTAAAATAATTATAATAATTATATAATTAAAATAATTATTTGTATCGAATGCCCACCCTGATTACTGTTGTGTTTAAAAGCTATTCCAATTTTTAATATCTAGATTTCCCAATGTAAAGGTTTCACATTTTCTGATGGCGACTTTATCAGCCCTGGATGTATTGCAGATTCATGCTGTTGAAACTTCACCTATACTTTATAATAAACAATGAGCTTCCAGCTCTTCACCATAAAGGCCCATCATATGACTTAATGTTACATCCCCTGCATATTCATCTGCATATACATATCCCGGACAAGCCCCCAAATTGGACACATTGCTGTTTTCTTTACTGACCATTCTCAATTATCTCTTATAATGCTATAATATAACTAACAAAACTGCACCTGCTCTCTTTAGCTATAGAAAATGGCTAAACCTGCTTATTAACTAAACCTCAGTGCAAAATTGCAGGATGACAACCATGGCAGCAGGTTACCAAGGGACACAGGATTTGTGGTAAAAAAACAGGAGTGATACAGAATAATATATCATACACACAGCTGCTAACAGGTCAAACACAGCCCCTTTGGTAGTTGAACCATGCACTGAGCAGTGCAGTAGCAGTAGTAGCAGTAACTACTTTGTAAAGCGCTACGGAAGATGATGGCGCTATATAAATAATCAATAATAATAATAATAGGAGTACGTATATGGAAAATGAATTGTAAAAGGGCTAAATGTATGTTAATAACCATGTATTGCCATTACAGAAAGGTTTTATTAGTGTGTTATTGTGTTAGTGTGTTATAGTATTATTGTGTTATAGTATTAGTGTGTTATTAGTGTGTTATAGTAGTATTGTGTATAGTATTAGTGTGTTATAGTATTATTGTGTCTTTTTTTATAATTTACTGTTTTATTTTAAGAACATTAAATTCCCAGGAAATTGTCAATGTAGCTGCATTTGTTAGAGATGGCGACGAATCTAAATTTCAGGGCAAATCAATAATGTTTTTCCTGAAATAGTTATAAAAACAAACCAACAAACTCACCACCTCCTTCACTATCTTCTGGCACAGGTGTCCCCCGCCGCTCCCCGCTTTGCAGCTGGGCAGAGAACAAAGATCCTCTGCCCTGCCAGCTCACCCACCAGTGCTTCCCACTGCAGGGAGGAGCACATTATACCCCAAGGAGTGAGGACCCCCCAGGACCGCTTCTTTTTTTTAACCTTGAAAATGTTTTTTTAAAAATGATGTGGCGACCCCTTTTTTTGGCAAAACCAGTTTGGCCACCAGCTATGTGGGCTTGTAGCCCAGGGATCGGAAGCCAATCGGTGGTCCCCGGCCCTAAAGACTACCAGCCTACATAGCCAACATGGTCACTGTGCTCTTCTGCAACTGCCTAGCCAGTGTAGGTAATCGGGCAGGGGGTTTCGGCAAGTCACCCCCTCCCTGGCTGGTGATTTGCTGGCCCCTCCTGCCTTTTGAACTGGTATAGGGGTCCCAAGTGTTAAAGTAAAAAAAGACCACACACTATAAAAAAGTTCTAGTGTGTCTTAGTTAAAGTGGACCAACACCCAGGATTTTGACTATCCTGGGATTTGGTCCACTTCGGTGGGGCACCCCGATCGGGGGTGCCCCGCTGTGTGAAACCCCCCAGAAAGCCCCGAAAACTCACCTCACCCCGCTCCCACGTGACCGCTGCAGCCAATCCCCGCCGCCGGACAAGCAAGAGGCAGCGCCGGACAAGCAGAGCGCGTCCGCCGCCGGCCTCCCGCGCGTCCCTCTTAAAAGGAGCGCACCTGCGCCGGCCATTCACAAACGCCCGACGCGGGAGTACGCCCTGCTAGAGGGACGCGCGGGAGGCGACAGACGCGCATGTGCCACTGGAACGTGGAAAACGTAGGATTGTGGGCTACCTGGGGGGTTTCACCCCGCGGGACATCACGATTTCGGATGCCCCGCGGGGAGGGATCTGATCGGCCCAGGAATCTTATAGATTCCCGGGCCGATCCCCCCTGGGTGTTGGTCCACTTTAAGTCTAATTTTACACCAATACTTACCTCCTTCCTTGCTATCCATCTCTAGGTGCTGTCCTACGCAGCTCTCTGCTGAAAACAGCCGGGCGAGGTACACAGATCCTCCATCTTGCACTGGGCTCCCAGCCGCTCACTCCTGTGGCAGGGAGGGGCTATTTAGAGGGCCATGAGTGAGCTGGCTGGGAAAGCCATTCATGCCCCCTGTCACTCCTCTGATGTCTCTATGAATTCTTAGGAAATAATTAATAACATAAAATAATAAAACATTTAATTAAGGAGTGTGCTGGTGTTGGTTGTGTCCTATACCTGTGAACAATGTATTTAATGGTTATGGCACTAGGTATATTTGCATATTTTTGTATGATTGTTTCTGTGTATTCACAGAAGAAGCAGCAGGAATTGGGAGACAAGATGGATCTCTCCTCCTACCTACTAAAACCCATCCAGCGCATTAGCAAATACAGTCTGCTACTGCAGGACATGGAGTGGGAGTGTAAAGGCCAAAGTACACGGGAAGCTGAACTGCAAGCGGCTCGAGAGGTTGTACGATTCCAGCTACGCCATGGCAATGATCTCCTGGCAATGGATGACATTCAGGATTGTGATGTAAGAGAAGAAAAAAAAATGTTCATGTTCATAGCAGTATTTTAAACTAATACCAACCCCGAAATTGTAAAATAAGGGGTAGAGCTGGAGTTTGATATGAAACATAAAAAACATTATACAACCTTATATCAAACTAAAACGGTCCCCTCTGTAGATTCAATCGCAATCCAGTCTGTTGCAAACCTAGCCATAGCCGTTCCCCAAATTGGCATCTCCTCTCACCCCATAAATTCCCACAACTTCCTTTAAAAAATCTGGAGCTCACCCAGTCAGCTGGAATCAGTAGAGCGGTGAAAACATTGCCAGCAACCAACCGGGTTTTCTGGGCTGGTGTGCACAAGCTACCCAGAAGGGGTCCTTGGGATTCCTTAAAGCGGTCCCACACCCATTCCAACCTAATGGTTGTGGGGCTGCATTGTGACCTATTACCTGAATCTTGTTCCCCCTGGTGAAATTGGCCACCAGCGGTCATGTGGGTTGGCCTGGCATGGTTAACAAGGTTTAGGTAAGGATTGCCTATGCACAGGTGGACTCTATTAATCTGGATGTTCGCCCCAAGACTGTCACAATGTGGCTCCACACCTATTAGGTAGGAAATGGGTGTGGGACCCCTTTAAAAGTTTACTAGTAGTGTGAAAAAAGCAATTCTGTGAGTACTCACCTGTAGAATTGTTTTTGTTCTTGCATGGCACCGCACGCTTCGGTATATATAACAGTTGGGTTATTCCGCCACAAGGTGGCGCAGTGGTACTGCAGAAAAGCTGTGGCTTAACCATAGAGTTCCCCAGCGTACACAAGCAGTGATACAAGAAGCCGGGAGAGAATAAGTAAAAAATGTGAAAAAGGTAAAAGACCCCAACTGACTTGGAACAATCACCATAAAGAGGCAACCAAGAACAACGATGACAAGGGTGGGGCAAACGGGCCGTGCCATGCAAGAACAAAAACAATTCTACAGGTGAGTACTCACAGAATTGCTTTTTTCTTTATTGCATGGCACGGCCCGCTTCGGTATTCATAACAGTTGGGACATCCAAAAGCAGTGTCCAGAGTAGGGAGGGATCCCCAAAGAGTAACGGTCAGTAGTTCAAGTCACAACCGCCTGAAGCACCTTGCGGCCGAAAGCAGTATACGCTGAGACATCAACCTTATAAAACCTAGAAAAAGTATGAACAGAAGACCAAGTAGCAGCCTTGCAAACTTGTTCAACAGAAGCCTGGTGCTGAAAAGCCCAAGAGGCACCAATAGCGCGAGTAGAATGAGCAGTAATCCTAAAGGGAGGTTCCTTTCCCTTAGCAGAATAGGCTTGAACCACCGCCTGAACATCGCCTTACAGAAGTGATAGCCACCAGAAAGGCTACCTTAAAGTGGACCAACACCCATGGCGGGATTTCCGGGCCGATCAGCTCCCTCCACGCAGGGCATCCGAAATCGGGATGCCCTGCTGTGTGAAACCCCCCAGGACGCCCACAAACCTTACCTTCTCCCCGTTCCAACGGCGCATGCGCGGGCCGCGGCCGCCTCTCGTGCTTCCCTCTAGCAGGGCGCGCACCCGCGCCGGCCGTTTGTGAATGGCCGGAGCTGGCGCGCTCCCTGTTAGAAGGAAGCGCGAGAGGCAGCCTCCAGCGCGCTCAGAGGCGCTGTGGTTGTCCGTCCCTTGTACGTGCATACCGCAGCGGCTCTGAGCGCTCTGATTGGATGGGCGCTTGCGTAGGAGCGGGGTGAGGTGAGTTATTTAGGGCGATCGGGGGGGTTTCACGATCGGGGTGCCCCGCGGAAGTGGACCAAAACCCAGGATAGTGAAAATCCTGGGTGTTGGTCCACTTTAAGGGTTCCTTGAGGGTAAGGAAGCTTCACGGATAGGCTCAAAGGGAGGCCCTTGCTGGGCAGACAACACCAGATTCAAATCCCAGACTGGTAGCAAAGGCTTACGGGGTGGACGCACATGGGAAACACCCTGAAAAAAAGTTTTAACCAACCGGTGATTGGCAAAAGGAATGGATTGGAAAAAAATTGCCAGAGCTGAAACATGGCCTTTTAGGGTACTAAGTTGAAGGCCCTGATCCAAACCATGTTGCAAGAATTCCAGAATCCTGGGAATAGAGTTTGTAAATTGGGATGGGGTAGCTGCCCCTGAGTGAGAAGATCTGGATCCTTGGGCAAGACATGCCGGTCTACTGCCAACCGCACGACATCTGCGAACCAAACTCTTCTTGGCCAACAAGGGGCCACTAGTATAGCTGGTACCCGCTCCTGGGCTATCTTGCGCATGACCCTGCCCAGAAGAGGAAACGGAGGGAACACATAGAGAAGCTGAAACTCCGTCCAAGGTATTGCCAAGGCATCCGTGGCGAAGGCCAAAGGATCCTGAGACAGAGAGACAAATCTGGGAAGTTTGTGATTGTGACGGGACGCAAACAGGTCCACGTCCGGCTGACCCCAGCGGTGACAGAGGAAGAGAAACACCTGGTTGTTGAGAGACCACTCTCCCAGACGAGACGTCCCCCTGCTCAGGAAGTCCGCCACCTGTTTCTCCACCCCTGGGATGTAAACCGCTGATATGCAGGGAACATGCTGTTCCGCCCAAGACAGAATCAGGGACACTTCCTTGAAGGCTCACTTGCTCCGAGTCCCTCCTGTCTGGTTGTCTGAGCGAATCTGAACAGCCCGACCCCGGAGGTGAGTGGATAGGCGAGAAAGAACCAACCTGATCGCCCTCAGTTCCAGGACGTTGATGGAAGCATGGGCCTCTTGTGGGCCCCACCGACCCTGGAACCTCATGGACTTCCAGAAGCCTCCCCAGCCAGTCAGACTGGCATCCGTGGTGACCGTTTCCCAGCACGGGGGCAGGAAGGACCTGCCCCCCAGAAGGTTCATTGAGTCTAGCCACCACGAGAGAGACCCTCTGGCCAGGGGAGACAGAACAAATTCCTGATCCAGGGACACAGGGTCCCGATCCCAAACTGACAAGAGGTGCAACTGGAGAGGTCTCACGTGAAACTGAGCAAAGGGGACTGCCTCGAAGCAGGACACCATCAGGCCCACCAACTGCATCTCCTGACGGATGGAGGGATGAGGACACGACAGCAGAGCCCGAGCCTGCAGCTGAAGACCTTCCACCTTGCTGAGGAAGGAACACCTTGACCTGAGAGGTATCCAGCGTCATGCCCAGAAAGGTCCTCACCAATGACGGGGACAGAGAAGACCTGGGATAGTTGATCACCCAGCCGAAAGACTCCAGAGTGTATGTCACCATTTGAGTGTCCCGCTCGGCCTGAGGAAAAGACTCGGGCACAATTAGGATGTCGTCCATGTAAGGAATGATGGGGATGCCCTGGTTCCTTGGCAGAGCCATCACTCCCGCCAGCACCTTGGTGAACACCCGAGGTGCCGAGGTGATACCGAAGGGTAGAGCCACAAACTGGTAATGCTTACTCTGCAGCTCGAACCTTAGGAATCTCTGATGACTTGGGAAGATAGGCACATGAAGATAAGCATCCTTGATGTCTACAGTGGTCATGAAGTCTCCTGGGCGAAGGGTACTGATAGCAGAGCACAGCGTCTCCATGCGAAAATGTTTGAATCTGACAAATTTGTTGAGGCCCTGTTCAGATCCAGAATGGGCCTCAGAGAGCCATTCTTTTTGGGGACTGTGAAAAGATTGGAATAGTACCCCTGACCTCTTTCTTAATGAGGCACCAAACAAATGAACATGAGACATGAAGCCTCCAGACGTGAGCAAAGAGCCGAAGCCGTCCCCCCACCCGGATGGGTGAGGGCGCCCCTTCATGCCTGAGGGGGATTCCAGGAGAGACCGGGACGACCACGGGTTCTGCCACGGCCCCAAGAATCTCTGTGACCACTGGAGAGGAGGGAGCCACGGCCCTCTTCTGGGAATGCGAAAGGAAGGGAGTGGGGCAGAGGACCCCCGAAAGTGCCGAGACTCCCTCCTATGCTGAGGCAGCCTTCCATCCTTGGCTAGAACATCAAGACGTTCTCCAAACAGCCGCAGCCCCACAAAGGGGAGGCCAGTGAGAGCTTTCTTAGCCGCAGCATCAGCTGCCCACTGGCACAACCAGACAGAGCGGCGCATAGCCACCAAGAGCGCAGAGGTCCTTCCACACAGCCGCACAGCATCATCCATAGCAGTAAGGATAAAGGCCACAAAATCAGTGAAAAGTAAGAGTCCTATATTCCTCCCCCACACCACCAGCTGTTGTGCCATCAATGAGGCGCTCAAGCAGTTTCTTAAGGGCAATAGCAGTAATGGCGGCAGCACATACAGGGCGCAAGCCAGCCCCCACACAGGTAAAAGCATGGCAGGCCACTTGATCCATGCGCCGGTCCTCACCGTCCCTGTAGTGGTAGTGTCAGGGGAAGGCATGACCGAAGTATTGGACAGGCCTAGCATGGGAGCGTCTGCTTCAGGGGGAAATGACCACCTCTTAACAAGATCAACGGGAAAGGGATACCTTTTATCCAAACCCTTGGGCACCGCAGGCAACTTGTTAGGACGTTCCCATTCTTTAAGCACCAAGGTGGTAAAAATTCTAGACGCTGTTTACCAGGGCGAAAAAGCTCCCCCTGCTTTCTCTTAGCTACCTCAGGGGCAGCAATGTGCAAAATTAAAAAAATATGTGACAGCAGATTATCAGTGTCCTCAGGGTACCATGATTCCTCTCCGGATGCAGACCCAGGGTCACTATCGCAACCCTCCTGCTGGTTCCCAGAGGAGTCAGAATCCTGGGAGAGCTCCCCCATCTCAAGGGGGTGACAGTCACCAAGCTCATCAACCCCCACGTACATCTCAGTAAGGGGAGCAGGCCTGGGATCCAGGTGTCTCCTCTTGCCAGAGGCCTTCCTAGGAGCATTCCTGGCAAGCTGCTTTTCAATGTTATCTACCCGCAGAGCCAAATAAGAATGTGACTCCCTGCCAACATTCCCCTGACTGGGGCCCTATTGCAGGAGCGGGGGAGTAGGTGAAGCCGAGTGAGACGCAGAGCTGGGAAGCGAAGCAGGCAAACCAGCTTGAAGCGCAAGGACACTTTCAGCGCACGGCACACACACCATGACACTTACTCACAGGGGATACCCCACACATGGAACACAGCCGGGCTTGCCCCGAAGGGCCCCCAAGCGTGCTATCCCCAGAAGCCTCCATATAGTGCAGGGGTACTCAACCACTTCTTGTAAAGGTCCATTTACAGGCATCTGGTGAGAGGCGGAGGTCCGAATGGGGCGCTGTCAGGGGGGATGGATAGTTAGAAATCAGCACATTGGGGGTGGGCTGGGGGTGGATTATACCTTGCAATGCCACTTCCTGTCCGTGCAGTACTTCATATTGCAATGCTAGGTGCCAGGGAGACATGACACTGGCAGGGAGACAAACAACTACAACGCCAATCTGTAAAGGGGCAGCGCTGAGCAGGGCAACACAGAAGCAACTAAGTGCAGGGCTGTCAAGTCAGGGTTCCAGAAATTTGGCACCGAAACGCCAGTTGAGTACCGCTGATATAGTGATTAGCACAGGTGCAATAGGCCAGCAGTGGGTACAGGCTTAAGACAGAAGCCACCCGGGATGCCCTCCCACGGGATGCCCCCAGAAGTTAATAAAGAGGGGATGAGGGGGAGAATGGTATCCCGCCTGAAAGACATAAGAAAAAAACACACATGAGCATCCCGCAGCAAATACACCCCGATTCAATAAAAAAAAACCCAAGGGGGACTCACGGACCAAAGACGCCGCGGGGTCACACAGGCACAGACCGCTGGATAAGGCGACCCGCCGGAGGAAGCAGCGCTGCAGCCAGGAAGGGAGAAATCCAGACGCACAGCTCGTCCAAAATGGCGTCGGCAAAGGTACCTCGAGGAGCAGGCCGCGAGGTGAACGACACGATACTCGTCATCACCTGGCCCCGTCCCCTCCGAAGAGCGCGAAAAACTGCGCTCACGTGACCCGGCCGGCGCCATGACAAAGCAAAATCACCTATTTATAGCGCCCACAGCCGCAGAACGCAGTACAAAGCGGCACTGCAGCTAAAAACACCAGAAAACACACCAAAAATGTAAAAACACCACAGATATGACTACTTGCCGCCACCCCCCCCCCCCCCCCCAACCAAGTTAGGGGGGGGGGGAGAGAGAGAAACAGAGGCGAGCAGCCATGGTCAGGGAGGGGGGTACGCGGGGGGGGGGGATCCAAAGGAAAAAGAGAGGACACAGTCCCCAAACTACTTACCCCCTCAGAAGCTAGGACAGAAACTCCGCATCCCTATTAGGCTCACCATAAAGCCTATGGCCGGCTACCCTTTGTGTTACAGGGTCTGCGGCTTGGAGCAGCACTTCAGGAGCACTTGACCCTAGTGCTCTTCTACCTTCACCCGATCTGTCAGCCGAGGCTGGGAGGCAGTGAGGGTCCAGAAACGGGTGGAAATAGACATGCAGGGCTGGTTGCCCCGCTCACCTACGCAAGAGAGAGAGCCATCTTCTAACTTTGCAGTCCACTGCAGAGAGAACACTGGGGGAACTCTATGGTTAAGCCCGTTTTTATAGGGAGCCGGGACAAGCCACAGCTTTTCTGCAGTACCACTGCGCCACCTTGTGGCAGAATAACCCAACTGTTATGAATACCGAAGCGGGCCGTGCCATGCAATAAAGAAAAAAAAACATAGTTTTCAGAAAATCTCAGTAGTCAGTTTCAGAAAATAAAATCATACAATAAAAGTTTTTTTCCTGACATATTTTGACTTTCTCCCGACATCTTGGGAAGTTTTTTGCCGTATCCCACATTTTCTGTCTTATCTGAAACCACTAGTTACTGCTAGTCTCCGCTGTTTACTCTCATCTCTAAAGTGGAACAACTGTAATGGTACATTTACGATTGCGAATGAAAAATCGCTAAAACAATTGCATATGTGAATTGTGAATGATCAGATGACTTGTGTTTGAATGTGGAAGATTTGTTGGCAAATATTAGTTAAAGTGCTCGTAGTTAAGATCTCATTTAAGGTATTGTATATTCCTATTTATAGCCGATTTCTTTTTTTTTTTTTTACAAACTGTTAGCAATTAAGTTGCTCTGCATCAGTTTGGTGTTTCATCATGACATTCCATCAGGGCTGGCGTCATTTATGATGTCATCTCACACCCGCCCCAAAAGGCACAGTAGTGTCGGGCGAGCGGAGGTAAGAGGATCGATGATGGCTGCCGGGAGATTGGTGGCGGGGGGGGGGCGAGGGATCACAGCCCCTCGCCCCCCCCTCCACCGAGCACCCGGCAGCTGTCATCGGAGCTTCGTGGGAGAGGATCGTCGGGGGACAGCGGAGGATCGGAGGTGAGTAAAAAAGAAAACTGTGTGTCTCCTTTTTTTTACTGTTAATCCATTGTGAACTGGTAAGGGATCCATGAGACCCCTATATCAGTTAACAAGTCTTAGGGGGCTGGCAAGTCCCCTGCGGCTAGCGGGTGACTTGCCATTTACCCCCGCCTCCCCAATTACTTGCCTCCCCAAAGGCCAGGGAGGGCAGAAGAGCCCGGGCCCACGAAGGCTATGCAGGTTTGTAGCCGGCAGGGCGGGGGGCCACCAAAGCTGGCCCCTGTCCCCTGTTCCTACAAGCCCTGCATAGCTAGTCCCAGGCTGGTTATGCTGGGTAGGGGGGACCTCATGTAATTTGTGTTCTGGATTTTTAAGAATATTTAACCCTTAAAATTACCCAAAGAAATGGGATGCCCAAAGACCATATGTCATTTTTTTTTAATTAACCCCTTATGTTCTGTCGGCCAGAATGGTTTATAAGGCTTCCAGCAGCAGCAGGAGTGATGGGAGGTAAGTATTAAAAAATCAAATAATGTTTTCTGTGTGTTTTTTTTTTACATTCAACCCTTTGTGAACTGGTAAGAGGTCCATGAGACCCCAATACCAGTTCATAAGGCTTAGGGGGCTGGCAAATGCGGGTTTGTAGCCTACAGGGCGGGGGGACAGAGGCTGGTCCTTGCACCCTGTTCTGTGCCATGGAATTTATAGACCCCTGACCCGCGACTCTCCACCACGAAATGGCCCACATAAACCCGGAGCCGGCCCTACATTCAAATGAGAGTTTTTTTTTTTGTTTGCACCATCGTTTGTAATAATGGTTGCTGAGAAAAATACATTAGCTCTTATATGTGTCTACTCGTAAGTGCATGCATTCATGTAAACTACTCTTTAGAGAAATCCATGAGGGCATATACAGAGCCCTTTTCATTACTTCTCCTTCCCCCCTCCCCGTTCCCCCTTGATTTGCGCCCCCCCTCATTTTTAACTCTCTTGTTTCCTGCTTCCACCCTTATCTAATCTAGTTTGCCCTCCTCTTATTCTTCAGATATGGATGCATTATCTTTATTATATTTTGTTTTCTTTATTATACTTTAGCATCCTGAATTATTTCCATTCCTTCTCATAGTATGTTTCTGTAGTTGATTTCTGTTGCTAAGGTAGCTACAGAATAGCCGATTTCTGTTTCCACATGCTGACATTAAAGCGTTGAACGAGAATTATTATGTCAGTCAAAACGATACGACCAACAAGCAGGGATTTCCATGGATCAGTTATGGCTTTATAGCGTTCACTTTAGCGATTATTTGTTTGCTAATTGTTCTGTAGAAATTGTGGAGATTAGCTCTGGTAGGCGACCGGGTGTCAGCAGTATAGAGGCGGAGGCAAACAGTTCAAAGTAAAGTCTGTGTTTATTTCACACAAAAATCCACAAAAGCATATGTCCATACAGGTTACATCACCTTTTCAGGAAACCGCAGCATAAATGATACAGTCAGGCAAACAGCTTTTAGTCCTTGATCAAAGGTCCTGTTTACAGTCAAAATAGGCCTCAGGTCCGCATGAACAGCCTCCACAGGAGATTTCAGCCAGGCTCACAGAGTCTCACTCCCATGTGAGCTCTAGACAAAAGGACAGGCCACAGCTGATTCCCCAGGCTATTTAAACAGCCCGCAAAACCCGGACCTGGGTAGTGGGATGGAGTCCCACCCTGCTCTACTCCATCCCAGTAATGCCGTCCCAGGTTAGCCTTTCGGCTATTCTAAAGCAACAGCAGCAAACTGCCACCAGCAGCTGATGCTGGAAATCAGACTACACGGCTTTACTGCACCAATGCCAGGTACATTGGTGCTACATACCTGCCGTCAATAACGGCCCCTTGCACCTTACCACAAAATATATTTCTAATTTTTACAGTGCATTTACGCCCCTCTCCTATGTTTATTAAAAAAAAAAGAAAACATGTAAAACATTTTTAAAGTCCCATATTGCTTTCTTTTTGTTGCAATTTATACTCCTGCTCAGAGCAAGTGAAGCATAGAAAGGTGCCAATAACACTCGGATCACATGTACGTTATACAAATGCAAATCTTTCGGGTCCCTTTTGTGAGATTTCTCAAAAATGTGCAAATCTAAAGCTGAAAACGTGTGCTTTTTACTCTAAACACTCGTTAATCGAGTAACAACTTTTACTAAATGAAGGCCTCTGTTGATAGGATCTTGTATTGGGATCTGTTCCTGATATTATAGGTGATGAACGCGGTTTAAATTCCTGAAATATAGCGAGAAAGATGTAACATCAGCAGCATCAAAGCATTTATGGCTATTAGAGGTTTAGTGGATTAGCAGCGCGCAAGAGGGGACATTGGGGAGAGCGAGCCTTGGCGAGTGGTGCGAGTAACTGCTCGGAACGCAGCAGAGGGAGACAGAAGGAGGAGTGAGATTAATCACATACACGCTAGAATAGACCGGGGCACAGCGGCGATAGCGCAGGGGGACAGTGACAGAGTGTAGGATTATCTAGTCGCTGCAGGAGAAGAGCATCATTAACAATACAGACAAATCCCAGATGGGGAACAGCAAGTGAGGTCAACAGGGAGTAACCAGAATGGTGATGTTAGTACAAACACCTTGGAGATGACCCTGTCTCTCAACTACACAACTATATGCTGCACAAAGAGGACCCCTGGCATGGCTGTATGTCTCAGTCCCTATTAATATACCCCCGCGCTAAAGGATAGTATCAGCCGCTCACCCACTCCACTGATTTCATGCAAAATTATACATAGCCAGTCCCCAAAACTTGTCCAATGGATGTGTATTTGTTTTTGTATTCATATGAATGGCTAAAAGAGACCAAAAACTCCTATTCAATGTATAATGTAAAGAACACTGCTTTTAAACAAAAAAATATTTACATGGCTCATACAAACCAAAAAGAACTAGGTTGAATCTCGATTCTTAACAGTAGGTGGAGCCATGCAAAACATCTTTCTCCTTTGTGATATCTCAAGCACACAGAAAGAGCCAGCTGGGCATTCATTGCTTCAGTATATCTTCTAATATTTGAACAGCCATTGCCTCCTGCTTATAGACACGTTTCGTGCTAGTGGCCCCAGGGCCGGATTATGAGGCAGGCACAAGGGGAGCACGTCCCAGAGCCTCCACCACCTGCCCTGCAAAGGGGTCCTCCACCAAACTTTGGGTTATGGTCTTGTCCAGGAGGCTTTTCAGTCTTTGGTCTGATGGGTCGCATGGCCAACAACAAAGCTAACGGTGGCAGTGGAGCCCCCCTGCGCATCTGGGCAAGCCTCTTTTGCAGACATGCAGCCAAAGCCACCGCAGGGCAGAGAGTCTAGAGCAGCAAAGCTGCCGCCAGCAACGCTACAGTGATGGGTGCAGAGCTGTCACTGCACATAAGCCACCAAGCACAGCCGCTGGCAGCTCAATGCAGGGAACTGTTTTCTGCTGGACCAGCTGAGGGACTACACTACCCCCCACCCAGAATGGCAAAGCAGGAGTTCCAGAGCAGCACGCACAAGGGGGGCACAAGGGACTCGATCTGATGTTTCAGTAAGTAGGCATGTGCCAGGCAACCACCAATCAGTTACTGGCCTGGACTATTATTTTAAAGGGAAAAAAAATACATATAGATGTTGTGCCCAGGGGCCTCCACCACACTTAATCCGGCTCTGAGTGGCCCTTGTCAGCACCAGGCTAAAAGTGATGGCTGTATGATAGGTAAGGCTTGAGGATATCGTAACAGAGGGGACAAGCCTCTGTTATTCATATTATTAATATCCATGGAGGCAAGCAAATGACAAACTAAACTAACTAGTAGCGGGGCACAATGGCCCAATTGCATTATATAGCTTATTAAGTATTACATACATCTATATAGGTCAATCCGATTCCTGGATCACAACATTCTCAGGATAGTATTAAAGGGAACCCACACACTCTAGTGTTTTACTAGTGGGTCTCTGTGGAAGATGTGCCAACCACCACAGTGTGTGCTCTTAGGGACTAGGTTCAGAGGCATCTATGCTTGCTCCTCAAGATATAACACCTTGGGAGCTCATTTATAATGTTTATTATGTATTATTATATTATATTAGGCTTTGCATGTAACAGGTCTGTAAAGTGGTCCCACGCCCATTTTCTACATAAATGGGTGTGGGGCCACATTGTGACAGTCTTTAGGGGGGCATCCAGATAGATAGAGGCACCCCACGCATAGATTCTTACCTGAATTTTGATTCCACATGCGACTGGCCACCAGTGGTTACCTGGGCCAGCCTAATCCGGAGGCCGGAAATAGACAGTGACCGTGCCCGGCCGCATTTTACCTGTGGTCTATATGTGGAAGCTCCAGCAGTCTGAAGTCAGCCCCACAACTATTATGTAGAAAATGAGTGTGGGGCCATTAAAATCCACAAGCAGCCTGTAAGAAATAAAAATATATTTTATTATTAAGCTATCAGAGAAAGTTGAAGTGGTCTTTTTTGCCTTCAGCTTTTCTAAAAATATCCCTTTGACAAAATTGAGCGAGGTGTCAATAGATACTGACATACTTTAACCCAACTGTACTATTTCTATTCCCTTTTTCTATTCATTTTCATTCTATTGCTTTTTTTTCTAATGCTTACATCTTTTTTTTTTATAGGTTAACCTAAAGGAACAAGGCCGCCTGCTACGCCAAGGGGAGTTTGTGATCTCCTACAGAAAGAGAAAGTGCCTGAGGAGGGTGTTTCTCTTTGAAGACCTCATTCTCTTTAGTAAAGCTAAAAAAGCTGCCTCAGGAAAAGAAATCTATGTGTACAAACAGTCCTTCAAGGTAAGACTATGGTTACTGTATACGTATAGATATGCTAAAGCTTGCCTAAAGCTTAAAAAGGTACTCCCCTGCCATTGGAAGTGTATCACATTTGTTGGAAATACCATCTTGCCCATCATTTATGAATGAATGCACATGACTGGGCTAGCACTCCATATACCCTTCCTCCGTTAACCTCCACCCCCCCCCCCGCCCCACCGAATAAAATCTCCAGACCACCATTTCTTTGGAAAGATTAGGTTTAATCCGCCACAGCCCAACATTCATAACATCAAACAACAAGCAAATTGAATTGAAGCCCCTCCTCCTGTTGTGGGTCTGAGAAGCCTAAAACTACGACAAATGTGGGGAGAGGGAAAAAAATTGTAGACAGGGGGCAGAAGGCCGAAAAAATAACCTCACCACCATCCACAAAGCAGAAGCCAATATAAGCTTCGCCGCGTCCCTCCCCGCCCCCATCACCCCCTCCCTAATTAAAACCAAAAATTCCCTAACCACAAAGATCCCTCCTGCTTGCTCTGCCAAATTGACGTGCTATCTCAGACCCGTAACCCCAGAGGAGACCCACCCATGGCTACGACACATCAATGAAAAATTACCAGCATTACAACAGTTACATCCCTAACTGAATCCAATCCCAGAAAAATCCACTTGACATATAACCTCTTACATACAATGCACACACAATATATTTATCATATAATTTTTTTGTATAAAACATAAATATATCTTGAACTCAATAAATAACATTGAAACCGATGCACCCAACCAGTGAGGTTTTGGGGAGGTTTTAACCTCCCCCGATGTTACTCTTTAAAAGCATTGAAGGGGGGTTGAAGAGATAAATAAATTGGCCCTGACCCAAGGATTAATAGATTACTGTGAAGGAACGATCCAGCTTAAGTGCAGAAACCCCACATATCCAAGTCTGGAGTTCCCCTTTATTTCCCTCCTAGTCTTCAATATGCACTCAGGAAAAGGAATTAGCATTTACAGGTTAAGCAGGGCAGATCACAGACTCCCCGCTGGCAATCCTCACACCTCTAGTCTGAGAATACTCCGCTGGGTCTGCAGCTCGCTGGACCCCTGGCTGTGAATTTGTCACATGAAAGAGGGGAGCTGCAGACATCCGGCACCAACACAAATCGGACCATAGCTGCGCCCCCATGTGTCCCAAACAGCACCAAACCAAGTACAGAATCAGAACCGGCTCACAAAACCGCACACGGGGATAGGTTACTGCGGGCTCAGCAATAAAGGAAAACCAGGTAAACTGAGATCTAAGGTTCTGACCCAGCAATAAAGGAAAACCAGGTAAACTGAGATCTAAGGTTCTGACCCACTTAGGGACCCCATTTCTGGACTCATCGGATGCCCCGCGTCCAGCCCAATCGTTTGGTACCGCTTCCAAAGCCATATGACCCCCCCTGCTCAAAGTTATAACCCCTAAAGTGTTTTAGGGGCTGAAGCAAGCCCCAGAACAGTGGGAGGTGACAACCCGTCCCACAGAGGGGGGGGGTGGATGGGTCTCGCCGCATAACCCTGAGCCAGGCATTTGTCACTTATCTGGAGAGGTCACGATTCACACATGCTGGAGGTGTCCACCCACACAGCTCTTCACTTACCTCTTGTGAGAGCCCCATCACCACTACTCTGCAACTGCATACTAAGGTAACTGACTATTATTTCTCTGTGTAACTCACTCTATCCTGTAACCGTCTCAGAACAACATTTTGTATCATCTGCATCATTTCATATTCCATCATAGCCAAATGTTTGTTATCACTGCCTAGTGCGCTTATAGCATTACAACTTACATTTTAACTTGTGCGATCTGTTTGCCTTAAACCAAGAATCTGTGTGTCCGCAGGCTTTGGGCCTGGTGTTTCTGATTTCAAAATAATGAGAGTAGTCAGATAACACAATATATATAGGGGGAAATGTATGAAAGTCACGTGTTGGTGCCCCTGTTTTCGCAGCGAATGGGTTGTTTTGAGGTGTAGTTTTCTATGCTTTATATACTGAGTTTTATAAAAATGTGAAAAGTAATGTGAAAATAAGTAAAAAAATATTCTGAACCAAATGTGCTAAAACACCCCCCCAAGAACCAAATAATAGGCTAGGTGCAGAATCTCCCATTACAGGCAGAGTAGCATTCCCCATTTCCCTATTACAGGCAGTATGGCAACCCCCTCCCATTCCCTATTACAGGCAGTGTGGCAACCCCCTCCCATTCCCTATTACAGGCAGTGTGGCAACCCCCCTCCCATTCCCTATTACAGGCAGTGTGGCATTGTCCGCCCTTCCATTCACTATTACAGGCAGTGTGGCATTCCCTCTTACCAATTCCCAAAAATAGTGTGGTATTCCTCCCTCCCAATCCCCATAAGCAGTGTGTCATTCCCCCTCTCTTCCAATACCCATAAGCAGTGTGGCATTCCCCTCCTCCCATTCCTCATAGGCAGTGTGTCATTCCTCCTCCCTCCCAAACCCCATAGGCAGTGTGGTATTCCCCTCCACCATAGGTAGCGTGGCATTCCCCCCAAATGCTGAAGGAAAAAAAGATTAAACAATGCCAGCCAGATTATGGAGCAGTGACGGGAGGATGGTCAGGGAGATGCCCTGCTCTGGAAGTCGCTGCTGCCGCTGATGGTCAGGCACGAACACACACGTCCAGGTCTGTGCAGCAGGCATTTGTGGCTTGTAGCGCAGGCCACGTCTACACTCTGCTCGGCCTTAAGTGTTTGTGTGGGTAAGCGTCCTGGGCTGAGAATCAGCTGCGGTGGTGGCACCCAAAGCGGTGACTCTCCCTGCCCGTCCTCCCGCTCCTCCTTCATCATCTGGCTGTGGGGGCTGCTTCTCTGGAGCGACGGTTGTGTAAGTTTACCTTTGTTTTTTTTCTGATAAGACGCACTGAAATTTTCCCACCACTTTTGGGGGGAAATTGTGTTTTACAGTATACACAGAAACACAGCTCAGCTAATTAGATTATTTCAGTGCATAAAGCTGCATTTGTATATATATACTACTGGTAGTAAAGAGGACCTGTAGCGCATATGCTGTGCGTGCACATATAAACAAAGGCCAATAAAATAAAGGCACATTAAATCTCTAGTGTACCAAATGCATGAAATATATAAACAAAAAACTAAAGTGGACCTAAACTAACAGTCCAAATATAAAAGCGGATAAAATTCAAAATACTCCCAAACACATGTAAGTAATTTTGGATTTACCTAATATCACATTATAAGACACAGCTCAATAACCACAAAGTGCAAAAGAGAAATATTACTCATTTAAACACCTATTCTGCCGCATAATTAGTCAATATGGGACTTTGCTTGCCTGTTTAGCGGGGGGGGGGGGGGCGGGGGGTATCTTGGCACAGTGTGTTAAATGTCCTTTTTCGAATAAATGGAATGGTCGGATACAGGAAATATTTTTGGCTGGAGGGCATTTTGAGGCCGATTCATTAATAGCGGCAGGTAGCGACAGTTGAGCGACTGTAGCGGCATTTTCAGAGCGCCCGCTAGTAGTCGCTGTGCTTTGCCGTTGTTTGGTAGTTTATAGCGACTCAGTCGGTTTGCCGTAATGTTGAATATTGGGTGAGGAGTCGCTATTTGACAGGTTCCGCGCTGTATGGGAGAGCATGATAGCGACTGGCCCTAGCGACCGGCTCCCACCATATTCATTAACAAATCACGCTCAAAAAATTCTCGCGCTGTAAAATGCATGTTTAAACCTCAGAGCGCTGGCGGCGATGGGTTAAAAGTAGTTTTTTAACCCCCAAACAACCATATTTTTGGAAACCAAACAAAACAAGTTTTTAAAATAATTTAGTAATATGAATACATTAATATCAGACCTGTAATATCAATTCTGTACAATTTTTTTTTTTCATTCTAAAATGGCAGAAGTGGTCACAGAATTTTTCACATTTAAAAAAAAAAAAAAAAAAAAAAAAATTATGAATATTTAAAGATTGTTCCATTAAAATGCATTGGAGAGCGCCAGGTAGCGAGAGGTCATACCTGTCGCTGTTCAAGGTCGGACGCTGGCGCTGTGGGCTGAGGCTGGAATAATGATGAATGAGTGGCTATATGGCGCTATCTCAGTCGCTAAGCAGGATTGGCTTGATAAATGTGTGATTGTGGTGGGGAGCCGGCGTTCTCGTGGCGGGGCCCGTCATTACCGGCCGCTCACCAGTCGCTACCTGTCGCTATTCCTTCAACTTTCCAAGTGAGAATAGACAGTGCCGCCTCAAAGGCTCAAATGGAGGACCCTGAAGGCCAGACAAAACCAAATTCAAATCCCAAACCGGAAACAAAGGTTTGCGGGGAGGGCGCACATGAGTGACCCCCTAGAAGAAAGTCTTGACCAAAGAATGAAGAGCGAAAGACCTCTGAAAGAGAACCGCCAAGGCGGAAACATGCCCCTTCAGAGTGCTGAGCTGAAAACCCATATCCAGACCATGTTGAAGGAACTCCAGTATCCGAAGTATGGAGAACACCCGACAAGGGAAGGCCCTAGCCTCACACCAGTCAATGTAGGTCCGCCAGGTCCTGTAGTAAATGTTAGAAGAGGATTACTTCCTAGCTCTTGCCAGAGTCTGAACAACCGCATCAGACAGACCCTTTTCCTTTAGGATGGAGGTTTCAGCAGCCATGCCATCAAAGCCAGCTTTTGTAAATTGGGGAAACAAAGCCGTCCTTGAGTGAGAAGATCCGGAACTAGGGGCAAAGGGTACTGATAAATAAGGGCCTTTGTCATCTTACTTATTAAACACATGTTTTTTTTTTAACATATTGTTTTTAGCTTTATGGAAGCCTCATATACGAATGTGAAAATGATATAGGGAGAGCACATGAAATTATATCAGTGCAATTGCATTGTTTAATGTTTAATGAGACATATTCACACACACACACACATATATATATATATATATATATATATATAATATGTTTTTCACTTTTTCTGATCTTACTTAGACATCAGAGATCGGTCTCACTCACTCCCCTGGAGGCAGTGGACTCTGCTTTGAAATCTGGTTTAGAAGAAGGAAATCAGAGGACACGTATACCTTTCAGGCACAGACTGCTGAGGTCAAGGAGGCATGGACTGAGGACATCCAGAAGATTCTATGGAATCAGGCTATTAAAAACCGAGGTAAAAACCCAACTAGTATTTTAGTACATTTACATAGATACGATGACTCGAATCAAATGAATTTAGAATCATATTATATTTTACCTTCAGAAGCTTTGCTTTAGTTGCTATGGCTACGCACAATATGACGCCACTTAGGACTATGCATTCACCTAAATGTATTGTCCATAAATAGAGCAACCCTGTCATTAACCTTTTGCTTGCTGACTGCATAAAATATAGGATGCTGTAAGGCATCCCTCCTGGAAGGCCAGCAACAGGCCAGGTTTTGCGTATCTCCACACAGGCGCAAAGATGGAGTAATTAGTACTCATACAAGGGCTATAGAGACAGCTATGTGGAGAGCCACAAAACATAACCTGTTGCTGCCCCTTAAACCAGACCTTCACCATGATTTAAAGTGGACCAACACCAACACTATCCTGGGTGTTGGTCCACTTCAGCGGGGCATCCGAGATCAGGATGCCCCGCTGTGTGAAACTCCCCCAAAAGCCCCAAAAAACGTACCTTTTCAGCGACAGACAAGCGACGGATAAGCCGCCGCCTCCGCCTCCCGCGTGTCCCTATTACAGGGCGTGCGCCCGCGCCGGCCATTCACAAACGGCCGGCTCGGGCGCGCGCACTGCTAGAGGGAGGTCATCGGCCCGGGAATCTTATAGATTCACCCCTGGGTGATGGTCCACTTTAATGAAAAGCCCAAAGTCTTAAAAAACTATTCCCCAGCATCTAAAATTAATATATTTTACGTTTTTATTCACTTATTATTCTTTCCTCCATCGGGCTGCAACTCTGTTCAGGACTCTAGGATACGGGCGCCGCCATCTTGACTCTTGAAGCATCAGATACTGAGGAGAGGAGAGCGGCATAAAGGGGTGGGGTAATAGCTGTGCTTTGCACAGACAGAGCAGAGCTGGGATCAGGGAAAGGTCAGCAATCCCAGAATGCAGCGTGACACAGTCAGAAGACACTTCCTGTTTGATGCTCCATGAGCCGCCATCTTGGATATTTAAAGGCTCATAACATGCAGTAGATGCAGGTAGGATGATGTGAGCAACCAGTATGTACAGGGTGTGGGAAACATATAAGATTTGCTTTTATTCAGTGTGAAGGTCCGCTTTAAGGAGTGAGTTTGACGCCCATGCTGTTAGGGATGGTTCACACATATCTGCTTGCGAAGCCCAGTCACAAGTATGACTAGGGGCATGCGGTTGAAAAGCTTTGCCGGCTCTGCCAGGTCACCTTATGTTGCATGCCCACGTTATTATTTTATGACAAGCTAGTCAAATTAAAGTTTTGTTATTGTTGGGGAACATACGTGTTGCTGTCTTTTTCTACATACAGTGCAGTCCCAATGCAAGGCAAAATGCTGCCTATTATTTTAAATGGGGCAGTTCAAATATACGCTGGATGAAGATGGTGTGGTTGGGGTTTAAAGTGGACCAACACCCAGGATTTTGACTATCCTGGGTCTTGGTCCACTTCCCCGGAGCACGCCGATCGGGGATGCCCCGACATGTGAAAGCCCCCCGATTGCTTGTAAAAACTCACCCCACCCCGCTCCTATGGCGTATGCGCAGCCGCTCGTCCAATCAGCGCGCTCAGAGCCGCTGTGGTATGCGCGTCCAAGCGACGTACAACCACAGCGACTCTAAGCACGCTGACGGCCGCATCTCACGCTTCCCTCTAACAGGGAGCGTGCCCGCGCCGGCCATTCACAAATGGCGCCCTGCTAGATAGAAGCGCGAGATGCGGCCCGTGCATGCGCCATTGGATCGGGATCAAGGTAAGGTTTCTGGGCGTACTGCGGGGTTTCAAATAGCGGGGCATCCCGATTTTGGATGCCCCGCGGGGGGGATCGGATCGGATTCCCAGGCCAATCCGGGAGGGTGTTGGTCCACTTTAATGTTAGATCAATAAATTACTTTTGTGTTTTGTTTTATCTTTTCCACCTAGAACTAGTCCACTAGAGGAGCACCAGACTCAGCTGAAGGGAATAGGGGCTGGTGTTCTGGCATGGCCAGAGGCCGGATGTTCGAGCCATAGGGACCCCCACCCCCTATGCCTGGTTTTCTGGATGGTAGATTTGGAGAGATTTTTCTTTAACAAATGGGAACGCAGATAGAAGAACAACACATAGAAAAATGTTTAATGGATTTATATTTGGGTGCAAAACGCAAAAGCCAAATGTATGCTACAAAAGCAGCCAGACAGATATAAACATAGCCTAACAAGTGGTGGAAGCCCTGGGGTGGGAGACCTGGTTTCCTCCCCTTTTAACCCAACCCTGAAATCCATCACAAAATGCCTGTACTTCACAATCACAAACGACTAGCGGTTCCAGCTCACCACCAAATGAGATATAAATCCGGGAGGCACCACTCACCCTCTACCCATCAAATGAATAACACCAATGAATCATAATAATCCTCTTTTAATTCATCAAGATTAAAACAACATAGACAATACAATCACATACAATTTAAAAGAAGACATATACAATTCATCCCCCAGCAGGAGCGACCTAATAAACCCCCATAATCCATAATATAATCAAATAACCATTCTCCATATTAAATCCTACTATCAACTACCTAAAGTGCCAATGCAATATGTGCAAATAACAAAGTGCCAAGTGCCAAACTGGATATATGTGCAAAAGACTACAAGGATAAGCAAGGTAACCAATATTTCACCTCAGTGTAAAATGTATGTACAATCCCCTCCTGCTGGATGATCAATGCTCTACCACCCACGCGTTCCGTGACGATATGTCACTTTCTCAAGGTGCCAAAATGCCTGTACTTAGCGCAACAGAACCACAATTGATTTTAGGTTTGCACAAAGCCTAAACCACTTTAAACTGGACCAACATCCTTACAAGAAACAGTGCTCATATGCATCCCTCCCCAGGGCAATCTAGATTTCTGCACATAAAAATTAATTTACCTTTTTGTAACTCATGCAGTAGTCAATTTTAAAAATTGGTGAGCTGGTGCCAAAAAGTGAGTCTGGACCTTAACTAGCCCCAGCCAGCCCATGACTACTACTACTACTACTAAGCCCCACCCCCAGAGTGCTTCCCAGCTGATCAACAAGTGTGTTTGTCAGCAGATAATGGGCAAGTACAGACTATAGAGGCCATGGGATACTGGGGCGGGGGTAGGTATGGACCCCACAGCTGATGATGCTGACACTATAGCATTGCAGGGGCAAACTATGGGCTGTGTGCCTTGGCTCCAAGATACATTACAATGGGGCCATGTATGGGGGGAGGGGTGTAGGGAGGCAGGCAGCTGAGGGAGGGGGTTGGGGGTGTTAGTAGAGATCTGAATTCCAACAAAGGGTCTGGGTGAGGTGCCAGCCCATTTGGGTTCAAAGTAGTTTGGCCCAGAACTCCCTGTGCTCCCTTTGACGAGCCTGCTTTCGATCTTCTGCTATTATCTACAAATGAATTTTTGGAGTAAACTGAGTTTTTAATGCAAATTAGAAATTTTTGCCAAACTTTGGTTCTGATTGACTAGAAATGAATTGGCAAAATTTGGGTCAAATTTTCAAAGCATCTACTCCCAGCTATCAGCCCCTTCTCCTTGAGAATGATCTGCTGGTACAAAATAGTATGCCCAAGCACATGTTGACTTGAGTGTTTCTTCAAACTGCATATTTTGAAGTTGTTTTTTCCCTCTGTATTATGTTTCCGCAGAGATGCGCAGGCAGGAGCGAGCGTTCTCTGGTCTTGGCTGTAAACCCTTCACTGACATCCAGCCAAGTGAGGCCGCCATCAGTAGCAGAGCCATTCCTCTGACTGGACCTACAGGTACAATTTATTGAGCAGTATACGCTTGACCATCTTGTGAGTGTTGTAACGTCCATGCTGATAATAAAATTTGCTCATTTTAACCTTTTCTCCCTATTTTTTGGTGGCTGTAAAGCAGCCCAGCCACTCCTACTATGAGGAGGAACACCCCACCATAGTAAATAGGAAATGCCAGCTGCTGGTCGACACATCCTACCAGCTTCTCCAACCAGAAACGTATCCTCTGTACTGCACCATGAACCATAAACCATAACCATTTTCATTTAGGCCAGCTAGAACCACAACTATTTTCAGTTAGGCCAGCTCGGACCACAACTATTTTCAGTTAGGCCAGCTTGAACCACAACTGTTTTCAACTAGGCGAACTAGAACCACAACTATTTTCAGTTAAGCCTGCTAGAACCACAACAATTTTCAGCTAGTCAGGCAATAGGAAAAGCAATCAGGTTTCTCAGCTGCATAGCTCGAACCATCGCCAGTAGGAATTCGAAGGTTGTGTGTGATGCTGTTGTATAGAGCCCTGGTGAAGCCACAGCTAGAATACTGTGTGCAGTTCTGGAGACCTCACCTGCAGGAGAGACTTATAGAACTTAATTTGAAAGAAGGGAGAGATGGGACATGATTGAGACCTTTAAATATGTGAAAGGGGGTTCAGGAGGGAAGTGTTTTTAAGAAGAAACTTAATGACAGAACAAGGGACCCAACCTGAAGCTAGTCAGAGGGAAAATCAGGAGTAACACTGGAAATATTATTTTACAGAAAGAGTAGTAGATGCTTGTTGTTGTGGATATCTGTTCCTCAAAAGCATCCTCCGTCACACCCCAAACTACACCCAATACCCTATAAATGGTCCTTTTAGCTGAGAGCCCCACTTTGAGTCCCCCCAAAAATGGTTAGTTTAACCATGATGGTAGTACAAGGGTTCCGAGTCTGACAGTGTTTTTGGTTTTCCTGGAGTGTTCTGCAAGTTTGTTATCTATCCTGTAGGTTACATGTTGTGATATTTGGTTAATTAATCATCATAAAAATGATTCTCTTTGGTAGACTAAAATGTTTTTCTGGTGGATTCAGGAAATTTCTTGGTGGGTCCCAAGAACTGTTTTACTCTGGTGGACTCCAAGAATTTCCTCTACTAGGCTCAAAAATAATTTCCCCTGGTGGTCCCAAAATGATTTTCTCTGGTGGTCCCAAACATTATTTCCTTTGGCCGACCTTAAGAATGAATTCATTTAGTGGGCTTTAAGAATGCTATGCTCTGGTGGGCCCTAAGACTGATTTCCTCAGGTGGGTCCAAGGTGATCCAATGTGACACAGCTCTCTTGTATACCTCAACCCACACCATGACCCCTATCTGTACCATAGCACTGCACAGCACAACATTTTATTCATCCTATAACGGGAGCCGAAAACTTTTTTAATGGGTGTCAGTCCAGCTTTCACACTTTTAGTGAGAACCGTGTTTTATTATATGGTATATATGGAACAGCTGTATGTGTGGCAACAATGTAAAGCAACTGGATGTGAAGATGCTATTCCTGCTTCCAGTCAGAAGGGAGCTGATTGGAGGGAAGGGTGAATGCCGAGACCAACAATGCTGAACACTCTTAGCATAGTGCTCATCTGAAGCAGACAGGGAAATTGCGTCAGGAGCTACAATTGTGCTAAAGCCAGTTCTCAGGGGGTAAGTCTCTTCTTTTCGGAAGGACTAATAATGGACAGCGACCAAACATCAGGTCTGGAGTTTACCAGCCCATAACTAGCTTCAGCTGACCCCCCCAAGTTTCTTGACTTTGGAGTTACAGTAGGGCTGAAGGTTGACTAGGGAAGTAGGGATTGGATAGGGGTGTTAGAAGCAGCAGCCGAACAGTCCCCAAGGTAGTGCAGCCCACCAGGATTTCTCTCCAATCTCCCTATAGCCAGTCCACCCCTGATAATAGATGATAGTTTGTTGTGCATTGCCCATAATTGGTGAGCTGTTTTGTGATCTTCTTTAACCTCCTGTTGTCTTTAGATGCTTTACCGTATCCTACATCACCCTCTCCACTCCGCTCCATGTCGGTGGGCTCCAGAAGCAGTGCCAGCAGCGCCGTTTCTCTTGGAGGATGTTCGTCCACCTCATCCGGCCACGGTTCTCTCAGTCCTCAGCATGGATGTCATAGTTCTGACATGCCATGGAGATGTTGTCGAGCAGAGCCCCTGCATGAGAAGGAGGCCAGCGTCTTCCTAAGTGAGTGGAAAATGGAGTAGTTTTGCTGTTCAGGCTCAGGTTACAGTTAAAGTATCTAATATATATATATATATATATATATATATATATATATATATATATATATATAGTTGTGGCCTAGTGGTAAGGGGAGCGTACTTGTGACTGGAGGGTGGCAGGTTCGAATCCCGGTCCTGGGACATGACTGAAGTGCTCTTGAGCAAGGCACCTAACCCCCCAACTGCTCCCCGGGCGCCGTAATTAGGGCAGCCCACCGCTCCGGGCATGTGTACATTCACTGCACAGATGTGTTAAATACGGAGGATGAATTCCTATGTGTGCACAAGCATACAATGGCCATCTATGCATTAAACATATATATATATTTTAGCTAAAATCTTGCATTTCCTTCGGCTTCCATAATCCACTGTAGTGCGGTGTGCTACAGTGTCGCTATCGGTTCTGGTAGCTAATCCTCGCTCCTGGCTGAGGCTGTGTACCACTGCTGGTCACAAGGGAGCAGACTCCCTCACTGACTGGGCACATCATCAGCAGACAGGGGTGCAGTGTGTAACCTGGACTACAGTGGATGGAGGCAGCGAGAGGAAAGGTAAGTATCAAGCTAAAAATATGTCAGGACATTGTTATTTTAAAGAGGAACATCAGAGTCTGGGGCTGGCCCTCAAGTCTAAAAGATTGAAAATGAGGTTGTCTACTTCACGTATAGTAAAGCATCTGTATTTTACAAAAGAATACAGGAAAACGGAAAACGGAAAGTATTTGCACAGTACCCAGTCCAAGGACAGATAGCATTACCCATCAATCCTTACAGTAGGCGGAGCTATGCAATTTACCTAGGAAAGCGCCTCTTTTCCTTTACCTAAGTAGAGTTTTTTTTTATCTCTTTAGCCCCCCTATATTAAGCCTAACATGGGTCTCTCCACATACTGGCTTGCGACGGGGAGGCCGATTTATTAATAGCGCCAGGTAGCGACAGATGAGCGGCAGTAGCGTTATTTTCACAGCGCCCGCAAGTATTCGCTGTGCTTGGCCGTTGTTTGGTTGTTGACAGCGACTCAGTCGGTGTGCGGTAATGTTGAATACGGGGTTAGGAGTCGCTGTTTGACAGGTTCCGCGCTGTATGGGAGCGCATGACAGCGAATGGCCATAGCGAATGGCTCCCAGCATATTCATTAACAAATCACGCTCAAAAAATTCTCGCGCTGTGAAATGCTTGTTTAAACCCCAGAGCGCTGGCGCCGATGGGTTAAAAGTAGTTTTTTAACCCCCAAACAACCTTATTTTTTGAAAAAAAAAATAAGCAAGTTTTTATAAACATTTTGTAATATGAATACATTAATATCAGACCTGTAATATCAATTCTGCACAAATAGATATTTTTTTTAAGGTAAAAAAAAAAATAACATTGCAGAAGTGGTCAAAGAATTTTTGACATTTAAAAAAACAAAAAAAAAACATTAATATCAATTAATTATGAATATTTAAAGATTGCTCCATTGAAATGCATTGGAGAGCGCCAGGTAGCGAGAGGTCATACCTGGCGCTGTGATGGGATTAGCAGCGGCGCTGTTCGTTGCAGTCCGCTACATGATGAATCCAGCGCTAGCTAATGCTCTCGCCGGCGCTAGCCTCATTTAGCATGATAAATGCGTGATTGTGTTCGCAGCCTGGCGTTCTGGAGTCGGTAGCCGCCGATAGCTGGCGATACCTGGCGCTAGTGAGACACTACCTGGCGCTATCCCTTGATAAATAAGGCCCTATGTTTTGGTACTCACCAAGTCCCATACAGCCAGAAACATCCGCCCTAGTGCTGATCAGAGCCTAAAGCTCGAAACACGTGTCCACTAGTTGGATGTGTTTGGCTGCGTAAAATTTAAAGCTAATCCTTGGCATTGCATCCTTGGCCTTGGATGGCACAGAGACATAAAGAGATGATTTGCATAGCTCCGCCTACTGTAAGGATTGATGGGTAATGCTATCTGTCCTTGGACTGGGTACTGTGCAAATACTTTCCGTTCTAGGAAAGCGCCTCTTTTCCTTACCTAAGTAGAGGGTTTTTTGGTCTATATTAAGCCTAACATGGGTCTCTCCACATACTGGTTTGTGACTATGTTTTGATACAACTGAATACACGAATAATCCTGCTTTAGCGTCAGTTATTTATTTGCAGATGACACCTGACTTCCCCTGGAAATATATTTAAGCATCTGTTTATAATCATATTGTATTGTTATTCATTTGCAGATAATGGTTGAGTTCCCCTTTAGCCAGGGCATGGCACTGTGCCACACTTGTTAATATAAAGCATCACCCCGCATGTATGCTTATACAGCATTAGAGGGAGGGGGAAGTATATCAGCGAGTCGGGGAGCAGCGACATGTTACCAGAGATGCTGCCTTCTACCGCAGGCTGTAACTTCATTATCATGGGAAGGATTATGTTAGAGTATATCTTACCGCTAGCCATTCCTATGGAACTGGAATAATTGTGTGTTCCAGCAGAGGAAAGCTTTCTGGAGCTAGTTATTCATGCGTAACCCGATTTTCTAAATATCTGATTGGTGGAAAATACTTTGGACGAGTCGTGTAAATCCACATAATTCCATTCGCTAAGGTCATGTCCATATTGTTGCTGCAGTGCAGTAAGGTTGCTTAAAGCGGTCCTTCACTCTGAATAAGAGTCTATCTAATATGTTTCCCACACCCTGTACATACAGATTGCCTACATTAAAAATCATCCTACCTGCACCTACTGCATGTTATGAGCCTTTAAACATCCAAGATGGCGGCTCATGGAACATCAGGCAGCCTGCAAACAGGAAGTGCCTTCTGACTGTGCTGCTCTGCATTCTGGGAGTGCTGACCTTTTTCTGACCCCAGCTCTGCTCTGTCTGAGCAAAGCACTGCAATAACCCGCTCCCCTGTTCTTTATCCCGCTCTCCTCTCCTCAGTATGTGATGTTTCTGAGTCAAGATGGCAGCGCCCGTATCCTAAAGTCCTTAACAGAGTTGAAGCCCAGTGGGGGAAAGAATAAGAAGTAAGTGACTAAAAACTTAAAATATATTATTTTTAGATGCTGGGGGATAGTTTTTTAAGGGTTTGGGCTTTTCAATAAATCACGGTGAAGGTCCGGTTTAAAGTGGACCAACACCCTCCCAAGATCGGCCCGGGAATCTATAAGATTCCCGGACCGATCAGACCCCTGACTGCGGGGCACCCCGATCGGGGGTGCCCCGCTGTGTGAAACCCCCCCAGATCCCCGAAATCCCTACCTTATCCTCGATCCAGCCGCCTCCCACACATCCCTCTAGCAGGACGCGCACCCGCGCCGGCCGTTTGTGAATGGCCTGGGCGGCCTGTAAGAGTGAGGCGCGGGAGGCGGTGGCGGGCGCGCTCTCTTGTCCGTCGCTGCCTCCCGCTTGTCCGTCGGCGGCGATTGGCAGCGGCGGTCACGTGGGAACGAGGAGAGGTGAGTTTTTCGGGGTTTCTGGGGGGTTTCACACAGCGGGGCACCCCCGATCGGGGTGCCCCACCGAAGTGGACCAAAACCCAGGATAGTCAAAATCCTGGGTGTTCACTTTAATATTAGCTGGATGGAATGAATAGTAGCTTAATAACAAAGGGGAAGAATATATTTGTAGCCCTCACACACCTGGTGCTTGGTGAGGACGACAGGGAGCAGGTTCTTCTGGGCCCAGGGTGCTCCAGGTGTGTCTGTGTGGGTGGGGGGCTGGGGCCACGGGGGGAGGTTAGTACTCCCTGTGCCGCTCGGAAAGATGATAAACAGCTCAATAGATAAAAGCAGAGTTCCTCTTTATTAATTCTATTGGCAAACATCAAACATCTTCATACATCCGTTCGGTTACACTTCCTTCTGTCCCATCCATAATCATAGGTTCAACCAACAGGTCTTACTCCCCAAGGAGGATTCCCCAGGGCTTCCTCCCCCCCCCTTGCTGGATCTGGGTCACACTCTCCGACGGAGACTGGATTTACATCTGCTCCTTTACAATTCAATATCAAGTGGCTTCAGACCTGTGGCCTCCCTATATAACTTCCAGCTACCTTCCAAAACGTTCCATCACATGTTCGGCCACATGTCCGACACATGATAGGTTGTTCTCTAAACCCTCCAACCAATTACTATCCTCCCAGGGCCATATTTGGGGTTTGGGGTAGCATGTGGGGATTGTTACATATAAATGTAGGGGTGTGGTGTAAGGACATAGTGGAATTTGTTGTAGAAAAAGAAAAAAATCTGAACCTATGGATTGCGACCAGTTTCCAAATCATTTTAAGTGGACCAAAACCAACGCCGTGACGGCCCTGGAATCTTATAGATCACTAGATTCCCTCCCGCCGGGGCACCCAGATTTGGAATGCCCCACTGTGTGAAACCCCCCAGCTTGCCCGCAAACACACCTTCTTTCCCGGTCTACCAGTGCATGCGCGAGCAGTGGCCGCATCCCCGCTATTCCTTTTCACTAACTCATCTTCTCCTTTGTATTTCAGCACCCAGTTCTGGCTCTTCAGAGGGGAGCGTCAGTGGATTCAGCTCCCCAGATTCCAGCCACCCACCTCTGGGCCATAACAACCCGTGTCACTCCATGGACTGCTGGCGCGCCCATCATGTTACAGATAAACCCCCAGCAAACAGCATTCCGTGATCATGAAGAACCTGCAAAATCCTTGCGGTCCTCCAAGTGTCTGCTGACCGCGCTTCCGTGACCTTAACATGTAAATAAATGTGACTTTCCATTGGGTGCAGAAACCTCAGAACATTGGAACGATATACATGTGTGTATGGCTGTGTGATATTTAAAAATAATTATTTAGATGTGTTCATGTCTTCAGCAGAATTCTTGTATTTATTATGGAAGATCTCTTTAAGAAATATAAGAAACATTTGCGCTGGGTTGCAAATCCTAAAGACTTGCGTTTTTTTTCTAAAAAATCTTGTGTGTTTGTATTGATTGTGTTATATGCAGATGCGCCAATCTCACAATCTGCTAATGTAACAGCAGCTGTAGGTGAAATGTGCGCTTTGGCCAACAGATGGCGGTACAACAACAATTGAAATAAACTGAATTCAGTGTGGTAGGTGTTCTAGGGTAGGTATGCAAGTGTCTGTCTAGGCAAAACAATAAAAAATACCCTTTGGCCCCTGCAGCTGTTCTGTTGTACTTCGGAGGCATTAAACATATTGAGTCCTAAGATCGAGTTCTGCGCCATGCAGGCCTCGTCCAATATTTACCAGCGAACCCTGGCAAGTGGGACCACCCCCTCGCATTAGACAGCAAGGGGAGAATTTTTTTGCTTTCTATCCTTTTTATTACATTTTCACAGAGAGAACAGCGTTTCATTACATAGAGAATGACGTGCCTACAAATTAAGTACAGACGCAATACATACTGTAAAAAACAAGCAGATAGAGACATGGCAGCTAGTCCCAGCTAAGAAAAAGTGAAGATCCACCAGTCAAAATATACATTAATCAGCTGAGCATACTAAGAGGCCGATTCAATAATAGCGGCAGGTAGCGACAGTTGTAGCAGTATTTTCACAGCGCCCGCTAGTAGTCGCTGTGCTTGGCCATTGTTCGGTTGTTGATAGCGACTGAGTCGGTGTGCAGTAATGTTGAATACGGGGTGACGAGTCGCTATTTGACAGGTTCCGTGATGTATGGGTGCGCATGATAGTGACTGGTCAGAGCGACCGGCTCCCACCATATTCATCAAAAAATCACGCTCAAAAAATTCTTGCGCTGTGAAATGCATGTTTAAACCCCAGAGCGCTGGAGGCGATGTGTTAAAAGTCGTTTTTTAACCCCCAAACCACCATATTTTTGGAAACCAAAAAAAAAAAAATTTTTTAAGAATTTAGTAATATGAATACAATAATATCAGACCTGTAATATCAATTCTGCACAATTTTTTTTTTTTTTTTTTTTTACCTTAAAAAAATTATCTAACATGGCAGAAGTGGTCACAGAATTTTTCACATTTAAAAAAAAATAAACATTAATAACAATTAATTATGAATATTTAAAGATTGTTCCATTGAAATGCATTGGAGAGCGCCAGGTAGCGAGAGGTCATACCTGTCGCTGTTCAAGGTCGGACGCTGGCGCTGTGGGCTGAGGCTGGAATAATGATGAATGAGTGGCTATATGGCGCTATCTCAATCGCTAAGCAGGATTGGCTTGATAAATGTGTGATTGTGGTGGGGAGCCGGCGTTCTCGTGGCGGGGCCCGTCATTACCGGCCGCTCACCAGTCGCTACCTGTCGCTATCCCTTCATAAATAAGGGCCTAAGAGACTCTAGTGAGCAAAGCATGTGAAATACCAGTACGTGAGAGAGTAAAGAAAAAATAGCAAAGAAGAAGGAAAAAAAGCAAAAAAGGAAAACAGAGTAGCAAAACAAGGCAAAGGCAAAAACAAAAAAGCAAAAGGTGTCGCTAAAGAGTTAACAAAGCACGATCATATGTATATGAAAAAAAAAATTGTCAGGGAGCATTATTTCTGTTATTATTTTTTCTGAACAGATCCTTTAAAGTGGACTGAAACCGAGCCCTGATTGGCCCGGGAATCTATAAGATCTGTTCCCTCCCCCCGGGGTATCCAAAATCGGGAAGCTCCGCTGTGTGAAACCCCCCAGGACGCCCGCTACACTTACCTTACTACCTGGTCCAACGACACATGCGAGGGCCACGTCGCGTGTCTGTTAGAGGGAAGCGTGTGATGCGGCCGCCAGCGCGCTTGGATCCGCTGTGCTAAGATGTCTCTCAGACGTGCATAGCTCAGCGACTCTGAGCGCACTGATTGGATGAGTGGCCGCGCATGCGCCGTAGGCCCACGGTGAGTTGATGTGGGAGATCTGGGGGTTTTCTCATAGCGGGGCACCCCCGATCCGGGTGCCCTGGAGGGAAGGACCAAAATCCTGGGTTTTGGTCCACTTTAAAAAGAACACAGAGAAATGAGCATGTTCATGCCCAGAGGTATATCTTTAGGGGGTGACTGCACCGGGGCCCAGAAGGTCAGGGGGGCCTCATCATTGTTGTTCCGCCACCTTATTTATCAAATTGGTGCTCACTGGTCATCATATAAAGAAAGAGAGCACCAGTCGCAGCTGCTGTTTCAGTCCTCAGTTGTCTAGCTGCATCCAATTGATTTAAAGAAGACATTTAGAGGCTGATTTAGGACTAGCACCACGTATTGCCATTTGTGCGTCTATGTAGCGGCGCTTAAAGAGTATGTTGCAAGCGGGTATCTGGCGCTATAATGTAGCTTTGCCACTGCACAAGTGACGCTGTAGTATCCTGTTTTGCATTGATAAATGCGATGTCTGGAGGGAGCTGTAGAAGCTTCTCCCTGAATCAATGCATATGTAGCGCCCCGAGGGAAAGCCGGCCCAGGCGACGCTACATATAACAACAGGACAACGCAGCAGCCAACAATAGGTAGCGCCAGTTAAGTGTGTCCGGCACTCAGTGCTGAAGGCCATATTTAAGAAAAAAATTACAAAACCAGCGTCAGCGCTCTAAAACTGAGCGCTCTAGTGATGAGCGCCGGACGCTATATGAAAAAAGTCTGTTTCTCAACACATATACACGAGCACCAGAGCTAAAACACATGGAATGACATTGTTTTACCACTGTGACAAGGACACTGCAATGGCAGATCTGCACATACAATTTTGACAAAAATTTAAAAAATTAAATAAATGACAATATAAGTCTTTGGTTGGTGGCCAGGAGAGACAAAACAATCATCATATGATAAAATAGTGGGAAAAAGTTGATCCAAACTCTATTTATACACAAACAAGCAAAAGACCATTGAAATGTATGGGATAACGCTGCTGAGTGACAGATGCTACATGGCGCTGCTTAACACACAGCTCCGGAACTTTACACTGAGCTGCCACTAGTGATACATGTGACGCTACATGACGCTATTAGAAGCGCTCACCAGTTTGACTTTCATATATATGGTTTTCACCTACTGTGCCCGGCGTTCACCTGATGCTACCTGGTACTACATGGCGTTAGCGCTTCTTAAATTATGCCCTTACATCACTGGGTAAGCCAGATAGGTTGCTCGCAGTCACATGTGCGATACATGGAAATGCTATTGATGGCCCCATTCCCTGCCTTACCGAATGCAGCTGGGCATCGCTATTCAGATGCCCCCACATAGAACTTAAAGTGGTCGAAAACCCAGGCTTTTGACTATTTTAGTCCTTGCCCCTGGGGCACCCCGATGCAGGATGCCCCGCTGTGTGAAACCTCCCAGGTTGCCCACTCTAACTCACCTTTCCCTGATCCTATGACACATGCGCGGCCTACAGTCCAATCAGTGTGCTTGACAGCGCTGACACCGACTCGTCTAGTCTCGGCCAAAGAGTCGAGTCTAGCCCAGCATGCCAGCAGCCTCATCCCTGCTACCCTCTAAAAGGGAGTGTGCCTGTGCTGGCCATTCACTAATGCCTGGCGTGGTCATGTTCCCTTCTAAAGGTATAGCATTGTGAGGCTGCTGCTCGAAAATGTGCCGTTGGATCGGAGGAGAAGGTGAGTTTGCCGGGTGACCTAGGGGGCTTCACACAGCGGGACCCCCCCGACTCAAGCAGCTTTCGAATCTTATAGATTCTTATAGAACCTAGGGCCATCAGGCCTAGGTTTTGGTCCATTTTAACTTCTTATCAGGGTGAGGTCATAGTTTTCAGTCTCAAACACTGTGTGACTACCCTCGTCCCAAGGAATTCCAATTTTGGACTGAGGACTGAGATGGACTGGAGCAGGTGTCGTCCACCTACTGTCGTAAGCAACTGAAGACAGTCTAATAGCAAAGGCATAACTGTATAGAAGCTAAGCAAATCCAAAGTGAGTCCAAGGAACAAGCCCCATCAAAAATTTCGAGAGAAGGTAAACCATAGATGCATAAAGGCACGTCTCTATGAACCGACAGAGGAGCATGGCAGGACTATAGACAGGGGCCTCCACCTATATGCTGGAAAGTTGTGTTCATGGAAGTTCTGTTGGTAGGAAGTATGCATGTCATTCATCCTTCTCCAGGTCCAGTCCCTAAAGAGCTTTTATTTGGTCCCAGGGAAATCCGTATAATGTTACAACGTAGTTATCACACCCAGAGGTATCGGGGGCCACTCATTAGTCGAGCTTTTCCTCAGCCCCAGGATTAGGGCAGTTTCTAGGCAAAATCAGTGCGGAAAGTAAAGATTCTGCCCCTCCTCGTCCATACTAGATTTAGTTTAGATGATTCCATTTGTGTTAAGACAGGAAAAAGTTTACCGTATGAACCATGAAAGGGCCTCATTTAATGTTTGCACCAAGGCCCCATCACATTTGGTTACGCCACTTGCTTTAACTTGCATTTGTGGATTGCACGATGAACTACGTGTACAGATGATGATTTCTGTAAGTAGTCCATGCAGTGTCTGCATCATGCTTCTATTTAATGCAACGCCACCTTAGGGCCCATAGATCATGAGCATCCAATATTAAACATCCTTCTTGCTCTTTGCATACATCGATTTCTCCAGATTCTCTATTTTTTTTATTATATCTGGATGTGGATCTATGTGGATGTTGGGATCTATTGAGAAACATTTTTAGACAGTTTATAAATTGGTGTACCTCTAACCATCTTTGCTTCTGAGAGACTCCCCCTCTCTAACATGCTCTTTTTATACACATAAAACTGACCCTCCATCTGTGATTAGTCCCACTTACTTTTCCAGGGTTTTGTTAACTCTGTTCCATCTTTTATGACACATGTTGCTGCCATCAATTTTTCCAATGAAAAATACCATTTTGTGAATACTCACCTGTAAAATGGGTATTATAAGTATGTCACACACCCCGCTTCAAGAAATTCATAACGTGTGGGTAATACTGACCTGTAGAGGGCGATATGCAGAGATGCCAGGAAAAAAGAGAGCCCCTCCCGGTCCATAAATACCTGGGACCTCCCACTCATTACCCAGTATAAGAACAGCAGTAAGGTAAGGGACCAGGAAGAGCCCAACACAAAGCATAACAACGCAAAGTTCACCATACAAAGGATCCAGAATACAAAAGGGCAGGGTGAAGCGGGGTGTGCGACATACTTATAATACCCATTTTACAGGTGAGTATTCACAAAATGGTATTATTCTAAGTATGTCACACACCCCGCTTCAAGAAATTCATAACGTGTGGGACATCCAACAGCAGTGTCCATAAAGGGCGGGGATCCAAAACAAGGCAACAAGGCACAACTTAAACCACTGCAGCTTGCAGAACTTTGCGGCCAAACACAGCATCCGCTGAGGCCCGAACAATAACCTTGTAAAACTTGGAAAAAGTGTGACAGAAGACCAAGTAGCAGCCTTACAAACTTGCTCAACAGAGGCCTGGTGCTGAAAAGCCCAGGACGCCCCAACCGCACGAGTAGAATGAGCAGTAACACGAAAAGGGGGTACCTTCCCTTTGGCAGAATAGGCCCCAACTATGGTCTGACGGATCCATTTACTAATGGAAGACTTGGCAGGCGCCAAGCCTTTTCGGGGCCTGGAGGGCACCACAAAAAAGGCATCCGTCTTACGAAAGGAAGACGTTATCTCCAAATAATACTTCACAACACGAACCACATCCAAAGAATGCAGGGCCCTCTCCTTGTCATTGCTGGGATTAGGACACAGAGAGGGCAGAACAATGTCTTGGTTTAGGTGAAAGGCAGAAACAACCTTAGGAAGGAAATCGGACTTGAAACGAAAAACCACCTTGTCCTGATGCCCCTCAAAGTACGGGGCTTGAATGGACAAAGCCGCCAACTCAGAGACACGCCTAACCGAAGTGATGGCTACCAAAAAGGCCACCTTCTGCATAAGTGAAGACAAGGCAATATCATTCAAGGGCTCAAAAGGAGAATCCTGAAGAGCAGAAAGAACCAAATTCAAATCCCAAACAGGGAGCAAAGGTTTTCTAGGAGGCCGCACGTGCGTGACTCCCTGGAAAAAAGTCTTAACCAAAGGATGTAGGGCAAATGACCTTTGAAAGAACACCGCCAGGGCAGAAACCTGCCCCTTCAGAGTACTAAGCTGGAGCCCCAGGTCCAGACCATGTTGAAGAAACTCCAGGATTCTGGAGATGGAAAATTCCCTACAAGGCAACGCCCTGATCTCACACCAATCAATATAAGACCTCCAAGTCCTATAGTAGATATTAGAGGAAGACCGCTTCCTAGCACTAATGAGAGTTCGAATCACAGCATCGGAAAGACCTTCCTCCTTCAAGATGGAGGTTTCAGCAGCCACGCCGTCAAAGCCAGCGTTGGTAAATTGGGATAACGTAGTTGACCCTGGGTGAGCAGATCCGGCAGCAGGGGCAGAACGAACTGATCCTCTGCTAACCTTACCACATCTGCGAACCAAACCTGTCTTGGCCACCTTGGAGCCACCAGAATTGCTGACGCACCCTCCAGGGCCAGCTTGCGCACCACTCTGGCCACCAAGGGAAACGGAGGGAACAGATACAGAAACCCCAGATCCCTCCAGTTCTGAGACATGGCATCCACTGCCAGAGCCAGTGGATCCCGTGAGAGAGACACAAATGTCGGAAGTTTGTGATTGTGACGAGAGGCAAAGAGGTCCACCACCGGGGACCCCCACCTGAGACAATTCAAGCGAAACACTTTGGGGCTGAGAGACCATTCCCCCCCCGGGGAGCTGAGAACCTGCTCAGAGAGTCCGCCTCCGTGTTCTCCGCTCCCGGAATGTAAACTGCTGAAATGCACGGGACGTGGGTCTCTGCCCAGGCCAGAATCAAAGACACTTCCTTGAGGGCACTCCTGCTGCGAGTCCCTCCCTGGTGATTGAGGTAGGCGACCGCCGTCCGATTGTCCGACCGGACTTGAACCGGCAATCCTTGCAACTGATGAGTCAAGCAAAACAGAACCATCTTGATGGCCCTCAATTCCAGAACATTGATGGACTCGTGAGCCTCGTGGTGACCGTCTTCCAACAAGGGGCCAGAAAGGATCTGCCCCTCGACAGATTGATTGGATCCAGCCACCACTGAAGGGAGCACCGAACTCGGGGGGTCATCAGGAAGGGCTGATCCAACGACAGTGGCGACCCGTCCCAGGCCGCCAACAGATGGAGCTGGAGTGTCCTTGTGTGGAACTGAGCAAAGGGAACCGCTTCGAAAGAGGCTACCATCAATCCCACCAGCCTCATCCCCAGTCTGATGGCCGGACGAGGGATAGACAGGAGGAGTCGAACCAACTCCTGAATCAAGAGAACCTTGGACTGAGGAAGAAACACCCTGGCCTGGGAAGTATCCAGGGACATTCCCAGAAAAGGCACTAACCTGGACGGAGAATGGGAGGACTTGGGGTAGTTGATCACCCACCCGAATCTCTCCAGAGTGGACACCACAGTTCTGGTGTCCAATACCGCTTGGCTGAAGGAAGATGCCATAATGAGAAGGTCGTCCAGATAAGGGACAATGCGAATACCCTGGGCTCTGAGGAGAGCCATCACCCCGGCCAGCACCTTGGTGAAAACCCTTGGAGCCGAGGTAAGACCAAAAGGAAGTGCCACAAACTGAAAATGCCGATCCTCCACCACGAACCCGAGAAATCTCGTGCGCTGGAAAAATCGGCACATGCAGATAGGCGTCCTTGATGTCTACGGACGTCAGAAAGTCCCCCTGCCGAAGAGAATGGATAGCTGAACGCAACGTTTCCATGCGAAATTTCCGTGGACGGACGGACCTGTTGAGGATCTTTAGATCCAGAATGGGTCGAACCGAGCCGTCCTTCTTGGGCACCGTGAACAGATTGGAATAAAAGCCCCGACCCCTGTCTGAGGGGGGCACTGGGCAAATAACTGCCATATCCAACAGACTCTTTACTGCCGCCTGGAGCTCCTGCGCAGCCAGAAGGTCCGAAGGCACCCGAGACCTGAGGAATCTGGGAGGGGGCCGGAGTTCGAACTCCAGCTTGTAGACGGAAGTCACCACTTCCCGGATCCATCTGTCCGAGACCTCCCGGTCCCAGACCTGGGAGAAGTGTTGCAGCCGTCCCCCCACCCACATGGGTGAGGGCGCCCCCTCATTGCTGAGCTGGCTTGGCAGCGGGTTTGGGCTTAGAGCCCCAGCTGTATCCTGGGCGGGCACGTCCTCTACCCCTGTTCCAGGAATCTCCTCTGGCTGCGGGGAAAACAATTCCTCTGCCAGCTCTAGCCCCACGAAAGGAAGGAGCAAAGGAACCCGCCCCCCGAAAGGGACGACGCTGTTTTTTGAGTTGAGGTAACTTACCACCCTTGGCAACTGAATCCAACTTCTCACCAAAGAGCCGTAATCCCACAAAGGGAAGAGCGGTCAGCGACTTTTTAGACACAAAATCAGCCGCCCACTGGCGCAACCAAACCGAACGCCGAATAGTCACCAATAGAGCCGACGTTCTGCCACACATCATCAGTGTGTCATCCAAGGCGGCTAGTACAAATGACAAAAACAATTCACACCTTTTAAGGCCAAGGAACTCGTCACTTTCTGGATCTAACCCGGAAGAAGTCAACAGGTCCCTGACCACCGACCTGGTAGCCACCACCAGCAGCGCTGAAGCACAAACCGGCCTCATGGCTGACCCAACACTGGCAAAACCATGACAAGCCATTTGGTCAATGCGTTTATCCTCACCATCTTTAAGCGTGGAGCAATCAGGAGAATTTAAAACAGTAGTGTTGGATAAACCCAGAATCTGTGCATCCACCTTGGGAGGGGACGCCCAACGCTTAACCGTATCCAAGGGAAAGCGATATTTTTGGTCCCAACCCTGAGGGACACCTGGGAGCCGGGCAGGCCTCTCCCATTCCTTAGCAATAATCCCATCAAAATGCTTTTTGGTTAGGAAATTCCAAGCGCGGCCCGAATTCTTCAAAAAATTCCCCCTTTTGCTGTGGAACCACCTCAGGAGGAGAAATAGCCAAAACCTCAAACATCTGAGCCAGAACATTAGGAGTATCCGAAGACCTCCCCAAGCCCTGCTCGGTATCAGCACCCACAAACTGCTGATCATCTGAATTATCTGATTCTTCATATACCTCCCCTTCCTCATGTTTGGAGTAATCAGACCAGTCCAGATTATCAAGATCATCCAAGTCGGCCGGCGGTGAAGACGGCGACAAGTGCTTTCTCTTAGCCGGAGCCTTTCTGGTGACCGTGCTGGAGAATAATTTTTCAAGATTGGCCAATCGGGCACCCATCTCCGATTGCAACTGCCCGCCCATGACAACGTCAGACTGGGCACGGATCAAACTGGGAGGGGGGGGAGGAGAGACCGGCGGTGCTGAACCAGACGCCTGGGGTCCGGACTGCCGCGTAATAGTCTGTTGTGCGCATGGTATACACATCATATACATCATCGCCAGTAAGGGATGCCCCACACCCCATACACTTCCGGGATTGCCCCGAGGGGAGCCCGAGCCCAGTATCCGGGGATGCCTCCATAAGGTGAACTTATAGTTGGTCGCAATGACCGAGGGAATTACGCATATAAGCAACCCGGGATGCTCCTTTAATGTCCCAAGTGGGAGGATTTGCAATAAGCCAATTAAGAACCCAGGGACCCTAGGACCGGGAGAAACCCCCTAACACCACTGTAGGTTATATCTGAAAGACATAATAAAAAAGGCTAATAAGAAAAGCGGAGTATAAAATATATATATATATGACAAAAAATATATATAATTATAGATGATGGGACAGAAGGGGGGCCCACCGGGCCACTCACTGTGGTCCTGAAGACAGCTTCCTCTCTCAGTGAGGTAAAGAGCAGCTCTGAGGAGAGAAGGGGGGCATGGCCAGCTCCTTCTGAGGAAACAGGCACAGAGAAAAGCACCTCAGCGGTGCCTGTGACACAGGGGCGGGCCGCAGCGCTGGAAAGCCCGGCCCCGCCCCCAAGAGTGAAAGCGTGAGGGGAGAAGCTCCCCTCCGCCATGACAATGCAAAAAGGCCGGCACCGCAGCCATGTGCGGTCGCGGCGCCGGTCTCAGAAGAGACAGAAGGAGGGGAGCGGGCCGTGGCTTTGACCCTGACGCCCGGCCCGCCCCTTTTACCTCAGGGAGAAAGCCTGCATAAAAATGGCGGCCACAGCGCCGTTTTGACAGAGAAATACACGCTGTTATGAAGTAATAAATAAGTTAATAACTATTGGGAGGATAATTTAATAAATTAATACATTAAAACATTATTAAGAATTAATGATTACAAAATTTGGACCTAACACCGAATAAGGGGCCCTGCTCCTACCCTCCGCTATCCCGCTAGAGAGAGGGGCATTACCCAAAGGGGGGGGCCACCCAAAGTGTAAGGCCAAGGGACGGGGCATCCAAAACCGGGGTCACCGTCCCGGATGACCGCCTACCCTCTTATATAGGGTCTCACGGGAGAGCATTTGCTCTTAAGCACCAAGGGTGCTTTTCTACCCTCACCCGGACCATCTTCTGACTTGCTCGCCGACTGCAGAGATGAAGACTGGGTAATGAGTGGGAGGTCCCAGGTATTTATGGACCGGGAGTGGCTCTCTTTTTTCCTGGCATCTCTGCATATCGCCCTCTACAGGTCAGTATTACCCACACGTTATGAATTTCTTGAAGCGGGGTGTGTGACATACTTAGAATATAGGTCTAACATTCATCTTCTGATATGTTCTATATTTTAGTGTGAATAAAATATATATATATATATAAATTATATTGCTATATGAGATTTCCAAATCATTGTGTTAGTGTTTTCCTTACATTTTATCCTGCAACCTAACTTTTTGGAAATTGAGGTTGTACTCATTTAAAGGGGACCTGCCATTGTTTGTGTCTACCCACATCCTGTAAAGTTTTATATGCAGCAATACAACAGATTTGAGTCTGAAGTTTGAAATGCCATTTTCTTCACGTTCAGCGTGGCTTGTTGTAGGGCGGATTAGCATAAATAACACCAGGGTGAGCGTACGGTAATTCGCTGGCAGTGTTAAAATCCGTGTTGGAACCTTTCAGACATCAAAGTGTTCTATCTTCAATGTAACATCAGCGCATTCCCGATGTCGTGTCCAGAGGGAATTCACTAAACAATCCATTATTTATGAGCAGAGAGAGCGCCTCTTTCCACCATCGCCTGAGAATCACAATATATAAAATATCCATTGTGCCGAGCTCGGAAAGGGCCAAAATGCAAAGCAGAGAAATTGGGACTTTTTGACAATTTTCTGGTATTAGATCTGCTTATTTTCTGCCTGGTTGTGGGGCAAAAAAACGACATGAAAGGGAAATTACAGGAAACAAGTAACTGGTTATTTTACTTTTATGATCATATCGTATTGTGTTATTTTGCCGAGTTTTATTCACTTCTTTTTATGTGATGGCTGGTGCTTTGTGTATAAGACTTTAAATCAGAAAATAACTCAAGCAGGCCTTCCCCTGGCCCATCCCAAATTGGTGTCAAGAGCAAGAGCAGCTGCATTTCCAAGCAACGATGGGCTTAGGCAAAGCCATTTGCCATGCACGGCACATAGCTTTGATTGGGCAATCTGGATGGCTTCATACAGCGGAGTAGGATATCCCAAATCGCGATGCACTGGGGGCAAGGATCAAAACCCGGGATAGTCAAAATCCTGAGGTTTCTTCCACTTTAGTGCTATGACTCCTGTTGCTAGGCCTATATTTTTTTCAATAAGGGACCAAAACCTTAACACTATTAAGTCTGTGAAGCAGGGCAGCGATACTCAACTGGTGGACCCGGGTCCAAATGCGGACCTCGTGCCAGATTTCCGGACCCCTTCCCTGACAGCCCTGCAATCAGTTGCCTCTGTGTTGCTGAGAGCTGCCCCCTTGAGCGGTGATGTAGTGCTTAGTCTCCCTGCCAGTGTCATGGCTCCCTGGCACCTAGCATTGCAATATGCACGGGCAGGAAGTGGCATTGTAAGGTACACGCAAGCTTTGTTTCTCGGTCTCCCCATCCAATACTCCCCCGCCCCAGCTCAGCCCCATCCCTGTCCCATCATCCAATGCCCCCACAGCTTTGCCCTGTCCAGTCCTGTCCCCCTCAGCTTTGCCCCTTCCATTCCTGTCCCCCCAGCTTTATCCCATCCCCATCCATTCATGTCCCCCCAGCTTTGCCCATCAAATTCCCGGCCTCCCAGTTTTTCCCATTCAATCCCTGGCCTCCCAGCTCTGCCAATTCATTCCTGCCATTCCTGCTCTGTCTATCCATTTGTCTTCCTTACAGCTTTTCCCCCATTCATCTCTCTCCCCAAGGCCTTTCTATCCATCCTATACACGGCCTGCACAGAATGCAGGTGAAAGCAGTGTGCTGCATGCCAGAGCTTTAGGTTCTTTAGGGCCCCCCAAAAAAGCTCCTGTCTTTTCCCAGTGCTCAATAGGGTGGGGGGAAAGCAGCCATTTTTAGTTTGGCCTGGGGAATATGTAGTCCCTCCCTCAGTGTGCTGATTTTTAACTATCCACCCCCGGCAACAGTCCTCTGTCCTGACCTTCACCTCTCACCGAATGCCTTTAAATGGACCGTTAAGAAGTGGTTGAGACCCCATGGTCTAGGGAACAGTGTGTTAATAAAATAAAAAAGTCAAATCCAGCTGATTTTTTTTTTGCGCAGGACTGAGAGGAAAGTGCTTTGAGTTTTTTCTAAAACAAATTAAAATTCCCCTGCATGCATGATGAGTTTAGAAGTAACAGCAGCCTATAAGAAATCCAAATACATTTGGAGAGACACACTTGAAAGGGATTTAGCCACCAAAAAACAAAAGAATACTCACCTTCTGTCTCCTGCCACTGATCGTTGTTAGTCCAGCAATCAGGAACTCACCTGTGCTTGCATCACAGCCCATGGTCCCGCGTAGCCCGGGTCCCAAACACGGGGTCGGGATCCATCACAGGTGCGCTGCCACGCCCTCTTCATTTATTCCAATGGAGGTAGTGTGTGAGGTCTGACACATGATCTGGCACGGAAGAGCTGTTGAATGGCTGCACCAACACAGTAATCAAGGTTTGCGACATGGCCTCCGATACAGCGATCAGGTGAATTGTTGACCAGCTCCCATCAGCTGTGCGGGAAAAAAAGTGAGTACCCTTTGTTTTTTTTTAGTTGGCTACTGAATGACTTTAAAGTGGAAGTGCAGGCTCGGGTAACCCCCCTGCCTTGCCACCCTCCCCTGGCACTGAGACAGGACAGGGGCTTAAAAAAAAGAGAAAACCCTGTGTGGCCCAGGTAAAGACTTGGGTTACCTAATCTCTCATTGAAAACCCTGTGTAAAACAGCTTAGCTTCATAATACATAACAGCAGTTACAGAGTTAACCACTAGAGGCTGCTGTGGGAAAGTGACATCATAAACAGAGGTTATAAAAGAGCTGACACCTTTCTAGAACGCAGATCTGAGTTGTCACTTGTACAAAGTTGTGTAGAGATGGATTGCTGAGAGAGAGCCATGGAGTTGTAGTGTGCCCAGCAGTACAGAATGGAGCCTGCTAACCCTTTTGAGAGAGGAAGAGCCACTACTACATACTACTACTACTACTACTACTACTACACACAGGAGAAAGAGCTACAGTGTGCAGAGCAAGACAGAGAGCTATTACAGAGAGACATCCTGTGAGCCTGCTTGCTAATGTGCTGACGTACTTTGCTGATTGCTGTTGCTAAAGTTGGAAGTGTGGTTGCTTCAATAAAGTTTGGAAAGATATCTGCAGTGTGTGGTGACTCCACCTGGCCATATCCCAACATTCCTCAAGATTCCAGGAACTCGTGACAGCTCGCCCCGCATGTCAACCGGCCCTGGTGTGGCATGTGGGTTACACCTTACCTTGGCCATGGTCCAGCACCGTTCTACCAGGTCCTTGCGGCTGCCATACAGTACGAAGCGGCATCCTCCACTATGTGCACGCTCCCACCTGCCTAATCAAGTGAATTGGTGGGCGGGGCCCCACACAAAGCAGGAAATCCACTCTGTGCTTTCACCCCAAAATGGCGGCACCCAGGATCCAAAGCGCCATACTAGACCGCGGCCAAGGTAAGAGTTTTTTTTGAAGAGGAGGCTGGCAGGGCAGGGGGGTTACTCCAAGTCTATACTTCCACTTTAATAGGTTGCTATTTTGTAAATTCTAAAATATAATAAATACCTGCACCTGTCCTGTAGAGCTGCTCCATTGCATGTGCATTGAATTTGGATTTTTAAATAAAAGAAAACTTTTTCTTTAATTTAAACGCTCACTGCCTTTCCACAATCGCCCCCCCCCCCCAACATTTGGATAATTCCCATATACGGTACCTCTTACATGTAACATAGGAAATCATTATTTACCAGACTCTAGTTCTGGGCTCAGATCCAAAATTCTTATGATCCAGAAATAAATCCCTTGGTCTGGTTTTCCTTTGCTATGGGAGGGGGGGGAGGTTATGTTTATAGCAGGTTGGTGATGAAATAGCGGATTATCTTCTGACAGATGTAGAAGGTGACAGATAATAAGTGACAGCTGCAGACTGCAATGTTCATACTACACGACCATGGATGCCGAGACACCGGACACTCAGGCAAGTCAGACAATTTATTATCATCAACTGAAGGATTCAGCCGACTTAGCTTTTGAATTAATGTGACGGCCACAACTTTAGTTCATCAACCATTAATTAAAGGCGTCCACATGTTCTCCTGGCTATTGGTGTCCACACTACATAACAAGTGTTCCTGCCATGATGTTCTCCTGGCTATTGGTGTCCACACTACATAACAAGTGTTCCTGCCATGATGTTCTCCTGGCTATTGGTGTCCACACTACATAACAAGTGTTCCTACCATGATGTTCTCCTGGCTATTGGTGTCCACACTACATAACAAGTGTTCCTACCATGATGTTCTTCTGGCTATTGGTGTCCACACTACATAACAAGTGTTCCTACCATGATGTTCTCCTGGCTTTTGGTGTCCACACTGCATAACAAGTGTTTCTGCCTTGATGTTCTCCTGGCTATTGGTGTTCACACTGCATAACAAGTGTTTCCGCCATGATGTTCTCCTGGCTATTGGTGTCCACACTACATAACAAGTGTTTCCGCCATGATGTTCACCTGGCCATTGGTGTCCACACTACATAACAAGTGTTCCTGTCATGATGTTCTGGCTATTGGTGTCCACACCACATAACAAGTATTAATACCATGATTTTCTCCTGGCTATTGGAGTCCACACCTCATAACAAGTGTTCCTGCCATGATGTTCTCCTGGCTATTGGTGACCACACTACATAACAAGTGTTCCTACCATGATGTTCTCCTGGCTATTGGTGTCCACACTACATAACACGTGTTCCTGCCATGATGTTCTCCTGGCTATTGGTGTCCACACCACATAACAAGTATTCCTACCATGATGTTCTCCTGGCTATTGGTGTCCACACCACATAACAAGTGTTCCTAACATGATGTTCTCCTGGCTTTTGGTGTCCACACTACATAACAAGTATTCCTACCATGATGTTCTCCTGGCTATTGGTGTCCACACTATATAACAAGTGTGCCTACCATGATGTTCACCTGGCCATTGGTGGCCACACTACATAACAAGTGTTCCTGCCATGATGTTCTCCTGGCTATTGGTGTCCACACCTCATAACAAATATTTCTTCCATGATGTTCTCCTGGCTATTGGTGTCCACACTACATAACAAGTGTTCCTGCCATGATGTTCTCCTGGCTATTGGTGTCCACACCTCATATCAAATATTTCTACCATGATGTTCTCCTGGCTATTGGTGTCCACACTACATAACAAGTGTTCCTGCCATGATGTTCTCCTGGCTATTGGTGTCCACACTACATAACAAGTGTTCCTACCATGATGTTCTCCTGGCTATTGGTGTCCACACCACATAACAAGTGTTCCTAACATGATGTTCTCCTGGCTTTTGGTGTCCACACTGCATAACAAGTGTTTCTGCCTTGATGTTCTCCTGGCTATTGGTGTTCACACTGCATAACAAGTGTTTCTGCCATGATGTTCTCCTGGCTATTGGTGTCCACACTACATAACAAGTGTTCCTGCCATGATGTTCACCTGGCCATTGGTGTCCACACTACATAACAAGTGTTCCAGCCATGATGTTCTCCTGGCCATTCGTGTCCACAGTACATAACAAGTGTTCCTGCCATGATGTTCACCTGGCCATTGGTGTCCACACTACATAACAAGTGTTCCTGCCATGATGTTCTCCTGGCTATTGGTGTCCACACCTCATAACAAATATTTCTACCATGATGTTCTCCTGGCTATTGGTGTCCACACTACATAACAAGTGTTCCTGCCATGATGTTCACCTGGCCATTGGTGTCCACACTACAGAACAAGTGTTCCTGCCATGATGTTCTCCTGGCTATTGGTGTCCACACCACATAACAAGTATTCCTACCATGATGTTCTCCTGGCTATTGGTGTCCACACTACATAACAAGTGTTCCTGCCATGATGTTCTCCTGGCTATTGGTGTCCACACTACATAACAAATATTCCTACCATGATGTTCTCCTGGCTATTGGTGTCCACACTATATAACAAGTGTGCCTACCATGATGTTCACCTGGCCATTGGTGTCCACACTACATAACAAGTGTTCCTGCCATGATGTTCTCCTGGCTATTGGTGTCCACACCTCATAACAAATATTTCTTCCATGATGTTCTCCTGGCTATTGGTGTCCACACTACATAACAAGTGTTCCTGCCATGATGTTCTCCTGGCTATTGGTGTCCACACCTCATATCAAATATTTCTACCATGATGTTCTCCTGGCTATTGGTGTCCACACTACATAACAAGTGTTCCTGCCATGATGTTCACCTGGCCGTTGGTGTCCACAAAAAATTGTTGTGGGTAAGTGGGTGGTTTAGGCAAACACCAAACCATAAAATTTAATATATAAGAATGAAGCCAAGTTTAAAAGGTGACATATGGTCAAAGCCATGAGATTGGCATTCATTAATAACTACATATCATAGTACACTACCGACTAGATGTGGTAAAATCTCCCAAGACTAGTTTCAGGTCCAAGATTTGTTGTGAATAATTTTGTTTCAAATTAGAAATGCTTCAGCTGCAGTTTTTGGGGACCAGAATCCTGCTGGTGTTTACACACAAAATATTCAACAAATTGCTGAACCGGCTTGTTAATTACGATTAGCAGCACAATAAAACACCAGTTAGGTTTTTGTTTCAGAGCCTAAACATACCCTGATGCACATGTGAGCCACCACTGATGGCATATCAACAGTGGACACTCATATAGCGCCAAAAAACAAAGGGAGTCTACTTCTGTCACGTACACAGAGACATAGCAGTGGTATGCAAAGATCTTCTGGGTCTCCACAGCCTCAGATTAAGCCCTAGAACCTACTGCTTAGGAACCAAGATGCTCCCATTGCGAGGGGCCCCTCTCCCCAGCCATTTCCAAAGCCTCCTGCAAGGGTTGTTAGGCTTGGCTGTTTGTGGGCCCAAGGTCATCCCCAGAGAGCAACCAAGGATCTGAGCGGGGAGGCAGTGGTTATCTGAGCGGAGGTGGCAATGGTAGTGGTCAGAGACAAGCAGAGGTCGTGGGTCACAGGCACTAAAGCAAAATCCAAAAATATGTCTAGGTAAGTGCAGAGGTGCAGAAGTAAACAAAGCCGGGTCATACATGAAAAGAGCAGTCCAAGGGATCATCCAAAAGGGGTCAGAAGTTGAGAGATTTAAAAGCAGAAAATAAAACAAATTCCATATGGTCAAGCCTGGAAATCCAAAGGTAATCCAGGAGCAAAGACATCTTGCTGTCCAGAACGTCCTTATAAAGGCCAAGGAGTGGCATTATTGGATGTTTACGCCAGCAGACATGGCAGATGCGTCAGCTGACAAGGAGGGTAGAAACTGATGTCAGCTGATGATAAGTGCATCTGGCTCTTAATTATTATCTGAAACTACAGGCCATACATGTGTAGGAACCATCACACATGTCTACTGCACCTGCGCCTGTGCAGAACCAACTGGACGCACAGGATCATGACAACTTCCTTGAGACTGGGAGCAAGGTCATGCATCGAGACCATGGGGCTGACAGTGCTGAAACGGGACCAGTGCAGCCTCATGGACTGACAGGATTGCAGGCAGTGATTTTTGTTACATGGCTGGAATAATTTTAGGGCTGACATACTTGATCTTTGATTTGCTATGCCGCCTTCTTTACCCAACACACAACTAAATGGCGTTCAGAATGCTTCCAAGAAACGTAAAGCATTTTTATCAGACACTAGATGGCAGTGTAGTGTGGGTTATATCCTGAACAGTAGTAGAACACGTAACGACAGTAAATGCATATATGTATAATAGTCAACCAGTAAGAAAGTGGACAGGAATCATGTGCATATTGATTTGATACAGACTGTAGGGTAGATTCAGAGAATTCTCACTTCACTTCTTTTTTTTAGGAGAGAAAACTGCCATTGCCTTTCACTGTCTATCTTGGGGCTGATTCCGAGCCAGGTGAAAATTTACACCCGATCGAAAATAAAAGTTAATAAGCCTGATTCAAAGCCTCTCCATGATTGCTCGTTTTTTTGCAGAAGCCAACTTGAGAACCCAGGCCGCCTCCCAGCTCCAGCCACCTGGACCGTAGGCAGAATTCCAGCACCTCCAAGTCCACCGAGCGCCCCGGAGGCAGTCAGCTATGCCCTGCAGCCCGACGCCACCTCTCAATGGCACAACATTGCTAAATAATGGAGGCAGACTGGTGTGCCAACAGCTCCACCTTCCAGCAGAACTAAACCCGGTACTTTAAAGTGGTGTAGAGAACTGTCAGTCTGTATCATGAGGACCTGTCCGCAGGGGTGGTTGAGCAACAGTGTCCCAATAGCAATTGGGCTATGGTTGGCTTGTTGGTGAGCTGGTTGCCCAAATAGACCACCAACATTGAATGTATGCTGGCCCTCCTGGAGGCCAGACAGGCACCAACCAGGGAGGACCAGGCAATCTCCCCATAATCTTGTCATTTATTTTTTTTTAGGCCTGGGGGCCCAACCATTTTGCTTGTACAAATGTTTTGTTGTTGCCCGTTGTGAGCACCATTTGTGGGGGCCAGTGTGGTGGCTCCACTAATAATAAGACACTTCAAACCAATTTGTTTTGTATGTTTGTTTAGTCACAACAACAAAAAAAGAGTCACTTCGAACACCTGTCGTTTGGATAATCAATAGGCGTGAGGGGTTGTTGGGGGTGCCTGCGGGTCTGCTCTGGACAGTTAAGGTATTCTCTATATGTTGTGTGTCTGTTCTTCCACCCGGCTGGTCCTGAAGTTTGTTTCCCTGCACTTAGTTTGTTAATGGGTTCATTTTATTGTACATAGTATCTTTGGCACATTGCACTTTATAGATTAGGGGTTTAATATTAGGTCGGATTTATCATTAGTGGTTATTCAGGCCATGGGATAATAATATATTCTCCTTTTGCACATTATTGTTAATTGTATTATACTTGTAAAAATGCACTAAGTAGATTGCCAGCCTGTGATGTAAGACACCATTATCAGTCTTTAGATCTGTTGTTGAGACCTGTGATTGAGGCTGAACAGCACTTATAATGTCATCAGGTTGTTCCCCCCCCCCCCCCCCCCTCTGGATTTAATTGTGTCTGTGTTTTTTACCTGATTTTAAATTGTCCTTGTACATTGCATATATATGGATTAATAAAGTTGTATATATATATTTTTTCAAATACAAAGAGTGGTGCCACTAATTTATTGGAGGGTTGGTTCGTTCTTTGGGGGACTTGTGGGACCCCCCCTCTTTTTGGATAATCAATAATTGATCAATCTCCAAATGGCGGCGGGTATGCTTAAGCTCCAGAAAGTACAAGGTGAACATCCTCATACTCATACAGGAACACTGCAGATGCTCATACTCTTACAGGAACTTGTCAAGAGGCTGTGTCCCATGTGTCTGCCAGCAATCCCACAAGCAGAAAGAGGGTGGAATTTGGGACCTGTAACTTCCTTTATTACGTCAGGGCTCAGAATAATGTGCAAGCGCAGGCTAAAGTCGTAAACTCACGAAAGCGAGGGAGCATAAACTCTGTCCAACAGGTATTAATTAATACTCGTTTTCACGTTTGCAAACCAAAAGTCCTGGAATAGAGCAAACTCGGGCCAAATCGACTACACTGAATAGCACGAGCTAGTAAAACATCTAAAACCGAGCATTTGAAGTTTTCCCGCACGCAGGAATGAGTACGAAAGGCTACGGATCAGACTTATAGGCAGTTTTCTCTCCTAAAAGGAGTGAGAATTCTCACCTGGCTAGCGCCAGGTAGCGCCTCGCAGCGGCAGGTAGCTTCAGGTGAACGCTGGGCGCTGTACGTAAAACCACATTTAGGAAAGCGAATCTGGTGAGCGCCTCTAACAGCACCATGTAGCCTCTGATGTATTATTACAGGTGGCTCAGCATATAGCGCCGGCGCTCTATCTTCCAGAGTGTCAGGTATTACCTTTCGCTCAGTGTCGCCAGGGTCGGGCTGGCCATACAGCATACCGGGCAGAATCCCGGTAAGCCGGCACATGGCAAGGCCACAACCTTCTCTGCTCATTGGCCGCCACCCCTTCATCCGCGATCGCGGCCTTCGCTCTCTCGATCTGCGATCGCGGAAGAAGGGGCGGCGGCCGCCGCTCTCACACACACACTGATGTTTACAGGTAGCTCCTTGCTGTTGCGCGCAGGTTGGTGGGCGTCAATGGGTGGCGTCCATTGTTTTCATTGGACGCCGACCATTTGGGGCAGCCCACCAACCAGCAACCAGGAAGTGCCCGCGCGTGTGTGAGAGCGGTGGAGGCAGCCAGTGTGCAACAACTGGTAAGTGTGTATGTGTGTCGGGGGAATCGCAGCGGCGGGTGGGCAGACAGGTTACCCTGCCCGCCTGCTGCCTTATTATTGTCCATCGTTGGGGGGAGGGAGTGGTCAGATGTCCCTCTCTGCCTGTAAACGCGGGATGCCCCTCCCTGCTTGTAAATGCAGGATGTCCCTCTCTGCCTGTAATGAGGGATGCCCCTCACTGTCTGTAATGAGGGATGCCCCTCCCTGCCTGTAATGAGGGATGCCCCTCTCTGCCTGTAATGCTGGATGCCCCTCACTGTCTGTAATGGGAGATGCTGCACACTGCCTCCAATGTGGGATGATGCTCACTGGCTGTAATGAGGGAAGCTGCTCACAGTCTTTAATGGAGTGATTCGGAGGGGGATTTTAGCATATCATTTTGTTCATAATATTTTCTTTCTTATTTTTGTCCTCTAAACCCTGGTAAACCATGGAACAAAATAAGGTGTGTATATATATATATATATATATATATATATATATATATATATATATGTGACATTACTATACTGGGCCAGGAACAGTACAGCAGGGCCGGTGTGCCCCAAAAAGCCGTTTTTTTAGCCCCAGTCCGCCCCTGAGTGTCGCTCTCACATACATTTCACTGGCTGTTAATTTGCTTGTGTTTAAACAGCCTGTTTGACATTTTTTAATTTGTTTTTTTTTTTTGCTCAAATCATTGTGTGACGTCTCCTGGCTGCAAACAAACACTTTTAGAAACTTTTTTGACTTTTTGACTATATTTTTATGCAGAATTGTCATTACAGATCTGGCACTAAAGTGTTATAACAATGTAAATCCATGTATTTTTGCTTTGTTACTGGTGGATATGTGTTCAGAAAACGGACTTTAATCACACAGCGTCTGGCGCTCTATGCTACAGCGACCAGATTTAGAGCGCTGGCGCTGTATGGTGTGGAGCGGCGAAAGTCGGTCGCACTGAGCTGGCGATACCTTTTGCTCCCTGCAGCGCTGTACTGGTGTTAGAGCGCCTAACATACATCACAATTATCGATGCCGGACAGGTCACTAGAGCGACCAAGATGCTCTGTTACAGCTCCCAATACCCGCTTACAGCGTCTGTGACCAACCCGGTAATTAATATGGTGTGTGTGTATATATATATATATATATATATATATATATATATATATATAGGGGTCGATTCAAAGAAACATGTAACAGCTTTGATTTTGGTGCCGATCATCCTATTTTTCCCGTACGCTCGTGCGTTCGTATGAACTTGCGAGTGATTCTAAAAAACCTGTTCAAGACCTGTTCAAAACCTGTTCAAGAACAGCAATCCGACTGCTAAAAGGTGTCGGCAGTGGCTTTCTTTTAAAACGTATTTAGAGGTTTGAAAACTGTTCTCTGAATCACACCTAAAGACATCCGATTATCCTAAGTTTTACGTTTTGATCCTAAGTTTTAGGATTTGATCCTAAGTTTTACGTTTTCATCCTAAAATTTAGGAACGAACTTCCGATGATCGTAAGAGCATATACGCATTCGTACGTAGGCTCGTGCGAGTCGGAAATGGCCAAAAAAACAGGAAAAAATGACTAACACCCACCCAAACTTACGATTCTCGATCCAAAATCAATTAACTTTTGCTCTTTGAATCGAGGGGATAGTGTATATATATATGGATCTTGGCTGACCCCTCTGCTCTGTACAACTCCCCCCCCCTCCTGCTTGCCATAACCCCCCCCCCCCCCGCATGCACACAGGGTCGGCTGGAATGTCCTCTCATAAAACTGCACAGCATAAACGAAGTGTTATCAGGATCAACCAGCCATAGAAAGCAGAGACAAGAGGGTTGATTCAGAGCCCCTTTCTCACCTTTTTTTTGCGTGAATATTTCCATTCTCGTTCATTTTTTCCCCTCGTCTGATTCAGCAAAGCCTTTTTTCTGCAAGAACTTTAGTGTGAAATGTTTTCATTTTTGCATGATTTTTCGTTTGGTAGCAAGACCTCCATAAAAATGATGAGAAAGGGGCTCTGAATCAACCCTAAGGTCCATATCCTGCCCTCTTCCATGGAATGTTCTCCATCCCTCCTCCCGGTGGAATCCCAGGACAGATAGGGGGATGCCATATGGACCATCTTTTGAACTCCAAGATGGAGAATCCCAGATGTACCAATCAGACAGTGGGTGACTCCAATCGCTCTGCCCATAGGAGGTGTCAGAAACTTACCCCTGGTTAGAGGGAATAAGGTGAGCTTCAGAATGGGGACAGACATACTCTAATTTTACCATCAAGAGTGACACATGCTCCCTTTTAACATCCAAGCAGAAGACCAGAAAGCGTGTAAGGACTTTATTTGATCAGACCGCAGCCCAGACAGACTCTTAAGTATATTTTTCCCCCTTTTTATTTGTAATTGCTATCTAAATTATTTGCACCGTGTTTTATAGTTAATTCTGTTTTTATCACCTTGCACCATTTTTCTTTTTGTTTTTGTGTTTTCTGTTCGTTAAATTCTAAAAATACAGCAGCGGGTCACTGATGCTCTGAATTAAGGATCTAAAAAGCTCACGCTATTTCTGAAGAGCCTGGCTACCTTACTTGCCTAGGACGCTCGATCGCCCCCTGCCTGGAAGTGGTTGTGGGTCGATCGATACGTTCGATCTGATTGTGTTGTGTGTCTTATATAGAGGTGAACACTGTTTGGGTTCTGGTGGCAGCAGTTTATGGCCACGCGTCTTGCCAATCGAACAATTGCGGTGACACACGTGGGGTACGATTTGATCGGTTTGATCGGATGAATGATCAAGAGGTCTGATCAACCCGTGCAATCGTCAAAGCGTCTACTAGCAGTCGCTCTAAGCGCCGTTATACAGACGCTTTTCTGCCGATACCTGGTGTTAGCAATAATTCAGCCTCCACAAATCAAACAATAAGCAGTATGTGAAACGCTGAGCTTGCATTTTGAAGAAAATTATGCGTACAGGATGTTGACGGCTCATTTTAGATTTAAATCCCAAGACAGATTTAATACGCAGGATTTGTAATACACTGCAAATATGCAATCTCTAATCAGCTGTCACTTCCTAGAGGTAGAGGTCATATTGCATAAAAGCAGTGTTCCTTCCAGAACCTACTTACCAGCCACTGTGATAGTCACTTCCAATACTAAGATGACGTTGTTTTTGGATACAGTTTGTTCCTCTTTTGGTAACCACCTATTGCTGCAAACAGGAAGCTGAGGTCACAGCAAAAAAACTAAGTAGAATTTGCATTTTAACAACTTTTAGGACAACTATCATTCGAAACTGAACATTTTATTTTTTTACATTATAGGCATTAACCAAAGAAACCAACCAGTATACTTTATTTAAAAAAAAGAGTGAGGGATTGTGATTTGTTTATCTGAAGATACAGCATTGTGCTTGAAATCTTTGTAAGCAGACACTGTCCACACTGCTTATATCAGTCACAACAGGCCTGACACAAACGTGTTGGACTTGATTTAGACTGAGCCCATAGCCTGATTGTTTGTTTATTTTTCTTTTTGGTTACTCAAATTAATTTATTTAGTAATTTGATTGTAAGGTCTGAGCGCTAATCTGTGGATCTATATTGTTATACGGTATGGATAGTCTGGATGTGTGTATTCCATAAAAGGGGTTATACAGTTTAGTGACTCCCTACTATTTTTACATATATTGTTATACGGTTTGGATATGCTTTAGGGTTGTATCCCACTTGTGGGGCTATACATCTTGGATATTCTCTACTATTGTCCCCACTTTCACAGGTTTTCATTACCACGTATTTTTCTGAGCATTAATACCACTGACGGGTTTCTGGTTAATAATGTGTTTCCATATATCCCATATTGGGTTTATATCCTCTTTGGGCTGTTACGCCATTGCTTTTACTAAACATTTGTAGGCGTAAGTGCATGGCTCGCCGGCTGTGTGATTATGCATCATATTAGCATGTACCTGTTATATTGATAGGGATTATATACATGCATTTATGTGCTATAACAGTATTTCTGTGTTTTGATCATTTTTTATTGCCTCTACATGTTTCCCCCTGTGTGTTCCTTTCTGGCGGCCCGTGCTCTCCGCTGCGTGTTGTGGCGTCCTGGTTGCCTTGGAGACCGCCCAGGTTTGCGGTCATGTGGTCCGCCGTGTAGCGCTTCCTCCCAGTGTCTGAGCCTATGCCTCCTCTCATTGGCCTTCGTGCCTGTCAGGTGGGCGGGCTCTCGCTGGATTGGTTGCGCGCACTGGCGGTTCCCGGATGTTGCGGCCTGAGCGGCGGGAGCGTCGCACGCGCTGCTGGAGGACGCGGCCCTCCCGTTTGGGACACACACCGGGTGAAGGTAAGCCATGATTATGTGTGATATATAAATCTTCCTTTGTAGTGTCTTATTTATCTATGACTAAGGACCCTCCCGCATCCGAAACGCGTTAGTAAGCACGTGAGATTCTACACTTCCATCTGGGTTCCATTACTTGTTTTTAAGCTGTCTCTGTTTTTTGACTATATGGATGCTTTTACTCACTTTGATTAAAGTATTGCGTTTTAAGGAGTGCTGACCAACTGCTATATTTTTTCTCAATACTAAGTGGGGTTTTGGGACTCCCCCAGGTCTTGCACCCTGAACTGGACTCGAGTGCGGCTATACCCTTTGTTTCTTTGAAATTACAAACGTGTTGGACCTGTCTTGGCTCACAGGATGATTGTATAGAGTATCATTTGCCAGGTCTTCTAGCGTGGGGCTGAATATAATTTCAATAAAGACACTTCTCTGCCTCTCACATGATAAATCTGTAACATTCTCCTATTGCACAGTAATCCACAGCTGACTGGCTATTAGTTTGTGATACACTGTAATGTATCTTTATCTCAATGTAACATGTTAACCCTGCAGTAGGAGAAAGTAACAGATTTATTAGCTGAGAGGCAGAGGAATGTGTGTGATGTACATTCAGCTGGCAAATGATACTTGTCCTTTAATTGTAAAGAAACCTTATGGCACCTCGGGGAGTTATAAGCCCTGCAGGGCGGCATCTTTCATTTCCCAGCACTTTGCATCCCATGATAATCCCTATAGAACTTGATTCCTTCTACTGACTTTTCTTTCAGGGTTCCCAAAATTAATTGACTTCTTCGGGGACCCTCATTGAAACATGCATGGCTGGAGTTATGGCCTGTTGCTGGGGAGGCCCTGCAGAAGGTATGACGCTTACTGGGCATTATTAAGAATTATAAAGCAAATAAAAGATGGAAGCAAGATGCAGCTCTTGACAGCCAGCATGGGGAGAGCAGAACGCAGGATAATTTAACCCTTTAAGGGAGCCTGCCAAGGGCTAATTGATGAGGATCCACGCTAAGTCATCTGGAATTTTCAGGCCCCATACAACAGCAATGTCTGAGCAGTAGTCCAAATACAGGTTCTAACCTCCCAGCACTGTAATGAGGGTGTACAGCAAAAAGTAAAAATAGGTTACAGGTAGGGATGAGCGAACCTGCTGAAGTTCAGGTTCGACAAGTGTGTCTGAACTTGCCATTACAGTTCGGTTTGGGTCCCCGAACTTGACCCGAACCGGAAACCAGAACCCAAAAACTATTGAAGTCAACGGGGACCCAAATTTGTGGCTATAAATGGGGGAGCAGAGGCTAGAGGGCGGCAAATCGAGGGGAACACCTGGGCGATTGCATTGCACAGAATGCACTTAATAATTAATTAAAATAATACATTTTTACAGGTGTCAGAGTCTGGGGGGGGGGGTGGAGGCAGATGTGGTGTAAGCGGAAGAGACATAGGGGGTGGATGTGGCAGAGGAGGTAGCCAACACTGTAACCTCTCACTCCAGTGGTGGCACAGCCAAGTCCCGTGGGATCCACGCCTTGTTCATCCTAAGGAATGTGAGGATGTGTTGGCTGTGGATAGAAGGATCCTCCTGTTGGTGATGACACCTCCTGCGATGCTGAACACATGTTCTTATAGGACACTTGCAACAGGGCAGGCCAGCACCTCCAAGGCATAGAGAGCAAGCTCTGGTCATGTGTCTAGTTTAGCGACCTTGAAATTAAACAGGGAGGACCCATCGCTTATTACCAGGAGAAATACTATGGGCCATATCCGATGGTGGTGGATGTGGCTGACAATGGATTAAGTTGTTCCACATTGTGGCCCTGCTCACCCTCCCCTGTGAGGAGGTGCCGGTGCCCCTGCTGCATTGCTGCTCCTGAGCCCTCAAATTCAGTTGGGAACGCCACCAATAGTGCGTCCACCAGAGTGCGTTTGTACTCTCACATTTTGGAGTATCAAGGAGGTGATAATGGGGTCGATTCCAAGCCTGATGAGAACACTCCTTTTTTAGGAGAGAAAATCAACGTTTTATTTTCATTGTCTACACATTTAATTGTCGCACACCACCTTGCCAGGCTTCGGGTGCAATGGCAGCAGCCACTCATCTGCTCCTGGATGCCGTTCCACAACCCCTGGGCAGTGTGGAGTTTTAGCAACGCATGCTGCTGTTTCCCCATGGCAGTGCTCAAATTGGTGGTGCAGGCACTGACTGCTTGAGGAGGAAGCAGAGCAGGAGGAGGAGGAGGCAACAGGAGGCACTTACTGATTTCCAGCAATCCTGGGTGGTGGAAGGACACGGGCCACAGTGCTTCCCACCTCAGTCCCAGCCACCACTACATTGACCCAGTGGGCATTTAGAGAGATGTAACGTCCCTGCCCATGCTTACTTCTTGCACATCTTTTTTTTTCCCACAACCTGTTGGTGCAGGGCAGAGATGGCCACATCTTTAAAACTGTCTGGCTCCATCACAAGGCATGGTAGCATTTCAAAGGTGAGCTATTCGGAAATGCTCACATTCAGGGCCAGGGTCTCATGTGTGGGATGGGCCCAACTTCCGCTTTCTCCCCAAAGTTTGCAGGATGAAAAGCTGAACGGTTACCTCGGTGGACAGGCTTGGTGATGGTGGTGGTGGTGGTGGTGGTGATGGAGGTGGTGGTGGTCCCGCATCCTCCCTTTGGGGGAAACAGGTGGCACTGTCATTGGGGAGGTGGTGGTAGCGGCGGAGTCAACTGAAGCAGCAGAGGGAGCCTCAGGTCTTTCTGACACACGAGTGCCCTGACCAATTGGTATCAAACTGTAGTGACACATAAGTGCCCTGAACCCAGTGGATATTCTACTAACAATTGGTATTTAAGATTAGTGACACTCAAGTGGTTTGAGCAAGTGGTATTAAAGAATACTGACACAGAAGTGCCTTGAACCAGTGGATACTTCACTAACAATTGGTAATAAAGAGCAGTAACCCCCAAGTGACCTGAACAATTGGTATTAAACTGTAGTGACACACAAGTGGTGCCCTGAACAATTGGTATTAAGCTGTAGTGACACACAAGTGCCCTGAACCAGTGGATACTCCACCAACAATTGGCATTAAAGATTAGTGACACCCACATGGTTTGAGCAACTAAACAGTACTGACACAGGAGTGGTTTGAGTAAGTGGTATTAAATAGTACTAACAACCAAGTGGTTTGAGCAAGAGATAGAAAAGAGTACTGACACAAAAGTACCCTGAACAATTGGTATTAAACTGTAGTGACAGTGCCGTGAACCAGTGGATTCTCCACTAACAACTGGTAATAAAGAGTAGTGACACTTAAGTGGTTTGAGCAAGTGGTATTAAAGAGTACTGACACCCAAGTGGTTTGAGCAAGGGGTAATAAACAAAACCGACATCCAAGTGGCTGCAGTAAGTGGTATTAAAGTGTAGTGGCATCCAAATGGTTTGAGCAAGTGGTATTAAACAGTACTGACACCCAAGTGGTTTGAGCAAGTGGTATTAAAGAGTACTGACATCCAAGTGCCCTGAACCACTGGATACTCCACTAACAATTGGTATTAAATAGTAGTGACACCCTGAAAATCAGACTAGGGGCCCAACCATCACATTATAGGTTATGAGGGGCCCAGACACATTTATCATCAACACCAGCAGCAATAGTGTGGCAGCCTGTGGCTCTCAGGTTAGGCTAGCCAGGAGGACTCTCTTCACAGCTAGGTCCCTTGGGCCCCATACTGGACTCTTGACTCTGCTGCCCTGATGTCTGCTCTGACACTAAATTGTAAACATGTTTGAATTTTAATTTAATTTAAAAATAAATGAAGACACCAACTCTCTTCATTGGAGTAAACAAAAACAATCCCTTTATTAAGAGTAAAGAGTAAGGAGAGTATGCGGGAAGGGGGGAATGGTGAGATCAGAGTGGGATTGGTGGAGAGGGGAGGGACGCAGGGGCAGATAGGTCTTACATGAGTGCCAGGTGAGGTTGGAGTCCCCTTTCCTATTGGTGGATGTTGCGTGGTAGTATTCCTAGACAGAAGGGGAAGAAAGTTTAGGAGAAGTACATGAAACAAAGGTGAACCAGCAGGCTTAGCCCCTGGGTTGTGCAGTGGGTGAATCCAGGAGCAGGCAAAGTTGGGGCTGCAAGGGAAGGGTGGCAGGTCGGAGCTTCTCTGGATCCTTGTTCTCCAGAAGATTGTCTGGAAGGAAGGGGACACAATGCTTAGGGGAGGCCCTGCTTAGGAACAAATATAGGCAGGGGAGCGGAAGATAGGTTAGTGTCTGGGTATGAATCTTGGGGTGACATATCCTCTGCTGCTGCTGTGGACTCCGCAGATTCAGACATTGTGGCCATCCCAGGGTCCATCTCTGGACAGAAATAGAGGGGATGGAGCCCGTCCTCAAGTCAGGCAGGGGTATAAATGAAGTTGAGAGGGGAGGAGCTAGGGCTGACCTAAGATTCAGGAGGAGAAGGAGCAAGAGACAAGGGCAAGAAAGGAGAGCAGGACACTGATGTGAGGTAGGTAAGTCTATGCCCCCGACCCTTCCTAGAACAGGCCCAGCTGGCTCCTCTATGGATCCCATACTAGTTCACAAAGGGTTAAGAGTAAAAAAAAAACAGAAAAAGTCCTTTAATATTTTATTTTTACTACTTACATAATTCCATTGGCATTTGCTGCTGTCTTGAGCCTTCCTTAGCTGCAGCCGGCAGCCGGAAATGATCGGCACAAGCCGGGAGCCGTGCAGAAGACCGTTATCCAGTGGTAATCTGGCTTTCACTGATTACCATCAGCTTCTGCTGCTCACACCCACTACAGGGAGGGACCTTTTATATCAACGGAGTGAGCGTCATAAAATTGTACATATGGGATGCCACCCAATTATAAACAATGGCGAAAATGCACAAAACAGCCATTTAAACCGGACCTTCCCCATGATTTATTGAAAAGCCCAAACCCTTAAAAAACGATACCCCAGCATCTAAAGTTAATATATTTTAAGTTTTTAGTAACTTACTTATTATTCTTTCCCCCACTGGGCTGTAACTCTGTTCAGGACTTTAGGATACGGGCGCCGCCATCTTGACTCTGAAGCATCACACTTACTGAGGAGAGTGGGATAATGTACAGGGGCGGGTTATAGCTGTGCTTTGCTGAGACAGAGCAGAGCTGGGGTCATGAAAAGGTCAGCAATCCCAGAATGCAGAGCAACACAGTCAGAAGGCACTTCCTGTTTGCAGGCTGCCTGATGTTCCATGAGCCGCCATCTTGGATGTTTAAAGTGGACCATCACCCTCCAGTGATCGGCCCGGGAATCTATAAGATTCCCGGGCCGATCACCTCCCTCCCCGCGGAACATCCGAGATCGGGATGTCCCGCGGGGTGAAACCCCCCCAAACACCCCAAATCCCCTTACCTTGTCTTCCTCCCTCGCGCCCCTCTAGACGTGCACGCGCCTGCGCCGGCCGTCTGTGAATGGCCGGCGCGGGCGCGCGCGCGCGTCACTCGTGACGCGCGGGAGGCGGCGGCGGAGGAGCCGCTTGTCCGCGGCTGTCAAACCGCTTGTCTGTCGGCGCTGGGAGCGGGGAGAGGTGAGTTTTTCGGGTGATCGGGGGGGTTTCACACAGCGGGGCACCCCAATCGGGGGTGCCCCACCGAAGTGGACCAAAACCCAGGATAGTCAAAATCCTGGGTGTTGGTCCACTTTAAAGGCTCATAAAATGCAGTACATGCAGGTAGGAAGAATTTTAAAGAGACCAACACCCAGGATTTTGTCTATCCTGGGTTTTGGTCCACTTCGGTGGGGCACCCCGATCGGGGGTGCCCCGCTGTGTGAAACCCCCCAGAAAGCCCCAAAAACTCACCTCTCCCCGCTCCCACGTGACCGCTGCAGCCAATCCCCGCCGGCGGACAAGCGGGAGGCAGCGACGAACAAAAGAGCGCGCCCGCCGCCGCCTCCCGCGCGCCACTCTTACAGGGCGCGCGCCTTCGCCGGCCATTCACAAACGGCCGGCGCGGGTGCGCGTCCTGCTAGAGGGACGCGTGGGAGGCGGCGGCGGGTGCCGCTGGATCGAGGAGCAGGTAGGGATTTAGGGGTTTCTGGGGGGTTTCACACAGCGGGGCACCCCCGATCGGGGTGCCCCGCAGTCAGGAAGCTGATCGCCCAGGAATCTTATAGATTCCTAGGCCGATCATGGGACGGTGTTGGTCCACTTTAATGTGAGCAATCTGTATGTACAGGGTGTGGGAAACACATAAGATAGGCTCTTATTCAGGGTGAAGGTCCGCTTTAAAGTGCATAAACCACACACAAAATATACACAGACATATTTTTTATCACCTTTTGGAGCAGTGTTGTACAGATATAGTTAAGGTATAGATGACAGTATGTCAGGTTGGGGGTCACCTTGTCAGATACTGGTTGGAAACCCCTGGTAGGGTAAGTTTAAAGAACTGTGAAAATAAGGTTGCACAACAAATAGTAAAACAGAACATGAAATGCTGAGCTTGCATTTGGGAGGATATTACAGGTACAGGATATGGAATCCCCAGGCACAGTTGTTGCTTAATGGACATTTGATTTAATAAAACACTGTGAATATGCAATTCCTAGGCAATCACTTCTTCTGGAAAACTCTTAGAGGTTATCATGTTTGCACAGATTTCCCGAAGTCCTGAATTGCATAACAAACTGTTTCTTCCATAACCCCACCACAAGGTATTAGGGCACATGTGCTTAACCTGTGGCCTGGGGGCCAAATGTGACCCTTGGAGCCATCTGAAGTGGCCCCTGTCCTGCTGTGGGCAAAGGCAGAGGGGTAAACAGAACTGACATGTACAGGTACATAAGGGTACATTAAGGATTGGCGATTGCATGGAAAGTTGTATAGGAGGAGTGCATTGGCCAATAGAGGGAACGGCGGTGGCTTGGGGGAACGTGGTGACATTGATTGTGCAACACCACCCCTGGGTGACATCTTTGTCAGAATAATTTGGTAAACATTTATTTTATACAATATTTGTAGGGTTAGCATTGGTGGGAGCTTAGATTGAGTATTGGGAACATGGTTAAGATGTGGGACTGATGGAGGATGGTTATAAATAATGGACTTATATCTTCAGAGAGGTAAGCCGGTCAGTATGTGTATTGCTTGCATGTGTTGATTGTTACATATGAATGAAGGGGAGTGGTGGAAGCATGGACGTACATACCAGAGAGAAGGGGAAGCAACTGCTACCGAGCCCATGGCAGAAGGGGGCCCGTACAAGCATCGGTGGTCTTGGTCTGGGGTGCCATTGCAGTATGCCAGCAGCTGCGGGAACAACGTGATGCTCAGGGTGCAGGGTGCGGGTCCTGTTAAAATTGAAACATCAGCAAAAAGTCTGGTTGTTACAATGTAACACAGCAGGGAGCAGTCCATTTTGTTTTACAATGTAACAGCAGGAACACTGCCCTGCTTGTTACATTGCGCAGCAGATGTGTGAGTTTCATTACTCTCGGTGTTGCTTCCTATGCACTGCGGCAGCACCCTGAACAATAAAATTGACCGCAGCGGGCAGTATGAGTAAGTACAGTATATTTGCTTTTTTTGGGGGGGGGGGGGGCGGGGGTACTATGAATTTTGCTATGTGGCCCTGTGAAACCTATGTACGCCCCTGGGTGGAGGGACATACGAGTAGAGTTTGTTGAGACAGTGGGTATCCTAATTGTTGTAGAAAGAAAGTGCGTGTACCCTGAATCCTGGAATTATCCCCCCCAATAATATTACTTGCTTTTAGGAGGTCTGCTTTGTCTTGTAATTCTGGGCTGGTTTACCCTTATCAGCATTATTATCAGGGGTGCCGAGGGTCTTGATTAGGTTTCACTAACAGATATGGTTCAAATACTAGGACGCTGTGCTTCCTGTTATAGATGATTTTATTGCTTTTAGATAATATTAGTTGTTATAAAAACAGATTACAAACATTTTAACGTGCAATTGCTTGCCCAAATATATGTATGGGGTACAGTTTTTTAGCCATATGGCAAGAGAATTCTCAGCCGGGAATACCCTTAACTTGGATGGGAGTCAATCCTGAATTGATTGGCAGTGGTTGGCTGTTATACATGTTGTTATGGGTGCCAATACATTCCTGATCCAGAGTTTTGACAAAGTTACACAACAATGAGGGTGGCCCAAACACCCCCTTTTTGCCAGTAATAGAAACCGCACCACTATAGATCTAAGACTATGGCCTCGATTCAATAAAGGTAGAAAAAAAATCTCATGGTAGTAAAACATTCAATTCATGAGAAAAAAGCCTGAGAATGTCACTGTTACTGAATCAGCAGATAAGAAAACAATGAAAGTCAATAGCACTTTTTTACTCCTAAGAAAAGTAGAGAACTGTTTCCTCCTTTCTACATTGTAGTAAAAGCTGCCATTGACTTTCATTGTCTTTTTATCTAGTGATTCAGTAACAGTGACATTCTCAGGCTTTTTTCTCATGAATTGAATTTTTTACTACCATAAGAATTTTTTTCTACCTTTATTGAATCGAGGCCTATATGTTTTTATTGAAGGCAAAAAACACCACACATAGACAATAATTAAAAACCATTAAAGCCGACCTTCACCCTGAATAAGAGCCTATCTTATATAGATAGACAGATTGCTCACATTAAAAATCATCCTACCTGCATCTACTGCATGTTATGAACCTTTAAACATCCAAGATGGCAGCTCATGGAGCATCATGCAGCCTGCAAACAGGAAGTGCCTTCTGACTGTATCGCTTTGCATTCTGGGATTGCTGTCCTTTCCCTGACCCCAGCTCTGCTCTGTCTGTGCAAAGCACAGCTATAACCCCCATGTACTTAACCCCCCCCCTTCTCCTCAGTAAGTGTGATGCTCCTGAGTCAAGATGGTGTGCCCGTATCCTAGAGTCCTGAACAGAGTTGCAGCCCAGTGGGGGAAAGAATAATAAGTAAGTGACTAAAAACTTAAAATATATTAATTCTAGATGCTGGGGAATCGTTTTTTAAGGGTTTGGGCTTTTCATTAAATCATGGTGAAGGTCCGGTTTAAACACATAAACACACTTGAGAGGGGTTCCAACCCATTCCTAACATGACTACTCACATAAACTATAATTGGCAAACGATATAGTCCCTATATCCCCCTGGTAACCCCCTTTTTTATACCCAATGCTTAATTCAAAAAATCCCCTAAAGTGCATCCAACAATATATATCTCATAAATCCACCATAATGATACATTGTGCATGTGCTATAAATACAAATATAAATAAGTGCAGTAAGTATTACATTTCATAAGAATTATTGTTATACCTAATCCATAAATAACCCCTTCCCCATAATAAGTAATGGCAAGCAAATAAAAGAGGGAAAGGAACAAAAGTTAGTCCATAAATGAATAAAAAATATCACCAGTTAGCCAGGAAGCACCCCCCATCCAGCCCACGCGTTCTGTGGCAGTACGACTCTATCACTTCCTCAGGGCAATGTACCACCTCTGTTTTGACAACTTTCTGATAGTTCAGTTGCTACACCTAATAAAAAGATAGAGTGAGAAAGTTGCATTAGTCTGTTTTTGTTGTGGCCAATATATGAAGGTAATATATAAACCCTGTTGAAGAAATAGCCTTGTGTCTGTGCCTTTATTATTGTAGAATTGATAATTATAGGAGAATTGGGGTTAATGCTGGGGAATGGACTATTATGAACATATTATTATTATTATTATTATTAATAATAATAATAATAATAATAATCAGTAACATTTAACCGCTAATTCCCTGAATCATTCAAACCCCTATTTCATTTGAACTGGTTTCTGATATTGCTAAACTGTCTGCAATATAGTCATTTCTGTGCACTTGTGAACTTATGCTGTCCGGGTGTGAAAAATGGGAACATTTGTCAGAACAGTTTGTTAGACAAGCTCTTGTGAGCTTTTTTTCAATTACAGGTCTAGGCAGGAGTAAAAAGTACAACACACAGCTATGTAATGCTTCTGTAATGAAATAGGAGCAATAAAGGACTTAACAAAGTCTGTTTTAACTTGAAGGACAAATTTCTTTTCACTATATCCAGTCCAGGTCGTCCCAGAAGTAATTACATGTGGGTATTCCGCCACCAGGTGGTGCACTCGACTGCAAGATCCAAAGCTGTCGCTCCTCCCTGCCCCCTATAAAATCAGGTTCTCACTAGAATCTCCAGAGTTCATCTTGCAGTCTAGCCGGCCATAGGCTGATGGTGAGCCTATAGGGGGGGGGGGGGAGGAACCACCTTTGCCCTCTGGCTTCATTCCATTTATCCCACAAGCTTTATTATGGTCTTATGTGTGTGTATTGTGCTTACTGTTTTACTGCGCTCATACTTACCTCCCTCGCTCCCTGGGGTGCCTCTTCCTTTCCCTTCCCCTCCATCTTGGTCGTGCTGTGAGGGGGGGGGTGTCAACGCGGCCCTGCGGCCCGCCCCTCGAGAACGTGTGGTGCTGCTTCCGGGCGCCATCTTGCTGTCTCCTGCCTGCTGCCCTTGCTGCTGGGACCCCTCCGGTGATCTCTGACGGTGTCAGAGTCCCTTGTTATTTTTTATGTATACTGCCATGCGCATGTGCTGTGGGATGCTTACGGCCCCTTATGCTTGTGTCTTTCAGGTCGGGCCCTTATAGCTTGTGGGTTGTGGTTCCTCCCGGTCTCACCCGCCCCCACCTCCTCCCTCCCCCCTTTCTATTAAGAGGGATCACGCCAAAAGAGGGATTAAATAGGAGGGATATAGCGGTTTGGGCCGTTAGTGCCTTGTAACCTGCATAAGATTTTGTCTGCTAATCACCATAATGGAGGCTTCTGGGGATAGTGAACTAGGGGCCCCATCTGGGTGGGTGAAGCTCTGCCCCATGTGCGGTACCAGCCCTTTGGGCAGACTCAGCACGGTTTGTGTCACTTGCGCCAGGAGCGTCTTTTTGGAGCATGATCTGGTGGGCGTATCTGCCCCTAGCCCTTTATTGCCTGCGGCCTCTCCAGCTCCCCCGCCACTGCATTCTGCCCCCCAGTGAGGGGGAAGCCAGCAAGCTGATTTGGCATACCGGGTGGCCAGCCGTGAGAGACAGTTATCTTGCACAGCTCCTGGGAAGGCCACGAGTAAGAAGCGGCACATCGAGCCCGGTTACTCAGATTTTTCTGCTGATTATGATGATCTTTTTGGAGGTCTGGGCTCCATGGAGGAAGGCGAGTTGTTTCCTTTTCCACAGGGGATCATTCGGCTGGCTATGACAACGGGCCTGGCTCTTCCTCGGATGAGGATATGTGGCTCCCTGATGATACAGAGAAGTTGCTGACTTCAGTGTTTGAGATGTTGCATATTGTCCCTCTTAAAGCGGCTAAGAGGAAGCAGGGTGATTTATTTTGGCCTGAGAGACAGAGGCTTGTCTTCCCTGAGCAGGCCCATTTTATGGTTTTCAAGGAGTGGGAAAGGCCTAACAAACTACCATCGGGGCCAAAGGGCCTGGACAGGCGGTACCCCTTCCCGGAGGAGTTGGTCCGCCTATGGTCCCGTCCCCCCGATGTGGATTTCCCTGTGTCGGGGTTATCCAACACTACGGTTATGCCGTCACCAGATACTGCTTCATTGCGTGATCCTGCTGACAGGCGTATGGATCAATTAGCTTGCCATGCATTCACATTTGCTGGTGCTTGGTTTCGCCCCGTGTGTGCCCCGGCTATTGTCTCCTTAGCCATCAGAAAGAAGGTGAGACAACTTGTAGACATTGCTAAGTCTCGCAAGCAGGCGGAGGAGTATAAAGACCTCAAAGCTTGCGTGGATTTTTTTGCCTTTGTTGTCTCTGCTATGGACGATGGTGTCCGGCTCGGCGCCAGAGTTTCGGCCCTGCTTGTTGCGCTTCGTCGCTCGCTCTGGTTGCGGCAATGGTCGGCTGATGCCGCGGCCAAGAAGTTGCTCACTAGTATCCCCTTTGTGGGGCACAGGTTATTCGGGGAGCGTCTGGACCTCCTGGTTAAGAATGGGAGACTCCCTCAGCAACGGAAGCCTGCACGGCCCTTTCGGGGTTCCTCTGCCTATCGCTCCTTTCGTGGAGGAAGAGGCGCTTCTTTTTCAGGTGGCCGCAGAGATTCCTGGGGATGAGGTAGGTCCCACGGCCGACCCAATCCCTCCTGGGGATCTAAGTCCAAACCCCCTGCCAAGGTTGCTCAGGCATGAGGAGGCGCCCTCACCTATCCGGGTGGGGGGACGGCTTCTGCTATTTGCTTATATCTGGAGACAGCACGTCTCGGATCGGTGGATTTAGGAGGTGGTGTCCTCCGGTTACAAAATAGAGCTGACAGTCAGGCCGCCCCGAAGATTTCTTCAGTCTCGCATGTCCCAGAATCCTGTGACGGCACAGGGCCTGAGAATGGCCGTACAGCACCTTCTGCGGCTAGGTGTGATTTGCCCTGTACCTCTTCAGGAGCAGGGTAAGGCTTTTTACTCCAACTTATTCATGGTTCCCAAGAAGGATGGAACGTTAAGACCTATCCTGGACCTGAAGGGTCTCAACAGGTTTGAAAGAGTCCGGCATTTCCGCATGGAAACCTTACGGTCAGCGGTGAGCTCGCTTCGGCCCGGCGACTTCATGACCACGGTGGACATCAGGGATGCCTATTTGCACGTCCCAATATCCAAGGGACACCAGAGGTTCCTGAGATTTGCTCTGGAGGGCCAGCATTATCAGTTTGTGGCCCTGCCTTTCGGGATATCCTCAGCCCCCTGGGTTTTCACCAAGGTGCTGGCTGGCATCATGGCTATTCTGAGGACTCAGGGAGTTTGTGTGCTACCTTATCTGGACGATTTACTGATTGCGGCTCGGTCCCTTCAGCAGGCTGAGAGCGACACACGGACGGTGTTATCCACTCTCAAGGAGTTTGGATGGGTAATCAACTACCCCAAGTCTTCGATCACTCCCTCCAGGGTGCGGTACTTCCTGGGCATGACATTGGACACCTCTCCGGTCAAGGTGTTCCTACCACAGCAGAAGGTGGTGGGCCTTCAGACGCAGGTGCAAGCCTTGCTGTCTTGTAAGCGACCTTCGATCCGTCTGGGGATGAAGCTGGTAGGCCTGATGGTCTCCTGCTTCGAGGCTGTGCCCTTCGCTCAGTTCCACATGAGACCTCTTCAATTGAACCTGTTGACCGGCTGGAATCGGATGGAGTCGCTGGAACAGGAATTTTCTCTGTCCCACCCAGGCCGGACAGTCCCTCTTGTGGTGGCTCGACCCCAGGAACCTATTGGTGGGCAAGTCCTTTCTGACTCTCCGGTGGGAGATAGTTACCACGGATGCCAGTCTGACCGGCTGGGGAGGCATTTGGCAGACGCAGAAGTTCCAGGGTCAGTGGGGTCCACAGGAGAACCACTTGCCCATAAATCTCCTGAAGCTGAGAGCGATCCGGTTGGTGCTTCTTCACTTGACTCCCCATCTAAGGGGCCATGGGGTACAGGTTCGCTCGGACAATCAGACGGCTGTCGCCTACATCAATCACCAGGGTGGGACTCGGAGCAAGTGAGCCCTCAAGGAGGTTACCACGTTTCTAACTTGGGCAGAAGAGAATGTTCCCTGCATCTCAGCGGCTTACATCCCCGGGGTGGAAAACCAGGAGGCAGACTCCTTGAGCAGGGGGGCTCTCGTCTGGGGGAATGGTCTCTCAGCAACAAGATCTTTCACGCTCTGTGTCTCTGCTGGGGTCAGCTGGATGTGGACCTGTTTGCGTCCAGACACAATCACAAGCTTCCAAGGTTCGTCTCCCTGTCAAGAGATCCTCTGGCCTTCGCCACAGACGCTCTGGCAATTCCTTGGACGGAGTTCGGGCTCCTTTATGCATTCCCCCGTTTCCACTACTGGGTCGAGTGCTGCGCAAGATAGCTCAGGAGGGGCGCTGGCCACGACGGAGTTGGTTCGCGGACATAGTTCAGATGTCAGTCGATCGCTACATCATGCCCGACGACCCAGGGCTTCTCACACAGGGGTCGCTGCGGCACCCCAATTTACGGACGCTGGCTTTGACGGCCTGGCTATTGAGTCCTTAATCCTGAAAAGGGCCTGTCTGATACGGTTGTGCGTACCATGATTCAGGCACGGAAGAAGTCTTCTTCCATGATATATTACAGAGTTTGGCATGCCTACATTGCTTGGTGTAAATCCAAGAGTTTCCCTTGTCGCACCTTCTCTGTCTCTAGGATCTTGGAGTTTTTACAACACAGTTTAGACTTGGGTCTCCAGCTGAGCACCCTCAAGGGCCAGGTCTCTGCCTTGGCTATCTTTTTCCAGAGATCCTTTGCCAATCATAGATTGATCAAGACCTTTTTCCAGGGAGTCACCCATGTACGTCCACCACGTAAGCCTGTATTACGGGTGTGGGACTTGAATTTGGTACTTTCTGCTCTCCAGGGTCCTCCCTTTGAGCCCTTGTGCGATGCTGCTTTGCCTATTTTGACCCTCAAGGTGGTCTTTTTGGTAGCGATAACCTGGGTGCGTCGCGTGTCGGAGCAGGCCGCGCTTTGTATGAAGCCTCCTTATTTTGAGCTTCATAAGGATAAGGTGGTTTTTCGTTTTAAACCTGATTTTTTACCTAAGGTCATTTCTCCCTTTCACCTTAATGAGGAAGTTGTCTTACCTTCCTTGTGTCCAGCACTGGCTAATTCCAAGGAACGGACCCTCCATGCCCTGGATGTGGTCAGGGCCATTAAGTATTACCTGGCTGCGACTGAATCCTTCACGAAATCAGATTTGCTATTTGTCCTAACAGAGTGTTCTAGGAAGGGCTTGCCACCAGCCAAGTCCACTCTTAGTAAGTGGATCAGACAGGCGGTGGTGCAAGCATATTCTGCCAAGGGGAAGGAGCCCCCTTTTCAGATCACAGCTCATTCTACCAGAGCTATTGGTGCCTCTTGGGCTTTTCAGCACCAGGCATTGGTTGAACAAGTTTGTAAGGCCGCCACTTGGTCTTCAGTTCATACCTTTACCAAGTTTTACAAGGTTGATGTCAGGGCCTCATCTGATGCTGTCTTTGTCCGAAAGGTGCTTCAGGCGGTAGTGAAATGAACTACAGTGTTTCGCACTGGGGATCCCGCCCTAATGGACACTGCTTTTGGATGTCCCACATGTAATTACTCCTCTGACGACCTGAACTGGATATAGTGAAAAATACAACTCTGTGAAACCTGTAGAATTGTTTTTGAATATATCCAGTCCAGGTCATCCCACCCCGCCCTTTGTTCATTATCTCTTGTTTGCCTGTTATGGTGATTACCATTTTTATTTTGGGCCGTTGTCCTTAAGTTTTTGTTGGAGAGAGTACATGCTGAAGCTATGTGAAGTAACATGGTTTCTTGGCCTCCCGGCCTGTCTCTTTTCTTACTGCTTTTTGACCCCTGGAGATTCTAGTGAGACACATGATTTTATAGGGGGCCGGGAGGAGCGACAGCTTTGGATCTTGCAGTCGAGTGCGCCACCTGGTGGCGGAATACCCATATGTAATTACTTCTGGGACGACCTGGACTGGATATATTCAAAAACAATTCTACAGGTGAGTTTCACAGAATTGTATTTTTGGCATCGGGCTGAATTTATTTTCAATACAGACACTTCTCAGCCTCTTAGATGACAATCTGTTATATTCTTCTGCTGCACAGTAAACATGGCTGACTGGCAATTACTTTGTGATGCACTGTAACATTTTTTTTCATGTTTACCCATGTTTATGGATTATCAACTGAAGGGCAGAGAAGTGTCTGGGATGTAAAAATATTCAAGCAGCTTTCATTCCTATCACAAGAGAAGTGACCCAAGCCATGCTAATGCTAGCACCTCAGCACTGGTCCCATTGACAGTCATTGTGCTGGTTTGTAGCCATGGTGTCCATCAGGGGGTGTGGGTTATAATGATGGGATATAAGCAATGCACCTGCCTTCTAGCTAGTGCCCACCCTTGGTGTGGCCAGAATCACTATATCTAAATTCAGGAGCAACATTATCTGTATAGTCCATTCCGCAGAACTCAAAGCTCTCTAAACTCTTCTTTTCAGATGTAAGTTGTGTAACAGCCCTTGAGGATCCACATGCTCTTGGCTCTCTGGTTCCTGACAATCCCAGTATGTCCAAAGTTGGCTGGCCCAATGATGATTTGAAGGAGGCCAATCAGACAATTTCAATCTTGGCACATGCAGTTGGCAATTAAGAATTTGGTTATGGTATTGATAAATTGGGCTTGGTTGCTCCACAGATTAATCAAGCTGTAGGGACTGACAATGCCTATGGATGAGAGGACCTGTTGATGTTCAGGTTTTCTCAGTTTGACCGAACATTAGAAAATCTTCGGTTCGGGAACAGGACCCCGAACCCCAAAAAAGTCAACGGGACCGAACTTGGGTGGTGCAAAATAGCAGTAAAATGGTCGTTATAAGGGTTAGGGGTCTTATTAGTGGAATATCACTACCTAAGATTTACAGTCTGGATTTGCTCATCCCTAGCAAGGCCCAAAAGTGGGCAGAAATTAGGATCTTGTAGTACAACACGAGTAACATTTGAAAAAACGGACTCATATAAGTAAACACATTTAAAGCGGTTTTAAACCAAAACCCACTGAACTTGTGAAATACATTTGGTCAAAGCCCCTGCCGATACTCTCTTCTTAGGGAGAACAAGAAATGCATATTTTTGCTTTTTGAATTGTCCTGGAACATCATTTATTAGCTGTCCCTTTTTTGAGATGGCAGGCATTCAGTCATTGCATAGGTTTGGCAATGACATCATTGCCACACACAACAGTGGCAATGAATGGAGGAGGCGGAGCTCTACAGCTAAAACAGGCGGCATTATCTGAGATTAGACTTAAGCAGGAGCAGTGAAAATTGCCTAAAGGTGCTCTTCATGGGGGGAGCAATTCAGGAGATGCTAGTTAAAAATGTGGGTTTTGGTCCGCTTTAAGTGACCCCTCCTCATTACTACTCCACCCATTACAAATCCAACTTGCCCATATGTCCTACATAATTCCCCAACATACAGTGTTATCATTGGACAATAGGTGCAAATGTAGCTTTCCAGAAGTCGAGAGAAACATTTGCACTCTGTGCAGGGATGGAGTACATAAGCAAGCGAACACTAATGGGGACAGCCATGTGTTTAGGGTTATATTAAATCATTGTGAAAATAAGGCTGTGCAACAAATAGTAAAATAGGACGTGAAACGCTGAGCTAGCATTTTGAAGGATATTACAGGTACAGGATATTGAATCCTGAGGCTGACCCAGCTGTTGCCTAATGCACATTGAAACGCTGTGAATATGCAATATCTAGGCAATCGTCACTTCTTCTGGAGAAAGTCAGTTAGAGGTCATGTTTTGCATAGGTTTCTTAGCAAGTTCCACATTGCATAATAGCACTGTTCCTTCCATAACCCCACCAAAAGTCATTAGGCTCGATTCAGCACCATGTGAGAATGTATTCTGACATGGGACATGGTTTTAGGTTAGAAAAAACATTTTTTGACCCTCTTTCTCAACTCAGAAAATCTTTTTTGAGAGAATTTGGGTTATGTGAGAAAACACATGAACCACAGAAATAAGGGTGCACCACTAATAGTAATTAAATATAGTGTGCTCACTAAAAAATTCAAACCATAGCAAACAGAGCGGACATGCAAAGAAGCATACCTATCTCTAAAAAAGGAGCACCACAAGCTATATGTAGAAATTAATATAATATCATCTTTATTAGTACAAAAACGCACACACAAAAAGCTAAAAAACAATCAGAGACAAACAAATTAAAACCAACCATGCTAGATCAATCTCGTATAATAGTAGACACCCATACAGGTATATCCATATAATCAATACCCCATGTAAAATAAGCCCGCTGAATCTACCCCATAAATAATCTGACTAATGTGCCGGCACAAAACTAAATCCAAAAAAGAACCTAAACCTTTCAAACTCCACCCACCAGTATATTAACAATAAAGTGCTGTAGTGCAAAAAACGTTAACAATAATTAATGAATAAATAAACCAAGTGCATAGAAATTATATACAATGAACAATAATCAATATAAGAGAATAAACAATTAACCACACAGTGAAAATAAGGCTGTGCAACAAATAGTAAAATAGGACGTGAAACGCTGAGCTAGCATTTTGAAGGATATTACAGGTACAGGATATTAAATCCTGAGGCTGACCCAGCTGTTGCCTAATGCACATTGAAACGCTGTGAATATGCAATATCTAGGCAATCGTCACTTCTTCTGGAGAAAGTCAGTTAGAGGTCATGTTTTGCATAGGTTTCTTAGCAAGTTCCACATTGCATAATAGCACTGTTCCTTCCATAACCCCACCACAAGTCATTAGGCTCGATTCAGCACCATGTGAGAATGTATTCTGACATGGGACATGGTTTTAGGTTAGAAAAAACATTTTTTGACCCTCTTTCTCAACTCAGAAGATCTTTTTTGAGAGAATTGGGGTTATGTGAGAAAACACATGAAAATTGTCTCAGAAAGTTAGGGAGTTTTCTTAGGGAGACTTCTGGGCAAAATTGAGTTTTTGGGTGACAGTTTTTTTTCATCTGCTCAGAGCAGGAGAGAAAAGCTGGTTTTAATAACTGCCATACTTTTTAATTGAAAAAAAAGCAATGCCACTCATTCCATCATGTTTTTCTTAATGAAAATGATTTTTTCTTTCTTTTAATTTTTAAGAAGAAATTCTCCCTACCTAAACTAACCAGCATGGGCACCAGGCATAGAGGCTGGTAATTGCAGTAAAGTGTCCAGCTCACAGAAGGTTAAAACATAGCTTTTACTCTCATCAGTTAAAACAGCATTGTTCCATACACGAAATATAGCCTTGTGTCAGCATACATCATAAAGACTACATCATGTATGACTAAGGGCTATATGTAGCCTGAAACGCGTAAGGGGCGGGAGGGAAGGGGCTGTGCGATCTTTATGATGTATGCTGACACAAGGCTATATTTCGTGTATGGAACGATGCTGTTTTAACTGATGAGAGTAAAAGCTATGTTTTAACCTTCTGTGAGCTGGACACTTTACTGCAATTACTTTGGAAATACCTCAAGAGATTTCAAGGTCCGGGCTTTGAAGGATAAAATGGGTGAGCTGGTTATATTGCAACTGTTTGGAATAGAGGCTGGTAACCCAGGGCTCAAAGCCCGACTGGGCGCCCCCTAGCCCTGCTATTATACCAGCCCTTATGCCCTGTCTGTTGCCCACAGCAACTCCGGAAGAACACTGGGCCCATACCTGTGCCTCAGAAGGAGTGCGGCCAATCAGACGGGGATCATTCCATGTCATCCTTGTGAGTTAGGTTTATTTAGTCTAGAAAAAAGACGATTGAGGGGTGATCTAATAACTATGTATAAATATATTCGGGGTCAATACAAAGATCTGTCCCACAATCTATTTATACCCCGGAGTGTAACCATAACCCGGGGGCATCCACTAAGGTTAGAGGAAAGGTGTTTTCTCCACCGACATAGGAGGGGATTCTTCTCTGTAAGAGCAGTGAGACTATGGAACTCGCTGCCAGAGGAGGTAGTAATGATGGATACATTAAAAACGTTCAAAAGTGGCCTTGATGCCTTCCTGGCATGTAATAACATTTCCAGCCATGGCTACTAGACCACTGGAAGGAATTAAACAGGCTGAACTGAATGGACTAAAGTCTTTATTCAGCAGCACATACTATGTTACTATGTTACTATGTTACTTGTGAACTGTTATAGGGGTCCCCTGGAGTTTCAATCAGACATTTTGTCCCGCTGTCCCCATAATAACTCTGGGGATGCCTAAAGGTCCCACTTCACCAACTGTGGCAATTCAGGGCACACAACTTGCTCGGCAGTAAGAACATGTAAAAAAGTTGTGATATTCAAAAATGAAAATGCCAAAACAAGTTATGATTCATAATAAAAGAGAAAATATTTGACAGAAAGGGGAGGATTGCAGAGGTTTCCTGATTCTCCAGGCAGCACGTCCTGACATTCTGGAACCAGGAATGGAAATCTCTGGATAAAAGAAATTATTTTATTAAGTATCGCAGCATATCTAAAAATGCCAAGATAAGATGCTCGTGAAAGGGCAGATAACAAACTATTGCATTATTTATCATGATATATATATATATATATATCCAATTTAGACAAGCTAGATGGGCAGCACTAGCCTTTATTGCCACACACAGTATTCCACACTAATCCAAAAGGTAATGGTGTGCACAATACCCCCAGCAACAAACAATCAAATACCAAAAGAAGAAAGGGGATCCCACACTTCCCCAAAAAGTGTCTATGAAATAGATGGCACCACCCTCAAAAGTATAAGAAATCATGCAATCGCCCTGAGGAAGTAGTGCAGGTGACACTACGACACGCGCTGGCGTATCACCCTTGTGGGGGTGCTCCAGTTGGTCTGTATACACATTTTTTTGCTTTGTTATCCTTTTGCTTACTCTGGCTCGTTCTCCTGCTTTATGGTATGAGTTATATTTATCAATTAAGATTGTTAGTTATGGAATTGTGACTTCCTAATATTATTGCACTGGTTAGTGCTTACTTTGCACATTTTTGCACATTTAGTGCATATTTTGCACAATTCTGATTGTTTACTTATTTTTAGAAATAGGTGATATAACTTTTATTATGGTTTCTATCAGACCACTGTTTAATTGTGTAATTGTTATGATGTCTTTTTATCATATATATATATATATATATATATATATATATATATATATATATATATATATATATATATATATATATATATATCATATATATTAAAGGGATTACAGTGATGTCAGTAACAAGATATTTCTTGGAATGTTTGGAAAAACAGCAGCCTATGGGGTGTGCAGAAACATTTGACTAACAATTTAGCATACTCCATATGGCACTGATGTTTGCAAACACCCACTCTGGAGTCTATGAGACTCCAGGTCAGGCTTACTCCCTCCCCCTGAGGTTTCCCGAACTGGGATGCCCCGCTGTGTGAAACTTCCCAGGGCGCCCGATATTCTTACTTACATCACTCGTCTTTCTTCTTGGCTAAGACCCCTATGCTGCAATGAAATGGCTGTGCAGGGTCGTGCACAGCTGAAGTGAGAAAGTGATGCCGCGCTCCGCTCTAGTGCAGCTAGCCACACTGTGTGCTCGAAGAGGGGTGAGTTAGCTTGGCGTTCTGGGGGGTTTCACAAAGTGGGGCACACAAAAACCAGGGTGCACCAGGGGGAAGAACCAGATCCCAGGATAGTGAAAATTCAGGGTTTTTGTTCACCTTAAAACAATGATCCTTGCTTCATTGGTAAAATGATTTTTTGGGGGAAAATGTGTTACAAATCCTTTTTATTGCACTTTTTCATTAAACAGCTCATTGAGACACAGGTTGCAAGAGTTACACTTACTTCATCAAATCTTTAGCATAACCCTCATTTTTTATGGCGGAATACAAGACACAAGTTGCCCTAGAAACTAACATTAATTGTGATGAAGCAGATCACCCTAGACCAAAGTTTCCCAAACTATTTTTTTAACAACTATACCTTTTTTATAGTTATCTCAAGTACCAGTCAATATACCAATATAGACTTTATGAGAAGGTTTACAGGGGATCACTCCTAAAGAGGGTCTAAAGGTATATACACCACTTAGCCCAGTGGTGCAGGCCAGCATCCCAAACATCAGTATTTTAAACATTTTTTTAAACTTTGCAGCATATATTTAAACCAGGGGCCATCAGCCTGTAGCTTGGAAGCCACAATTCAGAGTTGAACAGAGGGATATGCTGACTTGCCTAGGCTCTGTTTCTGAGCCTCCCTATATGTATTACATTCCTGTTCTCCATAGAGGATGGAAGCAGGGAAAACCATTAGCTACACTGGAGCACAGAGACTTGGTTGCACGGCTCATGTTTTGTAAGAAAACCCTGATCTGGAGATTGGAGGAATTAGACGGCCAGGGCCCTGGGGGGAATGCTGCTCCCTAAGGTTCCCCTGAGCGATGTGAAGAACATGTATGTGAAGGCTAGTTACAAATCCTTCTATTGTAGAGTCTCCCTCTCAGCCTAGAAACCTCCCCTGTGTTCTTCCCATGCCTTTACAATAGTACAGCTTGAGTATCAATGATTTGCCCATATCCACCCCTGCTCATGATCTGTGCATGGAGATCTATAGTATTGTCCTGGAACTCACTTGTTGACATTGGGGGTGGGGAACAGTGGGGTCATGGTCTGGGAACCAGTAAAATCCATGGACGATTTTTGGCCCTTGAAATTCTTCTATTTCGGAGAGGGAAGTTGCTGCTGAGGCCCACACTTCTCATCTGGAGGAGGATCTAGAATTTTGTTGTGTCTTGTGGTCTTTTCTTGTAGAACAGAATATTCAATAAGGGAGTCTCTGGACTGACTACCTCATTTCCCAACAGGGATTACCTTTTACCACCTCGCCAATGTATACCGATAAGGCATACTACAATTTGTAATATGCCTTATCGGTATACAATGGCGTGGGGGTAAACGGTGAGCCCCCAATAATCCCTGTTGGGAAATGAGGAAGTCAGTCCAGAGACTCCCTTATTGAATATTCTGTTGTATATAGGGGGCCACCATACTAGCCAGCCCATTCAAAAAATCTGCCACTTTACCTATTTCCATAATTTCCATGTCCAGTATACGGTTGGTCAGGTCAATTCTTGGATTTAACCCCGAGAGGGGTGACAATCCTGATAAAAAATACTCTTTTCTTGTGGACCCTTTAGCATATTGCATGACTTATTGGTATTGTTCTCCGTAAATCTCTTGCTCACATGACTTTACCACAATAACACTTTCACTTTTAACCCAATTAATATCAATTGATTTGGCTTATCATATGTTTTAGACATTAACAGATCATTCCCATAATAAGTATCAGGCTCTATTTGTGGTTATTATGTGGTTACATTGATGCTTCATCATCAACTTCTTCAGATTTTTTTTCTTTTGGCAAGAGAACGTGTTTATCCTTGATCCCTATATAGTTTACAAATCAAATTCTTCCCCCCGTGAGAAAACAAACCCAAATAAACCCAACAAATACTAGAATGTCAAAAAATATTAGGTTTACTAGAGACTATAGTGGTGACAGTGCCTAGAGCGGCATTCCTTTTATCAATGAAAAATAGTACGCTGATAGTGGGTCATTCAACCGTCATGTGAGCTGTAAAATCATGGCTTTTCATTATGAATTCAATCTCCAACATCTCCAATCATGTGACTTGCCGAAAATACACATCATCGAGTTGCATCCAGAACCCTGACGAGATTTTAGGCAATGGCTCTGAATCAACCCCATTGTGTCCAGTTTAGGGTACCAAGCAAGTGAAGGAGACAGTTCTCTCAAAGTGAAGGAGACAGTGAAACTTGAGCATGCCCAAGGGGGAGCAATTAAGTTAATAAATGAAATAGGGGGACTAGAATACTCAGAAAGATTGTCAAAATAGTGATTATTTAATTTGGGAAAAAACTTGAGGGGTGATATAATAACTATATTTAAATATATTTGGGGCAATATCAAGATCGGCCCCATGATAGATTTATATTTAGGGCTGTAGCTATAACACAGGGGCATCTGCTAAGGTTAGAGGAAAGACACTTTTTGTACCAACATACTGTAGATGGGAATTCTTTACTGTAAGAGAGTGGTGAGACTATGGAACTCTCTGGCCGAGGAGTTAGTCAAGAGAAAAAAATCCTAAGGAATTCCAAGTGGCATGAATACCTCCATTTAGTGTAATAACATTGCCAACACTGTGAGTTGTTTTGTAACAAGTTGAATTAAATGAACCTGAGCATTTTTCAGCCTTACAAACTATATTACTAGTATTTGTGAAACTAGTGCCTCTAGCCACAAAAAACACCAATAGCTTTGTAGTGTACATATGACTTTACCACAATAACACTTTCACTTTTAACCCAATTAATATCAATTGATTTGGCTTATCATATGTTTTAGACATTAACAGATCATTCCCATAATAAGTATCAGGCTCTATTTGTGGTTATTATGTGGTTACATTGATGCTTCATCATCAACTTCTTCAGATTTTTTTTCTTTTGGCAAGAGAACGTGTTTATCCTTGATCCCTATATAGTTTACAAATCAAATTCTTCCCCCCGTGAGAAAACAAACCCAAATAAACCCAACAAATACTGGAATGTCAAAAAATATTAGGTTTACTAGAGACTATAGTGGTCACAGTGCCTAGAGCGGCATTCCTTTTATCAATGAAAAATAGTACGCTGATAGTGGGTCATTCAACCGTCATGTGAGCTGTAAAATCACTCACTATGAATTCAATCTCCAACAAATAAATCTCAGAAGTGGCTTTGAATCATGTGACTTGCCGAAAATACACATCATCGAGTTGCATCCAGAACCCTGACGAGATTTTAGGCAATGGCTCTGAATCAACTCCATTGTGTCCAGTTTAGGGTACCAAGCAAGTGAAGGAGACAGTTCTCTCAAAGTGAAGGAGACAGTGAAACTTGAGCATGCCCAAGGGGGAGCAATTAAGTTATTAAATGAAATAGGGGGACTAGAATACTCAGAAAGATTGTCAAAATAGTGATTATTTAATTTGGGAAAAAACTTGAGGGGTGATATAATAACTATATTTAAATATATTTGGGGCAATATCAAGATCGGCCCCATGATAGATTTATATTTAGGGCTGTAGCTATAACACAGGGGTAGGGATGAGCGAATCGATCCGGACGAACCCGGATTCGATCCGAATTTCAGGAAAAATTCGATTCGGATCGAATCCGAATTTCCCCGCGATTCGATCGCTCGAAGTTTTCCTTTAACATCCATTCATTTACATTACAGGCATTCTAAGATGGCGGACGGGACATGTCCGGACATCAACCCCGCGCCAGTGCAAGCTGGGACAGTCACATGCAGCCTATCAGCAGCCAGCAAGCCCGGTGACGTCACAGCGGTATTTAAGGCCGGCTATCTTGCTTTCCTGCCTCATTTCTCTATTGCATTCGTGAGAGACAGAACGTTGTGTAGCTGAGGGAGTGACGCAGTTAGACAGGCAGGGACAGACAGGGACAGGCTGGAGACAGGCAGGAGACAGACAGGAGACAGACAGAAAGTCAGCGAAAAACAGGGAAAGGTAGAAAAATCGGAGGCTGTCAGCCTGTCACAGGGAGTTTTTTTTTTTTTTTTCATCCAGCCTGACAGGCTTTGTTAGCGTTTTCAGGCTGCTTATACTAACTAACTGTGCATATATACTGAACTGATCTTAAGTCTGCTGTGAGGCATCCCATTCTGTGACTACAGCAGCCTCTGTTTAAGACCATATAACCATTTGCTCTTATTATATTTGAAATTAGCCTGATAAAGACACTTTTGCTGGGCATAGTACTTCTGGACCCTGCCAGGGCATCCCATTCTGTGACTACAGCAGCCTCTGTTTAAGACCATATAACCATTTGCTCTTATTATATTTGAAATTAGCCTGATAAAGACACTTTTGCTGGGCATAGTACTTCTGGACCCTGCCAGGGCATCCCATTCTGTGACTACAGCAGCCTCTGTTTAAGACCATATAACCATTTGCTCTTATTATATTTGAAATTAGCCTGATAAAGACACTTTTGCTGGGCATAGTACTTCTGGACCCTGCCAGGGCATCCCATTCTGTGACTACAGCAGCCTCTGTTTAAGACCATATAACCATTTGCTCTTATTATATTTGAAATTAGCCTGATAAAGACACTTTTGCTCGGCATAGTACTTCTGGACCCTGCCAGGGCATCCCATTCTGTGACTACAGCAGCCTCTGTTTAAGACCATATAACCATTTGCTCTTATTATATTTGAAATTAGCCTGATAAAGACACTTTTGCTGGGCATAGTACTTCTGGACCCTGCCAGGGCATCCCATTCTGTGACTACAGCAGCCTCTGTTTAAGACCATATAACCATTTGCACTTATTATAATTGAAATTAGGCCTGATAAAGACACTTTTGCTCGGCATAGTACTTCTGGACCCTGCCAGGGCATCCCATTCTGTGACTACAGCAGCCTCTGTTTAAGACCATATAACCATTTGCTCTTATTATATTTGAAATTAGCCTGATAAAGACACTTTTGCTGGGCATAGTACTTCTGGACCCTGCCAGGGCATCCCATTCTGTGACTACAGCAGCCTCTGTTTAAGACCATATAACCATTTGCACTTATTATAATTGAAATTAGGCCTGATAAAGACACTTTTGCTGGGCATAGTACTTCTGGACCCTGCCAGGGCATCCCATTCTGTGACTACAGCAGCCTCTGTTTAAGACCATATAACCATTTGCTCTTATTATATTTGAAATTAGCCTGATAAAGACACTTTTGCTCGGCATAGTACTTCTGGACCCTGCCAGGGCATCCCATTCTGTGACTACAGCAGCCTCTGTTTAAGACCATATAACCATTTGCTCTTATTATATTTGAAATTAGCCTGATAAAGACACTTTTGCTGGGCATAGCACTTCTGGACCCTGCCAGGGCATCCCATTCTGTGACTACAGCAGCCTCTGTTTAAGACCATATAACCATTTGCACTTATTATAATTGAAATTAGGCCTGATAAAGACACTTTTGCTGGGCATAGTACTTCTGGACCCTGCCAGGGCATCCCATTCTGTGACTACAGCAGCCTCTGTTTAAGACCATATAACCATTTGCTCTTATTATATTTGAAATTAGCCTGATAAAGACACTTTTGCTGGGCATAGTACTTCTGGACCCTGCCAGGGCATCCCATTCTGTGACTACAGCAGCCTCTGTTTAAGACCATATAACCATTTGCACTTATTATAATTGAAATTAGGCCTGATAAAGACACTTTTGCTGGGCATAGTACTTCTGGACCCTGCCAGGGCATCCCATTCTGTGACTACAGCAGCCTCTGTTTAAGACCATATAACCATTTGCTCTTATTATATTTGAAATTAGCCTGATAAAGACACTTTTGCTCGGCATAGTACTTCTGGACCCTGCCAGGGCATCCCATTCTGTGACTACAGCAGCCTCTGTTTAAGACCATATAACCATTTGCTCTTATTATATTTGAAATTAGCCTGATAAAGACACTTTTGCTGGGCATAGTACTTCTGGACCCTGCCAGGGCATCCCATTCTGTGACTACAGCAGCCTCTGTTTAAGACCATATAACCATTTGCACTTATTATAATTGAAATTAGGCCTGATAAAGACACTTTTGCTGGGCATAGTACTTCTGGACCCTGCCAGGGCATCCCATTCTGTGACTACAGCAGCCTCTGTTTAAGACCATATAACCATTTGCTCTTATTATATTTGAAATTAGCCTGATAAAGACACTTTTGCTGGGCATAGTACTTCTGGACCCTGCCAGGGCATCCCATTCTGTGACTACAGCAGCCTCTGTTTAAGACCATATAACCATTTGCACTTATTATAATTTAAAATTAGGCCTGATAAAGACACTTTTGCTGGGCATAGTACTTCTGGACCCTGCCAGGGCATCCCATTCTGTGACTACAGCAGCCTCTGTTTAAGACCATATAACCATTTGCTCTTATTATATTTGAAATTAGCCTGATAAAGACACTTTTGCTGGGCATAATACTTCTGGACCCTGCCAGGGCATCCCATTCTGTGACTACAGCAGCCTCTGTTTAAGACCATATAACCATTTGCTCTTATTATATTTGAAATTAGCCTGATAAAGACACTTTTGCTGGGCATAGTACTTCTGGACCCTGCCAGGGCATCCCATTCTGTGACTACAGCAGCCTCTGTTTAAGACCATATAACCATTTGCACTTATTATAATTGAAATTAGGCCTGATAAAGACACTTTTGCTGGGCATAGCACTACTTGTCCCTGCCAGGTGTACTTACTGCTGGTTTTTAGGGCATCCCATTCTGTGACTACAGCAGCCTCTATTTAAGAACCTAACCATTTGCACCTATTCTAATTGAAATTAGGCATGATAAAGACACTTTTGCTGTGCATAGTCTTACTGCTGCCTGCCAGGTGCTCTCTGGTTTTTGGGACATCCCATTCTGTAACATACCATTAGCCTCTGCATTTACTGTATGCTGCACAGTTATTTAAAAAAATTTGGCCTGTATGAGCCTGCTAACACACTGCTGCTGTGTGCATATATACTGATCTCAAGTCTGCTGGGGGCATCCCATTCTGTAACATACCATTAGCCTCTGCATTTACTGTAAGCTGCACAGTTATTTAAAGAAATTTGGCCTGTATGAGCCTGCTTACACACTGCTGCTGTGTGCATATATACTGTTCTCAAGTCAGCTTTGGGGCATCCCATTCTGTAACATACCATTAGCCTCTGCATTTACTGTAAGCTGCACAGTTATTTAAAGAAATTTGGCCTGTATGAGCCTGCTAACACACTGCTGCTGTGTGCATATATACTGATCTCAAGTCTGCTTGGGGCATCCCATTCTGTAACATAACATAACCTACCTACCATACTAAGCAGCTCTCTTATTTAAACTAAGCAGGCCTCTTGGAGGCTGATTGTCCACTTTTGGGTGTGCATTTATATTCGGTTTCATATACAGTGGGGTATCCCAATTTGTAAGATAACCTACCCCAACCATGTAAACTAAATAGGCCTGTTGCAGCCTGAGTTTCTCTGCTTGCGTATGGCCTGCATTACAATCTGTCTCTTTCAATGACACTGCTGCCTGGGGTATCCCAATTTGTAAGATAACCTACCCCAACCATGTAAACTAAAGGTTACGTCCTTCCAGAAGGAAAACTTATGCCGAACACTATTTTTGTTAGGGGCATTGACCTTTGGATTGATCGGCATGAAATTCATTTTTTTTTTTCAAAGTATGGCGCTGTAAAGAAGGTCAAAATGATGTCTCATACTTGGATTATTGTTACTTTTTGTTCAGCTTGAAATATAACAGGCCACACGGGCATCCCAAGGCACATGCTATTTTAAACCTATCTGTTATACAACATAAGCGTTGATCAGGCTACTTCAGTTTGCACTTGTTTTTGACTGCTTTTAATAAACCAGGCCGCAGGGCACCCCAAAGCTGCACCTTGCACCCTATCTGGTATACAACATAAGCGTTGATCAGCATCAGCTTCATTAAGCTACTTCAGTTTGCACTTCCTTTTTGACTGCTTTCATTTAACCAGGCCGCAGGGCACCCCAAAGCTGCACCTTGCACCCTACCTGTTTATACTAAATAAGCATCTACAGCCTCAGCTTTATTAAGTTATTGCATTTTGAATTGGTTTTGGTCTGCTTTAAATACACCAGGCCGCAGGGCATCCCAAACCTGCATGTTGCACCCCATCTGTTATACTAAATAAGCGTTGATCAGCATCAGCTTTATTAAGCTATTGCATTTTGCATTGGTTTTTGTACTGCTGCCAAAACACTAGCCCATATGGGCATCCCAAACCAGCACATGTCACCCTATCTGTTATACTAAATAAGCTTCTACAGGCCCTTTTTTTATTTATTTATTTTTATTGATATAGAGCTGCAATAGCTTATATTGTGAGGTTAATTTGCCATTTTGCAGCATAATATAGAGCAGCCCCTGTGTAAATCTGAGGGGCAATAGCTTATATAGTGAGGTAAATTTGCCATTTTGCTTCGTTATATAGAGCAGGCCCTGTGTAAATCTGAGGGGCAATAGCTTATATTGTGAGGTTAATTTGCCATTTTGCAGCATAATATAGAGCAGGCCCTGTGTAAATCTGAGGGGCAATAGCTTATATTGTGAGGTTAATTTGCCATTTTGCAGCATAATATAGAGCAGCCCCTGTGTAAATCTGAGGGGCAATAGCTTATATTGTGAGGTAAATTTGCCATTTTGCAGCATAATATAGAGCAGCCCCTGTGTAAATCTGAGGGGCAATAGCTTATATAGTGAGGTAAATTTGCCATTTTGCTTCGTTATATAGAGCAGCCCAGTTGCCATCTAAATCAACTACTGTCCGGCCAGTACAGCTTTTCCAGGGCAAACTCTGCTATTTGCGGGCACAAGTCAAGTTTGGCTTCCCAGCAAATCCAGTGGATCTTGAAGGTGTGTTGGCATGGTCATGTCAAGGTATGACATGACCTGCTGTTTGAGGTCCAGCTCCAGGTCTTCCTGCTGCTCATGAGTAGACTCACTATGCAGGTGTAGAAAGCTACTCACTAGCGACTGAAGACTGAGGCTGCTGCTGATGGAGCTGCTGCTGCTGCTCCTTCCACCCCCCCAGCAGCCATGGCAGTGGAAGGTGATCGCAGACTTCCCCCCGAGTCAGACCTGCGGGAGTATGGGCCATGGCGCAGATAGACATCGCCCAACTGACTACGTGGGATGTCTCTGTAGTAGGTCAGTTTGTCCTCCCTCTCAGTGGGCGTAAAAAATGCCCCCATTTTGTGCCGGAAGCGAGGGTCCAATAAGTTGGAGAGCCAGAAGTCTTCCCGCTGACAAATGGAGACAATTCTGCGCTCACTAGTACGCATGCATGTGAGCATGCATCGTGCCATTTGTGCAAGTGACTCGGAGGGACTACCTGTCTCCATCTCCACTGTAAACTGCCATGGTGTGTCTGGGTCCTCTGTCTCGCCTTACTCACAACCCTATAGCTCCTGTGGCTGCTCCTGCTCCTCCTCTCCTGTCAGATGACTAGATAAAATGGTCATTTTGTGAAACCTAAACTGTGGTTTGCTGTGCCCCACCCCCTCCTCCTCCTCCACTTCAGCCCCCACAGGCTTCATGTGGCTGTGAAATGTATGTGCCATGTCTCCAGTGCCCTGACCAGCCATGGTTTTCAACATGTGTTGTAGTACATGAAGCAGTGGAATCTCATCGTTCATCTCATAGTCCTGGCAACTGACTAATAACGTAGCTTCCTCAAAGGGCCTGAGCAAACGGTCGGTGTCACGTATGAGCTGCCAATGGTTTACATTGAATTTACACAGGGGTGTCCCCCTATCCGTTTGGATCATCCAGAAATCCGTGATGGCTTTTCTCTGTTCCTATAGTGCAGTGGTCCTCAACCCTGTCCTCAAGGCCCACCAACATGTCATGTTTTTTGGATCTCCAAATAGCCAGCTCTATTGCTCTGCAGCTGCACTAATTACTCCACCTGTGCATCTTTGTGGAGATCTGCAAAACCTGGCCTGTTGGTGGGCCTTGAGGACAGGGTTGGGGACCACTGCTATAGTGGATCCTGCATATGGAGGGTGGAATTCCAACGGGTGGAAACATCGCAAATCAGACTATGGTGGGGTACACCGTTGTGACGCTGAGGCTCAATAAGGTTGTGCTTGGTGGTGTAGGAGTGCCAGAAGTGCATGCTAACTTTCTTTCCTGTTGTTCTTTCAGATGGGGGCAAGACTTAAAAACTAGACTGAACACGTGTGCCATGTCAGGACGCATGACTCTGGCTTCCTTGTCGCAGCGCAAACAAGATGTTCTTCCAAGTGTAATGCAGCAGGCTGGACTTATGGTGACGCTGTCTTAGAGGAGAAATCCCTCAAACATCAAGATTAAAAATTCCAAGAATTTTTGAGGGCTAATTATTCAGAGGCAAATGATAGCTAGTTGTTTCTGATTTAATTACAAGGTGGAAACACACCCTCAAACAAAACTTCACTTTGGCAATACTATTGCATTTGTCTATTCATAATTTTATGTATATACACTAACTAACCTACTTTTTCTCCACAGGATGCTGCATGAAACACTGCCACATCGCTGAGTAGCTGATTTTTCCGAACAACAGTCCGCAATAATCTGCTGCTGCTGCCGCCGCCACCGCCGCAGACTCCAGGGACCCTCTTCCACTACCTCGGCTTGCAACACCTCCTCCCACGACACTCTCCTCATCACTAATTGCCGGCTAGTGGAAGAAGAGGCGAGTGTCTCCTCCACTTCTTGGCTGGGCAGTAGCTGCTGAATTTTATGATTATCAGATCTTCATCAATGGATAGTGGAGCTGAACCCAAAGCATAAAAGACAGACAACAGACAGTTGACTGGGGGTGTCAGATGCCACTTGTGATGCAGTGGACTGCTTTTGCAGCACTTCCAGACAAAGTTGCTTCATTGGCTGACACAATGACTGGTAAAGCTGTGGAACATATGGTTTAAAAGCAAAAATAACCATTTGTTTTTATATGAAAAAGACCCTGGTTTATACATAGTTTTTGTTTTTTCCAGAGACTGCCCTGCGTGGAAATGAATGGCGCATGGATCATCCAAGCTTTCCTCCCAACAATGCCTGATGTATTCCAGTAGATTGATGACGGGGCCAGACCTACACTAAAGAAAGATGGATAGTGCAAAACAGATTTAAGGCGCTGCTCTCCAGTTACAGTAATTCCTCCGCATCGGACCACAAGTAAGTATTAATAAAAAATCCTTTACGTTACTCTTACTTTTTATTAATATTCTTCGGATAAGACGGATCAGACATGATTCCAGATTAAAAATTCCAAGAATTTTTGAGGGCTAATTAGTCAGAGGCAATGATACCTTCTTGTTTCTGATTTAATTAAAAGGTGGAAACACACCCTCAAACAAAACTTCACTTTGGCAATACTTTTGCATTTGTTAATTCATAATTTTATGTAGATATTACTAACTAAGCTACTTTTTCTCCACATGACTCTCCACAGGGTGTTATTCATCCAATTTTTGGGCTCCTGAAGCCAACCCCAGGGTCTCTTTAAAGTAATGTTTGGGCTCCTGCTGCTGCTGCTGCTGCCAACTTCTGCCAACTCCAGGGTGTGATTCATCCAATTTTTGGGCTCCTGAAGCCAACTCCAGTGTATATTTGGGCTCCTGCTGCTGCCAACTCCAGGGTGTGAATCATGCAATTTTTGGGCTCCTGAAGCCAACCCCAGTGTCTCTTTAAAGTAATATTTGGGCTCCTGCTGCTGCCAACTCCAGGGTGTGATTCATCCAATTTTTGGGCTCCTGAAGCCAACCCCAGTGTCTCTTTAAAGTAATGTTGGGGCTCCTGCTGCTGCTGCTGCCAACTTCTGCCAACTCCAGGGTGTGATTCATCCAATTTTTGGGCTCCTGAAGCCAACCCCAGTGTCTCTTTAAAGTAATATTTGGGCTCCTGCTGCTGCCAACTCCAGGGTGTGATTCATCCAATTTTTGGGCTCCTGAAGCCAACTCCAGTGTATATTTGGGCTCCTGCTGCTGCTGCTGCCAACTCCAGGGTGTGATTCATCCAATTTTTGGGCTCCTGAAGCCAACCCCAGTGTATATTTGGGCTCCTGCTGCTGCCAACTCCAGGGTGTGATTCATCCAATTTTTGGGCTCCTGAAGCCAACCCCAGGGTCTCTTTAAAGTAATATTTGGGCTCCTGCTGCTGCTACTGCCAACTTCTGCCAACTCCAGGGTGTGATTCATCCAATTTTTGGGCTCCTGAAGCCAACCCCAGGGTCTCTTTAAAGTAATATTTGGGCTCCTGCTGCTGCTGCTGTCAACTCCTGCCAACTCCAGGGTGTGATTCATCCAATTTTTGGGCTCCTGAAGCCAACCCCAGGGTCTCTTTAAAGTAATATTTGGGCTCCTGCTGCTGCTACTGCCAACTTCTGCCAACTCCAGGGTGTGATTCATCCAATTTTTGGGCTCCTGAAGCCAACCCCAGGGTCTCTTTAAAGTAATATTTGGGCTCCCGCTGCTGCTACTGCCAACTTCTGCCAACTCCAGGGTGTGATTCATCCAATTTTTGGGCTCCTGAAGCCAACCCCAGGGTCTCTTTAAAGTAATATTTGGGCTCCTGCTGCTGCTGCTGTCAACTCCTGCCAACTCCAGGGTGTGATTCATCCAATTTTTGGGCTCCTGAAGCCAACCCCAGGGTCTCTTTAAAGTAATGTCTGGGCTCCTGCTGCCAACTCCAGGGTGTGATTCATCCAATTTTTGGGCTCCTGAAGCCAACCCCAGTGTATATTTGGGCTCCTGCTGCTGCCAACTCCAGGGTGTGATTCATCCAATTTTTGGGCTCCTGAAGCCAACCCCAGGGTCTCTTTAAAGTAATGTCTGGGCTCCTGCTGCTGCTGCCAACTCCAGGGTGTGATTCATCCAATTTTTGGGCTCCTGAAGCCAACCCCAGTGTATATTTGGGCTCCTGCTGCTGCCAACTCCAGGGTGTGATTCATCCAATTTTTGGGCTCCTGAAGCCAACCCCAGGGTCTCTTTAAAGTAATATTAGGGCTCCTGCTGCTGCTGCTGCCAACTCCAGGGTGTGATTCATCCAATTTTTGGGCTCCTGAAGCCAACCCCAGTGTATATTTGGGCTCCTGCTGCTGCCAACTCCAGGGTGTGATTCATCCAATTTTTGGGCTCCTGAAGCCAACCCCAGTGTCTCTTTAAAGTAATATTTGGGCTCCTGCTGCTGCTGCTGCTGCTGCCAACTTCTGCCAACTCCAGGGTGTGATTCATCCAATTTTTGGGCTCCTGAAGCCAACCCCAGTGTCTCTTTAAAGTAATATTTGGGCTCCTGCTGCTGCTGCTGCCAACTCCAGGGTGTGATTCATCCAATTTTTGGGCTCCTGAAGCCAACCCCAGGGTCTCTTTAAAGTAATATTTGGGCTCCTGCTGCTGCTGCTGCTGCCAACTCCAGGGTGTGAATCATCCAATTTTTGGGCTCCTGAAGCCAACCCCAGGGTCTCTTTAAAGTAATGTTTGGGCTCCTGTTGCTGCTGCTGCCAACTCCTGCCAACTCCAGGGTGTGATTCATCCAATTTTTGGGCTCCTGAAGCCAACCCCAGGGTCTCTTTAAAGTAATATTTGGGCTCCTGCTGCTGCTGCTGTCAACTCCTGCCAACTCCAGGGTGTGATTCATCCAATTTTTGGGCTCCTGAAGCCAACCCCAGGGTCTCTTTAAAGTTAATGTTTGGGCTCCTGTTGCTTCTGCTGCCAACTCCTGCCAACTCCAGGGTGTGATTCATCCAATTTTTGGGCTCCTGAAGCCAACCCCCGGGTCTCTTTAAAGTAATATTTGGGCTCCTGCTGCTGCTACTGCCAACTTCTGCCAACTCCAGGGTGTGATTCATCCAATTTTTGGGCTCCTGAAGCCAACCCCAGGGTCTCTTTAAAGTAATATTTGGGCTCCTGCTGCTGCTGCTGTCAACTCCTGCCAACTCCAGGGTGTGATTCATCCAATTTTTGGGCTCCTGAAGCCAACCCCAGGGTCTCTTTAAAGTAATGTCTGGGCTCCTGCTGCTGCTGCCAACTCCAGGGTTTGATTCATCCAATTTTTGGGCTCCTGAAGCCAACCCCAGGGTATATTTGGGCTCCTGCTGCTGCCAACTCCAGGGTGTGATTCATCCAATTTTTGGGCTCCTGAAGCCAACCCCAGGGTCTCTTTAAAGTAATGTCTGGGCTCCTGCTGCTGCTGCCAACTCCAGGGTGTGATTCATCCAATTTTTGGGCTCCTGAAGCCAACCCCAGTGTATATTTGGGCTCCTGCTGCTGCCAACTCCAGGGTGTGATTCATCCAATTTTTGGGCTCCTGAAGCCAACCCCAGGGTCTCTTTAAAGTAATATTAGGGCTCCTGCTGCTGCTGCTGCCAACTCCAGGGTGTGATTCATCTAATTTTTGGGCTCCTGAAGCCAACCCCAGTGTATATTTGGGCTCCTGCTGCTGCCAACTCCAGGGTGTGATTCATCCAATTTTTGGGCTCCTGAAGCCAACCCCAGTGTCTCTTTAAAGTAATATTTGGGCTCCTGCTGCTGCTGCTGCTGCTGCTGCCAACTTCTGCCAACTCCAGGGTGTGATTCATCCAATTTTTGGGCTCCTGAAGCCAACCCCAGTGTCTCTTTAAAGTAATATTTGGGCTCCTGCTGCTGCTGCTGCCAACTCCAGGGTGTGATTCATCCAATTTTTGGGCTCCTGAAGCCAACCCCAGGGTCTCTTTAAAGTAATATTTGGGCTCCTGCTGCTGCTGCCAACTCCAGGGTGTGAATCATCCAATTTTTGGGCTCCTGAAGCCAACCCCAGGGTCTCTTTAAAGTAATGTTTGGGCTCCTGTTGCTGCTGCTGCCAACTCCTGCCAACTCCAGGGTGTGATTCATCCAATTTTTGGGCTCCTGAAGCCAACCCCAGGGTCTCTTTAAAGTAATATTTGGGCTCCTGCTGCTGCTGCTGTCAACTCCTGCCAACTCCAGGGTGTGATTCATCCAATTTTTGGGCTCCTGAAGCCAACCCCAGGGTCTCTTTAAAGTTAATGTTTGGGCTCCTGTTGCTGCTGCTGCCAACTCCTGCCAACTCCAGGGTGTGATTCATCCAATTTTTGGGCTCCTGAAGCCAACCCCAGGGTCTCTTTAAAGTAATATTTGGGCTCCTGCTGCTGCTACTGCCAACTTCTGCCAACTCCAGGGTGTGATTCATCCAATTTTTGGGCTCCTGAAGCCAACCCCAGGGTCTCTTTAAAGTAATATTTTGGCTCCTGCTGCTGCTGCTGCCAACTCCAGGGTGTGATTCATCCAATTTTTGGGCTCCTGCTGCTGCCAACTCCAGTGTCTCTTTAAAGCAATGTTTGGGCTCCTGCCCCTCATAGTGATGCCACTTCAACTCTCTTGAATTCAATTGTGCCGCTCTGCGATTCTATTAGCGATGCCTCTGATCTGCATGTGATATTTCTTCAAAGTATTATTTAACTAACCCAGCACGCATCCTGTGCGTGTTACAGCAAGGCAGAATGGTTTACAACCCTATTGAGGCTCTAGGAGGCTCAGAAATAGCCGTTTTTAATAGCGATTCGTCGCGAATTTATTCGGGTCGAAACGATTTTTGTCGGAAAATTCGGCGAATCAGTCGAATCGAATTTTTCAAAAGTTCGCTCATCTCTACCCAGGGGCATCTGCTAAGGTTAGAGGAAAGACACTTTTTGTACCAACATACTGTAGATGGGAATTCTTTACTGTAAGAGAGTGGTGAGACTATGGAACTCTCTGGCCGAGGAGTTAGTCAAGAGAAAAAAATCCTAAGGAATTCCAAGTGGCATGAATACCTCCATTTAGTGTAATAACATTGCCAACACTGTGAGTTGCTTTGTAACAAGTTGAATTAAATGAACCTGAGCATTTTTCAGCCTTACAAACTATATTACTAGTATTTGTGAAACTAGTGCCTCTAGCCACAAAAAACACCAATAGCTTTGAAGTGTACATAGTAAATGTGTACCATACTGTTGGTAAGGTGCATATCACTGCGACCACTAAACTGACAGCCGGGCTTGTTTTTTAAATTTGTTTAGTTACATGTTTATTTTTTCTTTTTTAAATTGTGTGCCCCCTCTCCCTAAAAGACAACCAGATCGGACACCAGGCATAAGGGCTTGTAACCTAGGCCACAGAAGCTGTGCCAGGCAGCAACTGGCCCTGCACGTTACAAGCCCTTATGCCCTTTGACATGTTTTTGGTCTATAGCCAAATGGGCACCACACTATTTCACACCACCGGTGCCACAAATAGTGCGAGTAAAATGGTGGTTTACTGTCATGTCACCCGGCAATGCCCTCTGGTGCCAGTGAACAGGTATAGGGGTCTCCTGGACCCCTTACCAGTTCACCCCAAGTGAAAAAAGACACAACACAAAATGTTTAATATTCAAAATTTTACTGCTCAGTTGTCCCGTCATCTTTCTTCCATCAAGTGCCGGGCAGCGCCTTCATCCAGCTCCACTGGCATTTCTTCTGTGCCACGGTACTCTCCGCTGATTTTCCGCTGATCAGTCCTGATGAGAGCACCATGGAACAGATGCCTTTGGTTGTGGTGCATTTTTTTATACCCTTGTGGTGAACTAGTAAGGGGGCTCCTATACCAGGTTACTGGGGTAACCCGCCATATTAGTTCCAATCACCCCAAAAGAAAAAAAATCACAGATGACCCAGATTGGCTGACTTTCTTCTTTTGTATTGTATGTGACCCGACTTGCTTCTTGACCTTCCTCCCTGTTCTTCTGCATCAATCTGATGTGACCCTTCTAGGTCTGATTCATCAAGACCTGTTTGTATTGTCAGTCAGCTTTACTGGGCACTGTTGATCATGTCCTTTCTCTACTACAAGGTAGTAACTAGAAGAAAGCAGTACCCGGATGGGAAGGATCAGTGATAATCTGAACCCCGCATTTCTTGGCAAGCTAAAGTTACCCCTCAGTTAGAACTATACTTTTTAACCCCCTAACAGGTTTGACTGAGCTCTCCTGGAGCAGTTAGAGAGGGAGCTCACATTGCCCAAGCAGACAGCCGACCCTTCCCTTGTTTCCCAGAAATGTACATCTAGGGTTGTCCTTCCTAATATTAAAGGTATTCACTAATCTACTGCAATAACAGAACCTGCATTGGGCCCATTGCGGTATTAAAGGTTTACAATATAGTGTAGGGAAGTGTTCAGTTATCACAGAGGGCTTGTTGCAGATCACTCTCTCTCTCTAGCTGCTGATTACACACTTCCTGCAGCCCCTGACTGAAGGTATCAAATAATATATATATAGAAGAGACTGCCTGTAGAACTGAGCACATTGCTTGCTGCCAGGAGCTGTGCTGCTGAAATCCGCATATACAGCCTCAAAGTGAAGCCTGAATCACTTTCCAGACTGCTACACTATACTCCCGTGTATCCAGCTTCTGGTGCTACGTCATTATCTCCTGATTGTTAATCTGCTGTGTGTGGTGGAGGATCTGCTACTGCTGCTGCATATCTCCTCATCACCTTCTGCTGGTCAAGAGTGAATCATCAATCATCTCCTCGAGTAAACATCAGGTGGAGGTATTTAGCTATATATATATATATATATATATATATATATCTGGGTATATGTGCACAGACTAACTAAAGCCCCAGCTGAACTTTTCATTGTGTTGTTATACTGCGTATGGTCTGTTTATAATGGCAAGTTAAATTTTACTACATAAAGTTTTTAGTACTGTTATACTTCACTGTGTCTGTGAATGATTGCTAGAAGCAGTAGTTCCTCTGCTCCAAATGTATTGTTTTGCTTAGACAACTTGATCTATTTCCCTATTAGTTGCAATGGCCCTATTGTGGGTGGAGGCACTGGCATCACCAAACTTTAACCCACTCTTCCACTCAGCTTCTCTTTGATACCAACAGGTTAGCGCCATAGCCTGTCTTGAGTGAGGTGTTTACCATCACCCCCTCCCCCCCAAACAGCCCTACACTATTTACATAGTTAATATGGTAAGAAGAAGAATGTCCATCCAAGTTCAACCAAGGGATGGGTGAAGGAAAGTTATTTATTGTTAGTTATAGATAACAGCTAATATAGTAACTGTCAATTTTCTTCTACAAAAGCATCCAATGCTTCTTTGAAGGCGTCAGCTGTTCATGAAGTAACAAGCTTCTGTGGGGGCTTATTCCACAGATGTATAGTTCTTAAGGGTAAAAAAGTATTGTTGCCTCTGGAGAGTGAATATTTTTTTCTCCAGACAGAGGGAGTGACCATTAGTCTTTTGCTTGAAATAGCTTTTCTCAACATTGTTTTGTACTGGCCTTTAATATACAATAGGCTTCCAACTTTTCTGCCTGGAGACATGGCCTAACACAATATTGAGTGGCAATTCTAAGCTAAGGGCACCCTGCATTGTTGCTTTGGGTGTACACCCCCCTTCCCTTATTAATTATTATTATTTAAGTTATATTTTAAATCCTTGACAGTAAAAGAGGCAAAAGGTACTCCACATGCTTGTAATCTATTAATTATGGTTAATGTTTTTTTTTGTTTTACCAGAACTGTAAGAGTTGGTGGGAGTTCCCCACCTGGAATGTGCAGCTGTTCATGTCTGGGGAATGACTCTGTGTTCCTGTTATTTGGATAATCATAGTTCACTGATATAAGGGGTGAGTAGTTCACCATCACGGTAAAGCTCTTCTATGCCCCAGCTTTACTTTATGTACAGCACTTGACATAGTGGATCATCATAAACCAAGGCCAACCATAATTCAACTTGTATTTAAAAAAATGTAAAATACAGTATTTATGATAATTAGGCTCAGGCTCCACTAGCGACAGACGCAAGTATCAGGCACTTGACAGCGCCACATTTCTGGTGTTGAACACCCTTAGCATGGCCAGATTGGGGGTCATGGAGCCTAGAATTCGTTATTTTGTTCTGCATACCCCATAAAGTTCTGTTGTTTTCACACTTTTAAACAATTACTCTTACCTGGAAAAATGATGTACTTCGTTTTATCACGTGCACAGGTGATTTTTTTACGAAAAATTAGAACAAATATTTTATTGCACATTTTGTGTGTTCAAGTGAAAAAGCTCATCGAGATGCAGAGGGCAATTCACACCCAAATGTGAACCCAGAGTTGGACTTGCTTCGCTAAATTTTTTGCATGACCCTCAATGATAGAAGTCCTGATTATGATAAATATAAGAAAAAAAACAATAATTAGGAAACAGAACTGGCCCTGCATCCAGCTGGGAACACCCACTGAAAGACAGGTAGAAAGGGAGAGTCTGGACTAATGTCTATGCCGCCATAAAAGGACCATTGTTGGGTTGTAACATAGCTGGAGATTGTTTACCAAGCAAGATTGTTATCAGGACCACAATAAAGAGCTATTTCTGTTTTTATTCTGCCATTTATTTTATAAGCAAATAAGTAATCCTTGTACAGAGGAGACAATCTTTATACCACGATGCGTTGTACACATCACATTGCTCTGTTAGCAATGAATTCCAATAAAAGGCTCATAACTGCTTTAGAAAGTATCACGGCTGATTACAAAAGTAAAAATTAAGATAAATGAATTCCTATTTGCTTAAATAATGTAACCCAATAGACTTCTCAGCAGGGAGCTGACAGGCTTTCCTGAATTACTCATCTTGTTTGTTATAGTCTCAGCAGGAGGGAGAGATAGCCTAGCCTATAAACATCCGATCCCAAAATATGGCTCTCTGAGCTTTAGTGCCCCTGTACGCCTTACCTGTTTCTATTGTATAATTGTTCTGTCATTGTATCTAGTTTTAATGTGCATGGACTTCTAAAGCTTTTGGGATTCTGTGTGCTAATCTAGGACCTGCATTTTACAATTGATCTGACCTATATCTGTTTAAGGTTGCATTGTGTGTGGCCATACGCTTGGCTCTCAAGTAGTGTTGCTGTGTGTAGCTGGTCGTCTGATCTTGAGTAGAGGTGCCCAAACAGACCTGACAGTTAGGTGGTGATAACGATAGCATGTATCTGTGCGTATCAGTACAACTGTACCAGTGTCTTAACAGTGGTCTTAGAAACCCCTTTGTAACATATCCTTTAGGTTTTATTGGTGTTTCTGAACTTGCCAGGGGATTCACTGTATGGGAAGCTAACGTGCTAAGCAACAAGCAGTCATGTTACAAGATAAGAAAGTGCAAGTTGACAGTTTGTTAAATAAAATCCTAGAACTGTGATATAATCGCACAGGTTGGAAACAGGTCAGCTATTAAATTAGTTTGCACTCTTTGATAACATGCTAGACAATGCTAACAACATTTTCCGATATGACAATTTATATTGTGTATGACCCATGGACAATGGGCTTCTTATTTAGCTTTGTTAATGTGTGCAAGCAGAGCAAGTACATAATATGAAATTACATAATATCTTTCATCGCTTTCGGCACTGTGTATAGAACACATTAAGCATATGTACATTAACTTTTCAACCAGTAAAGGCCACGAATGCATATGCATGCTAAGCAACATAGCTAGGTCCTCCTTAGAGTGTTTTACATCTCATGCAATTCCACAGAGGACAGGTGATATCTGAAGAGAGCTCTCATAGGGAAACACCTTGCCCTAGTGGTCCCTGCTAAAAAAAAAAAAGTGCGTTTTCTGCTTCCCAGCAGAAATGCTTTACTTGCCTGCACAGTGTTACAGTTCAAAAAGGGTTTTTTTTAGGTAGAGTCCAATTGGACTCCCTGTTACATTGGGAGAGCTACAATCCAGCAGATCTGGCCACTAACCTGCAAATGCAACAGCAAAAGGGAAAAAAAGGATGTGCTCATCCAGTCAATATATAGCAGTCAAGAGGTGCTAGAGGGGTGTGACCCCCTTTTTGAACTGTAACACTGTGCAGGCAAGTAAAGCATTTTTCATTGTGTGTGTGCAAGCAAGTTAAGTTATTGCAATGTCTTTAGACAGGCTGATTCATGTATTGCATTGCTTGTGCACACACAAGTAAAGAAGTAGCAATGTCTGCACAAACTTTTAAACTTAGTAATGTTAGGGACGGGTACTAATTGGACGGCCTTGACGTGGCTACCTCACTTTTACATTCATTGCAATCTATGTTAACTAACAGTCCATGTTCTTAACAAGTGTTAGCTAGGTTTTTCAATAGTATGAGTGTGCAGAGGGTTAACTTTCTTTGAGCACTACCTGAGTGCCTTGACAGGAGAATGCAGAGTCGTGGAGAGTGGGCCGTAGTAGTACTTCTTCTGGAAGAGGCGGGTAAAAGGGCTGTGATGTTTGTTCCTCAGGTGCCTTGAAGAGGGAACACTGAGCTGTAGCCAGGCTCATGCCAACCAAGCTGCAAATAACTGGTGAAAGAGAGACCCTGAGTGCCAAGATTGCCTATTGTATGTTGCTGTGTAAATGAGAGTCTTAGAGAGTCTCTTTGGCCCTGTCCTAGGGCTGTGATGTTTGTTCCTCAGGTGCCTTGAAGAGGGAACACTGAGCTGTAGCCAGGCGCATGCCAACCAAGCTACAAATAACTGGAGAAAGAGAGACCCTGAGAGGCAAGATTGCCTATTGTATGTTGCTGTGTAGATGAGTCTTGGAGAGTCTCAGAGAGTCTCTTTGGCCCTGTCCTATTGTATGTTGCTGTGTAAATGAGAGTCTCCTTGGCCCTGTCCTAGGGCTGTGATGTGTGTTCCTCAGGTGCCTTGAAGAGGGAACACTGAGCTGTAGCCAGGCGCATGCCAACCAAGCTGCAAATAACTGGAGAAAGAGAGACCCTGAGTGCCAAGATTGCCTATTGTATGTTGCTGTGTAAATGAGAGTCTCAGAGAGTCTCTTTGGCCCTGTCCTAGGGTCGCTTCCCAGTTGCCCCTAAAACACACCCAACCTGCAGAACACCCAGACCATGTTTTGTTACATGGGTAAACCTGTCAATTTTCGTAATTGTGATATAGAGAAAATCAACAGAATCCCTCTTTTTTGATGTTGTAGAAAAAATTAATTTGGTGGGAAGTGCAGGCCAGGTTCAAAAACTTTAGGATGTTGAACACCAGGCTTATATGTCTTGCCAAGGCTTTTCAAATGTAGATGACCATGCAGTGTCAGTTGCATGAGGGTCTGAGAAACTCTGACACCATTTCTGAGAAGAACTAGACTAATTATTGTATTATCTGCCAGAAGGCGGCTCCAAGAAAAGCTGAGGAGGAAGAACGTCTATCAGTATCTGAGAGTCTGGTTGGAGGAGTTACCATGCAGTATCTGTCTAAACTGCATACAGTATATAGAGAATAAATATTTGCCATAGTTTGTGTATAAGGGCTGAAAAATGAGCTCCAAGAATTGGAATTACCAGGCACACCCGACACTGTGACCTTGTAAGTCAAATATTTTTCAGTATATTGCACACATAACTGACAATGCATTTGTCATACTGTACGCTAAAAGAAAAAATCATGAGAAAAGTCTAAAATTTTCCATACATACTGACAGCACAATTTAGGCGTGGAAGAAGTGGAAACAAAAGTGGCTTTAAAATGTAGCCTAAAAGCATAAAGCAAAAGGAACATTAAACTGAATCTATTTGTGGGAAAGAGGTATTTTATCCCCACTTCTCCAAAGCGACGGCACAACCAGGGTGGGGTGAAGGCCTCAAGGCGATAGTCCTGAATGCTCACCACAGACTGTCTGCAGGAGGACAGGTAATTATTGACCTTAAAAATGTGTTGACACTTTAATTAAATAACCCTTCACCAACCATACATCTATTGCCCCCTCCCCAAATTAAACAAATTAAATAATAATGTTGACTATATACACCCAGCACATTACCTACAGGAGATAGTCATGTCACCAGCTGTGACTCATTGGCTACAGGGCTACAGGGCTTGGTTTATGGCAACTTAGCTTTGATCAGTGTCGGCTGGATGCTGGCAGCTTGGCCATGGAGGCAGGGACTGCTTGGTGGCATCTTGTCCCTGGTAGTCAGCAGTCATAGGCCAGAATGCTGTTGGGCATGGGGCCTGGTTAGGCTGCTGTCTGGGGTCAGAAGCCCGGTCAGGTTGCTTTGGGGCCATGCTGGCTAGGCTGGTGTGAAGTCAGGTGGTATGGGGCCATGGACCTAGTTTGGCTGCTGTGGAGCCAGGAAGTGTGGGATGCAAAGCTCCGATTTGGCTGCCGTGGGGCCAGGGTGTGCGAGGCCAGGATCTCAGTTAGGTAGCTGAGTAGGGGCAGGCCATGAGGAGCCAGGGGCCCTGGCTAGGCCACTTTGGGGCCAGAAGCCTGATTATCCCTCTGTAGGACCAGTGGTGTGGGGCACAGGGGCAAAATAGCCTGCTGTGGGTCAGCTGGTGTTGGGCAAAGGGACGCGATTGGGCTGCTGTGGGGCTGAGGGATGTGGGGTGCAGGGGCCCAATTAGGCTGCTGTGGGATGGTAGTGTGGGATGCACTGGCTGTTTTTGGCTACTGGTGGGGTGGGTAGTGTGTGGTTCAAGAGTCTGTTTAGGATTCTGTGGGGCACAGGTACACTTTTAGGCTAATGTGGGGCACAGGTAAACTTTTAGGCTAATGTGGGGCACAGGTACACTTTTAGGCTAATGTGGGGCACAGGTACACTTTTAGGCTAATGTGGGGCACAGGTACACTTTTAGGCTAATGTGGGGCACAGGTGGCACTTTTAGGCTAATGCGGGGCACAGGTACACTTTTAGGCTAATGTGGGGCACAGGTACACTTTTAGGCTAATGTGGGGCACAGGTGGCACTTTTAGGCTAATGCGGGGCACAGGTACACTTTTAGGCTAATGTGGGGCACAGGTACACTTTTAGGCTAATGTGGGGCACAGGTACACTTTTAGGCTAATGTGGGGCACAGGTACACTTTTAGGCTAATGTGGGGCACAGGTACACTTTTAGGCTAATGTGGGGCACAGGTGGCACTTTTAGGCTAATGCGGGGCACAGGTACACTTTTAGGCTAATGTGGAGCACAGGTGGCACTTTTAGGCTAATGCGGGGCACAGGTACACTTTTAGGCTAATGTGGGGCACAGGTACACTTTTAGGCTAATGTGGGGCACAGGTACACTTTTAGGCTAATGTGGGGCACAGGTACACTTTTAGGCTAATGTGGGGCACAGGTACACTTTTAGGCTAATGTGGGGCACAGGTACACTTTTAGGCTAATGTGGGGCACAGGTACACTTTTAGGCTAATGTGGGGCACAGGTACATTTTTAGGCTAATGTGGGGCACAGGTACACTTTTAGGCTAATGTGGGGCACAGGTACACTTTTAGGCTAATGTGGAGCACAGGTCCACTTTTAGGCTAATGTGGAGCACAGGTGGCACTTTTAGGCTAATGCGGGGCACAGGTACACATTTAGGCTAATGTGGGGCACAGGTACACTTTTAGGCTAATGTGGGGCACAGGTACACTTTTAGGCTAATGTGGGGCACAGGTACACTTTTAGGCTAATGTGGGGCACAGGTACACTTTTAGGCTAATGTGGGGCACAGGTACACTTTTAGGCTAATGTGGGGCACAGGTACACTTTTAGGCTAATGCGGGGCACAGGTACACTTTTAGGCTAATGTGGAGCACAGGTGGCACTTTTAGGCTAATGCGGGGCACAGGTACACATTTAGGCTAATGTGGGGCACAGGTACACTTTTAGGCTAATGTGGGGCACAGGTACACTTTTAGGCTAATGTGGGGCACAGGTACACTTTTAGGCTAATGTGGGGCACAGGTACACTTTTAGGCTAATGTGGGGCACAGGTACACTTTTAGGCTAATGTGGGGCACAGGTACACTTTTAGGCTAATGTGGGGCACAGGTACACTTTTAGGCTAATGCGGGGCACAGGTACACTTTTAGGCTAATGTGGGGCACAGGTACACTTTTAGGCTAATGTGGGGCACAGGTACATTTTTAGGCTAATGTGGGGCACAGGTACATTTTTAGGCTAATGTGGGGCACAGGTACACTTTTAGGCTAATGTGGGGCACAGGTACACTTTTAGGCTAATGTGGGGCACAGGTACACTTTTAGGCTAATGCGGGGCACAGGTACACTTTTAGGCTAATGTGGGGCACAGGTACACTTTTAGGCTAATGTGGGGCACAGGTACATTTTTAGGCTAATGTGGGGCACAGGTACACTTTTAGGCTAATGTGGGGCACAGGTACACTTTTAGGCTAATGTGGGGCACAGGTGGCACTTTTAGGCTAATGCGGGGCACAGGTACACTTTTAGGCTAATGTGGGGCACAGGTACACTTTTAGGCTAATGTGGGGCACAGGTACACTTTTAGGCTAATGTGGGGCACAGGTACACTTTTAGGCTAATGTGGGGCACAGGTACACTTTTAGGCTAATGTGGGGCACAGGTACACTTTTAGGCTAATGTGGGGCACAGGTCCACTTTTAGGCTAATGTGGGGCACAGGTAAATTTTTAGGCTAATGTGGGGCACAGGTACACTTTTATGCTAATGTGGGGCACAGGTACACTTTTAGGCTAATGTGGGGCACAGGTACACTTTTAGGCTAATGTGGGGCACAGGTACACTTTTAGGCTAATGTGGGGCACAGGTACATTTTTAGGCTAATGTGGGGCACAGGTACACTTTTAGGCTAATGTGGGGCACAGGTCCACTTTTAGGCTAATGTGGGGCACAGGTACACTTTTAGGCTAATGTGGGGCACAGGTACACTTTTAGGCTAATGCGGGGCACAGGTACACTTTTAGGCTAATGTGGGGCACAGGTACACTTTTAGGCTAATGTGGGGCACAGGTACACTTTTAGGCTAATGTGGGGCACAGGTGGCACTTTTAGGCTAATGCGGGGCACAGGTGGCACTTTTAGGCTAATGCGGGGCACAGGTACACTTTTAGGCTAATGCGGGGCACAGGTACACTTTTAGGCTAATGCGGGGCACAGGTACACTTTTAGGCTAATGTGGAGCACAGGTGGCACTTTTAGGCTAATGCGGGGCACAGGTACACTTTTAGGCTAATGTGGGGCACAGGTACACTTTTAGGCTAATGTGGGGCACAGGTACACTTTTAGGCTAATGTGGGGCACAGGTACACTTTTAGGCTAATGTGGGGCACAGGTACACTTTTAGGCTAATGTGGGGCACAGGTACATTTTTAGGCTAATGTGGGGCACAGGTACACTTTTAGGCTAATGTGGGGCACAGGTACACTTTTAGGCTAATGTGGGGCACAGGTACATTTTTAGGCTAATGTGGGGCACAGGTACACTTTTAGGCTAATGTGGGGCACAGGTACACTTTTAGGCTAATGTGGGGCACAGGTACACTTTTAGGCTAATGTGGGGCACAGGTACATTTTTAGGCTAATGTGGGGCACAGGTACACTTTTAGGCTAATGTGGGGCACAGGTACACTTTTAGGCTAATGTGGGGCACAGGTACACTTTTAGGCTAATGTGGGGCACAGGTACATTTTTAGGCTAATGTGGGGCACAGGTACACTTTTAGGCTAATGTGGGGCACAGGTGGCACTTTTAGGCTAATGCGGGGCACAGGTACACTTTTAGGCTAATGTGGGGCACAGGTACACTTTTAGGCTAATGCGGGGCACAGGTACACTTTTAGGGTAATGTGGGGCACAGGTACACTTTTAGGCTAATGTGGGGCACAGGTACACTTTTAGGCTAATGTGGGGCACAGGTACACTTTTAGGCTAATGTGGGGCACAGGTGGCACTTTTAGGCTAATGCGGGGCACAGGTACACTTTTAGGCTAATGCGGGGCACAGGTACACTTTTAGGCTAATGTGGGGCACAGGTGGCACTTTTAGGCTAATGTGGGGCACAGGTGGCACTTTTAGGCTAATGTGGGGCACAGGTGGCACTTTTAGGCTAATGCGGGGCACAGGTACACTTTTAGGTTAAAAGTGGGGCACAGGTACACTTTTGGGCTAATGTGGGGCACAGGTACACTTTTAGGCTAATGTGGGGCACAGGTGGCACTTTTAGGCTAATGCGGGGCACAGGTACACTTTTAGGCTAATGCGGGGCACAGGTACACTTTTAGGCTAATGTGGGGCACAGGTGGCACTTTTAGGCTAATGTGGGGCACAGGTACACTTTTAGGCTAATGCGGGGCACAGGTACACTTTTAGGCTAATGTGGGGCACAGGTGGCACTTTTAGGCTAATGTGGGGCACAGGTACACTTTTAGGCTAAAAGTGGGGCACAGGTACACTTTTAGGCTAATGTGGGGCACAGGTGGCACTTTTAGGCTAATGCGGGGCACAGGTACACTTTTAGGCTAATGCGGGGCACAGGTACACTTTTAGGCTAATGTGGGGCACAGGTGGCACTTTTAGGCTAATGTGGGGCACAGGTGGCACTTTTAGGCTAATGTGGGGCACAGGTACACTTTTAGGCTAAAAGTGGGGCACAGGTACACTTTTAGGCTAATGTGGGGCACAGGTGGCACTTTTAGGCTAATGCGGGGCACAGGTACACTTTTAGGCTAATGCGGGGCACAGGTACACTTTTAGGCTAATGTGGGGCACAGGTGGCACTTTTAGGCTAATGTGGGGCACAGGTGGCACTTTTAGGCTAATGTGGGGCACAGGTGGCACTTTTAGGCTAATGCGGGGCACAGGTGGCACTTTTAGGCTAATGTGGGGCACAGGTACACTTTTAGGCTAATGCGGGGCACAGGTACACTTTTAGGCTAATGTGGGGCACAGGTGGCACTTTTAGGCTAATGTGGGGCACAGGTACACTTTTAGGCTAAAAGTGGGGCACAGGTACACTTTTAGGCTAATGTGGGGCACAGGTGGCACTTTTAGGCTAATGCGGGGCACAGGTACACTTTTAGGCTAATGCGGGGCACAGGTACACTTTTAGGCTAATGTGGGGCACAGGTACACTTTTAGGCTAATGTGGAGCACAGGTGGCACTTTTAGGCTAATGTGGGGCACAGGTGGCACTTTTAGGCTAATGTGGGGCACAGGTACACTTTTAGGCTAAAAGTGGGGCACAGGTACACTTTTAGGCTAATGTGGGGCACAGGTACACTTTTAGGCTAATGTGGGGCACAGGTACACTTTTAGGCTAATGTGGGGCACAGTTACACTTTTAGGCTAATGTGGGGCACAGGTACACTTTTAGGCTAATGTGGGGCACAGGTACACTTTTAGGCTAATGTGGGGCACAGGTACACTTTTAGGCTAATGTGGGGCACAGGTACACTTTTAGGCTAATGTGGGGCACAGGTGGCACTTTTAGGCTAATGTGGGGCACAGGTACACTTTTAGGCTAATGCGGGACACAGGTGGCACTTTTAGGCTAATGTGGGGCACAGGTACACTTTTAGGCTAATATGGGGCACAGGTACACTTTTAGGCTAATGTGGGGCACAGGTGGCACTTTTAGCTGATATTGGGGTGGATGGTGTGGGCCATTTAAAGCTGATGTGGGGTGCAGGGGCCCTTTAGGCTGCTGTAAGGAGGAGGTGCTGGCACCTGCTTACAGCGACCTCTGTATGTGTCTTTTATGCCATTCAGAAAGATGACACAGGTGTTACATGACAGACTGTTTCTCTTTTATGAATGGGGCAAAGACTGTGGCTTTATACATTAGCTCCGCCAGTCCGACTCCCAGAAGCGGCATAACATGGCTGGGGCCAGGGCCCTTAGACCTAGGGCTCTATTCCTCCCTAGGCAAACTAATTAGATATGCTCCACCTCTTACCAAAAATGTTTGCATGTATTGAACCAAAACTAACAGCCATTCACTGTTAAATGTAATGAAAAGAAGAGTTTGAAAATACTGTTTAAAGTGGAACAAAACCCAGGAATTTGACTTTCTCGAGTTTTGTTCGGTGCTCCCGGGGCATCCAAATTTGTGCTGTGTGAAACCCCCAGTTCACTCATAAAAACTCACCTTTCCTCGCTCCAACGGCGCATGGGCAGGCTCTTGTCCAATGAGAGCTGCCTGCTGTGACTATGTCGAATTACGTAACAGCACGGGACTAAATCACACAATCAAGTAAGTGTGTGAGTGTCATACTAGCAGGGATAGCCGGAGGGGGATGAAAGGTGAGTATAGCGTATTTTTTTATTTTTACTTTTTTTACATTTTACAGATTGACTTTGGCCCTTATTTAACAAGGAATAGCGACAGGTAGCGACTGGTGAGCGGCCGGTAATGACGGGCCCCACCACGAGAACGCCGGCTCCCCACCACAATCACACATTTATCAAGCCAATCCTGCTTAGCGACTGAGATAGCGCCATTTAGCGACTCATTCATCATTATTCCAGCCTCAGCCCACAGCGCCAGCGTCCGACCTTGAACAGCGACAGGTATGACCTCTCGCTACCTGGCGCTCTCCAATGCATTTCAATGGAACAATCCTTAAATATTCATAATTAATTATTAATGTTTCTTTTCTTTTTTAAATGTGAAAAATTCTGTGACCACTTCTGCCATTTTAAATATTTTTTTTAAGTAAAAAAAAAATGTACAGAATTGATATTACAGGTCTGATATTAATGTATTCATATTACAAAATTATTTAAAAAACTTGTTTTTTTTTGGGTTTCCAAAAATATGGTTGTTTGGGGGTTAAAAAACGACTTTTAACCCATCGCCTCCAGCGCTCTGGGGTTTAAACATGCATTTTACAGCGCGATAATTTTTTGAGCGTGATTTGTTAATGAATATGTCGCTATGGCCAGTCGCTATCATGCGCTCCCATACAGCGCGGAACCTGTCAAATAGCGACTCCTCACCCAATATTCAACATTACGGCAAACCGACTGAGTCGCTGTCAACTACCGAACAACGGCCAAGCGCAGCGACTACTAGCGGGCGCTCTGAAAATGCCGCTACAGTCGCTCAACTGTCGCTACCTGCCGCTATTAATGAATCGGCCTCCCCGAAGAGTACACTTTCCTTTGCACTTTTCACTCCCGGTGCAGAATAGACCAATAGGCTTTACCATATGACATCTTTACATGGATTCTAGAACAGAATGTTTGTTGTTGCCATGAATAAATAAAATGTAGAACAGAAGAAAGTAATGAGTGATATTTAGATCCCCCAGTCTAATGTGTGCTGATACTGGGATTCTTGTGTAGTTTAATTACTTCCAGCAGACCGGAACACTCCACTGATCCTAATATCTACAACCCGTCCCTGTGTTCATATAAAACAATTGTTAGGACTAGAAAGGAAAATCGACCATTATACTGAAACACTTTGAAGAGGAAGGAAGCAATTTGCACTCAACAGAATACCAGCTCCCAATACAAACCTTACAACTATCATAGCTTCAATTTTGTTTACATTACCCAAGTTTTTGAATGCAGTTTAAATGTAAACTGAAGAACTATACAATTTTTTGGGTGCTAATATGATACATATTTCAGTCTTTTTTTGATGTGTGAACTTAAATCGGACACATACAATATATCCTGTTAAAGTGGACCAACACCCAGGATTTTGACTATCCTGGGTTTTGGTCCACTTCGGCGGGGCACCCCGATCGGGGGTGTCCCGCTCTCCGAAACCCCCCAGAAACCCCAAAAAACTCACCTCTCCCCGCTCCCACGTGACTGCGCCGTCCAATCCCCGCCGACGTCCAAGCGGGTGACAGCGGCGTCCAAGACAGCGCGTCCGCCGCCGCCTCCCACGCGTCACTCTCGGCGTGCGCGCGCCCGCGCCGGCCATTCACAGACGGCCGGCGCAGGCGCGCGCACGTCTAGAGGGGCGCGCGGCGGCGGCGGAAGCGGCGGCGGATCAGGTAAGGAGTTTGGGGTTTTTTTGGGGGGTTTCACCCCGTGGGACATCCCGATCTCGGATGTCCCGCGGTGAGTGAGGTGATCGGCCCGGGAATCTTATAGATTCCCGGGCTGATCACCCCTGGGTGTTGGTCCACTTTAAAGCGGACCTTCACTCTAAATAAAAGTCTATCTTATATGTTTCCCACACCCTGTACATACAGATTGGCCACATTAAAAATCATCCTACCTGCATCTACTGCATGTTATTAGCCTTTAAACATCAAAGATGGCGGCTTATGGAAGCTGCCATCTTATCAGGCAGCCTGCAAACAGGAAGTGCCTCCTGACTGTGCTGCTCTGCATTCTGGGACTGCTAACCTTTACTTGACCCCAGCTCTGCTCTGTCTGAGCAAAGCACAGCTAAAACCCACCCCCCTGTACCTTATCCCACTCTCCTCAGTAAGTGTGATGCTTCTGAGTCAAGATGGCGGCGCCCGTATCCTAAATTCCTGAACAGATTTGCAGCCCAGTGGGGGAAAGAATAATAAGTTAGTGACTAAAAACGTAAAATATATTAATTTTAGATGCTGGGGAACCGTTTTTTAAGAGTTTGGGCTTTTCAATAAATCACGCTGAAGGTCCGGTTTAAGCACAACCCCCAAAAGAATATATACCCAGGGAGCTAAGAGTGTGCCAATACCGGCATCCCAAATTGATACAACAATACACCAAAAAGCTTCTGCGGTTCCAGCAATCCGCAGAAAGGGGACTAATACCAAGAAGGCACCACTCTCACCCTAATAATAATTCAATAACACCATTAAAGCTTGATATCCATCTATTTAATTCATCCCAAATTTTTTTTTCCTTAAAACCACATTAAAGACAATACAACATTACTACAGACATTTAAAAAACATATACAAAACCAGCCACAGCAGGAGTGACCTAATCAATCCCCATTAATTACATTATACCTACATCATTCCTCATATTCAACATATATATGCCCTATCAAAAATGTAATAATGTGCAAAGTGTCATAAGTGCGAAGCAAATCAAATGAATGTGCAGATCAAATATACATGTATATAAAAAAACAAAAACAAAAAAAAACTACCTAAGAAAACTTCACCTCCGTGTAAAATGATCCCCTCCTGCTGAGCAAAGTATACAACTGAAATCGGACCTTCAGCATTATTTAATGAAAAACCCAAACCCTTACAAAAACTTTTCCCCAGCATCTAAAAAGTTTTTAGTCACTTACTTATTATTCCTTTCTCCGCTGGGCCTTAACTCTGTTCAGGACTCTAGGATACGGGTGCTGCCATCTTGGGGGAAAACTGCAGGGGCTGTGCTTTGCACAGACAGAGCAGAGCTGGGGTCAGAAAAAGGACAACAATCCCAGAATGCAGAGCAGCAGATTCAGAAGACACGTCCTGTTTGCAGGCTGCCTGAGATTCCATGTACTGCCATCTTGGATGTTTAATGGCTCAGAAAATGCAGTAGATGCAGGTAGGATGATTTTTAATGTGGGCAATCTGTATGTACAGGGTGTGGGAAACATATAAGATAGACTCTTATTCAGGGTGAAGATCCAGTGTAAGACTTGTAAGTAGTGTTGGGCGAATCCGAACAGCAAATTTCGGGTTCGTAACAAATTTTGCGCATCCGGATTCCAGAAAACGGAGATTAGCCATAAGTCCGTGTCGGGGTTTGACCCAACACTGAAGCTAGCTGATGCCCATCAACCCACTTCTAGCCCTCCCCGCAGCCAGACAGGTCAGCCAGCAGTCCAACCAACACGCTGCTGATCTCGCTGGGGGTTCTGTCACACAGTCGGCAATGGGGATAATGGGGATTGTTCGGCCACACAGTCCACTATGGGGTAATAGGGGGCTCTGTCACACAGTTATAGAAATGATGGAGGGGATTCTGTCACACAGCCTGCTATAGGGATGATGGGGGGGGGCTCTGTCACCCTGCCTGCTATGGTGGTGATAGACAGATTGCTATTGGGTGTATTGGGGGAGTCTGGCACACAGTCATCTATTGGGGTGATGGGGGATTCTGTCACACAGTCTGCTATAGGGTGATGGGGTGTTCTGTCACACAGTCTGCTATGGGGTGATAGAGGTTGTTTTGTCACACATTCTGCTATGGGGTGATGGGGAATTCTGTCACATAGTCTGCTATGGGGTAATGGGGAGTTCTGTCACACAGTCTGCTATGGGGTAATGGGGGGATTCTGTCACACAGTCTGCTATGGGGTGATGGAGTGTTCTGTCACAGTCTGCTATGGGGTGATGGGGTTGTTCTGTCACACAGTCTGCTATGGGGTGATGGGGTGTTCTGTCACACAGTCTGCTATGGGGTGATAGGGGTTGTTCTGTCACACATTCTGCTATGGGGTGATGGGGAATTCTGTCACATAGTCTGCTATGGGGTAATGGGGAGTTCTGTCACACAGTCTGCTATGGGGTAATGGGGGGTTCTGTCACACAGTCTGCTATGGGGTGATGGGGTGTTCTGTCACACAGTCTGCTATGGGGTGATGGGGTGTTCTGTCACACAGTCTGCTATGGGATGATGGGGTGTTCTGTCACACAGTCTGCTATGGGGTGATGGGGTGTTCTGTCACACAGTCTGCTATGGGGTGATAGGGGTTGTTCTGTCACACATTCTGCTATGGGGTGATGGGGAATTCTCTCACATAGTCTGCTATGGGGTAATGGGGAGTTCTGTCACACAGTCTGCTATGGGATGATGGGGTGTTCTGTCACACAGTCTGCTATGGGGTGATGGGGTGTTCTGTCACACAGTCTGCTATGGGGTGATAGGGGTTGTTCTGTCACACAGTCTGCTATAGGGTGATGGGGGATTCTGTCACATAGTCTGCTATGGGGTGATGGGGGATTCTGTCACACAGTCTGTTATAGGGGGTACTTCCTATTTTTTCTAATAATGGATACATAATATTATTACGGCCCCACCCCATTTTGTGCAGGTCAATCGCCCTGGTGTTACCACCAATTTGCCCTCTGACATTTGTAAAAGAATAAAAAAAAAATGTTACATTTATTTTTTATTTATTCATTTCTGTATTTATTTCTGTGATTATTTGGGGTACTTTCCCTACATCATTTTGTGCAGAGAATTTGTCCTGGTGTTCCCCTGATTTAGCCTCTGACACCCATAAAAATATCATAGGCTCCTGTGCATCCTGGGCGGGTGGGAATCATCATTTGAGACATGGCAGACATCTACACAATACGATAAACAAGTCTGTCCGGAAAATCATCCACCGACAGCTGGGCTTCCAAATCCACACAGAACTCTCTCCATGTTGGTTTGTCTGTAGTTTTTTTGTACCCTTTGAATTTGTTAGGCTTGAATTGTAGATGCTTATGTAACACGCTCCAAAATAGCTTGCGACCGTTCTCTGCTGGCCTGATAGGTTGACTAACTGGGACGCACTGGGTCGCACAAATGTTTTCCACCACTACGTTTTTCCGTTACATAAGAAGCCCATGTCCATCAACTGTTTCACCCGCCTTGAGATGTTGTGGCAGTGAGATGCTTCTTTACTAAATTTGGTCTGGAAATGGCTCTGAACAATGTCTATTAATTAATTGTTTGCAAATTTTAGCAAACAATAATCTTTTATCTCTGCACTAATGGCGCCATTTTTAATAACAGTGAGCATTTCGGAAATTCCAAACTTTTGAGTGTTGCCAAATTAAAATTGGAAAGTGTCACTTTTTGTTTTTTTTGTACCACTGTTTTTGAATTATTCAACTACACACTAGATACTTGTGTGCGTGTTTGTAGGTTGTAATAAATGTAGAACAAACTTTGGTTTCATCATTTTAAAGGTCAATTTATACATATAATTATTGTTAATATAATATAAATTATAATTTATAACTAATTGTTCTCAGTAAGTGTTTGTATTCACTGTTTTCACTTGGGCCTTAGAAATTTGACTTGTGCAACATGACATAAGGCTGTATTTCATTAACAGACTTCTAAAGTCTCCTTCTGATCAATGTGCCATAGTGTCAGCTCTTTGTGGCCATACTGATCATATAATGTAAGCGTGTATTCTGCATCTGCCAAACATGTGATCTCTTAAGGTTCGATTGTAGCAAAGATTGTTTGACATTATTGAGAAATAAGTAGAGATGGGTGAAACTTTGCAAGTTCGGGTTCCTGAACATAGACTTCATCCTGAGGTGACTTACAGCAGCATGCTTGCTGCTGCACACTCTGCCCCCCCCCCCCCCAAAGTTCGGGTCCCCATTGATTTCACCGAACCTGAACATTTATTAAAAGTTCGTCCGAACTTGCTGGACCTGAACTTTTGGGGGTTCGCCCACCCTTAGGAAAAAGGAAGATACCTTTTGTAGGCTTACTGAATATATTTTTAGGTGAGCTTTTGTGGATACCCAATCCCCTTCGTCAGATTTATTGTGACATACGATGAACAGAAAAAGCACATTAAGAGGCTGATTCATCATTAGCGGCAGGTAGCGACAGATAAGCCTCTGTAGCAGGCATTTTCAGAGCGCCCGCTAGTAGTCGCAGTGCTCGGCCGTGAGTCGCTACTTTATAGCGACTCAGTCGCTGTTCAGTTATGTTGAATACATTGTGAGGAGTCGCTACTTGACCAGTACAGCGCTGTATGGGAGTGCATGTTAGCGACTGCTCATAGCGACCGACTCACACCATATTCAGCAAAAAAACTGCCTCACAAATCCCTGGCGCTGATATTTGTTTGAAGCCCAGAGCGCAGGAGGCGGTGTGTTTAAAGTCTGTTTTCAAGCATCTATCAACTAGTAACAAAGCGAAAACATATGGAATTACATTGTAACAACATTGTAACATGAACACTTTAACGCCAGACCTGTAATGTCATTTCTGAGAAAATATAGTAAAAATTAAAAAATTATGAAAAAACTGCTATTTCAATGCCAGAAGAGGTCAAAGAATTATTTGTGATTTTTTTGTAAAAAAAAAAAACCTGTTTAAAGAGAAGAAAAGGATCGTCCATTGAAATGTATGGGAGAGCGTCAGGTAGCGAGAGGTCATACCTGGCACTGTGCAAGGCTGAACACTGGCGCTGTTCGCTGAGGCTGTGAAAATGATGAATCAGACGCTACATGGCGCTATCCCAGTCGCTAAACAGATTCTGCTTGATAAATGTGTAATTGCGTGCCGTGTCCGGCGTTGACCAGTCGCTACCTCTCATTAACCAGGCGCTACCTGACACTATCCCTTCTTAAATAAGGGCCTAAGTCTGAATCGGAGCCTCCACGTAAAGGCTCATTTTAGTGTGAAAGCAAACTTGCATGAATTCCAAATGCTTGTGTGATTCCCAGTACCTGTGAGATTAGTTCGCCCGTGTGAATGTCAGCGAAAGTGCTTGGCATAAGCTTTGTTCAAGACGAGCCTTCACGGTTTTGGGCTGTGAGAGTGCATCTTAAAGTGAGTTTATCCCATGTTTAATTCATTTCCGCTGCAGGTAACTAACTGCAGGGTTTATTTAGGGGGGGATTCGTTTGTCATTTTTTGGGGTTTTTTTTGTTAGATACAATTTATATCTAACGGATTTAAATTTTTTTTACAGTTTTTAGTGTTTATCAGTGATTATTTCTAATAATTGGGGAGCGTATTACCCGCATTCCCTTGCCATGCACGTGCTCCTGCCCCAGCCTGGCTGGGACAGGAGCGTTCCCCAATGATTAGAATGAGAGCCGTCTGCCAAATGACGTTGTTATAGTAGCCATCGGTCATTGGACCAAAGCCAATGCATGCGCCCTTGGAGCATGGCAAGGTGAGTTTTTGGGGGCCACCTGGGGCGTTCCACACAGCGGGGCATCACAATTCGAGATGCCCCAGGGAAAATACAGCGCCCATCTTTTTGTAGCCCCAGCTGTAGTCCTGTTTAAAGGACCGACAAGGGGAACTGGATTCGGGGGCTCAGGTAAATAGTTGTACAGCAGCTTCCTACTGCTCTACACTTTAGCTGAAGCAGGTTAATGGGCTGAACTCAAAGACTTTGTGGTTTAGGTTCGCCCAACACTGCTGGTAACCTAACACCTCTGTACTTCCCGGCTTCTTCTCTGCTTTACTTCTTATGGATGAGTACAACATTGTCCAGTCTCCACTTGCCTTATTTACCTTTGAAATGTAACACAAAATGATCAACAATGGCAGCTTGCATATTTCTCTCGTGATGTATTTCCTGTAAGAACAATGCAATTCATAAGGCATTTAGCAAAGCACAATTTATAACTGTGTTTTAACAATACAAGTTGTTTGCTCTAGCACAGGCTGGTCACGCATGGGGTATGTTAATGAATGGCTCTGCCTGTTCTTTGGAATAATCTGCTTGGTTATGCAAAGTTTTGCTGAATCTCATCTCTATTTTATGTTATTAGTTTACTCCAGGCGATGTTCCTAACAGGGAATTTATACAAGGTACAGTTTGATGCTCTGAGGCTGGAACATCCATTTCACCGAAATAGTCATTTTGTTGATAATTCCTGGAACATCCAATTTAACCGATGCATAGGACAGTGAGACAGAATATGCTCATGTCAATTCAAATCACCCGAAGTCATCAAGCCCACATATCGAGATAGGTTAACCATGGAATCACCATGGAATTATTTTTTTTTTATTAATGATGACGATAACTGTTACCATGTGAACACTTGTCCACAAAGAGTGTAATAATCGGCCTACTTCTACTCACCGTGTTTTAAGTGCAAAGCTGCAGGGTAAGAAAGTAATCCGAAATTAGTCAAATCAATGTGACCTAAAGCAAGAGTAAACAACAACAGGACGGCAATAACAACAAAAAAAGCATTTAAATGTTTAAAGCAAGAAGGAATTGTGGAAGTGTTACAAAACTTTAAAGAAGAAAATAAACTATGCAACAACAGATAAGGGCAGCAAAGCTAAGGACTAATTGACAAAGAGAGAAAAACTAACCCCAAAATGTTCTTTAGCTGCATAAACAGAAAAATACACAAGCATATCAAGGAGGATGCGACTATAGAAAGGAATGACTAGAAAGCCAATTCACTAATGGCCTGATTTATCAAGCGCTTCTGCCAGACAGTGCCACATCAGTGCAAATTAGAGCTTCCACAGTTCCACAGTTTTGCTTCCATATTCACAGAACGTCATATGCTAGGTGAAATTCAGAGAAATAACAGAAACCTTCCAATAAATGTCACCAATAAAAGTGCAGCACCACCAACAGATTAAAATAGAGAAATCCCCAGGACCAGATGGCATATAACCCTATGTTTTAAGGTAATTATATATTACATGGCTTGTTTCATTTCAATTCTTCACATTTGGGTAATCCGCCACAAGGTGGCGCAGTTGACTGCAGAAAGACTTGTGGCTCCTCCCGGCCCATAAAAAGGGCAGGAATTACCCAGAGACTCCAGAGTTTCTCTGCAATCCTGACTGCGAAGACAGAAGATGGCTCTATCTGGATCGCAGGCGAGCGGGGCATCCCAAGCCCATCGGCCCTGCAGGCCTATTTCCACCTGTTCCGGACCCTTCTGCCTCCCAGCCCTGGCTGAAGGTTCAGGTGATGGTAGGGGAGTACCTGGGGTCGGGTGCTCGTAGGACTTTGCTCTGGGCCGCAGACCCTATAAGTAAAGGGTAGCCGGCTGAGGCTATGGTGACCTTGTGGGGGGATGAGAAACCACTCTTAGGACCCCTGCCTGGTTGTGCTTTAGTGTGCTGATTGTCACTTTCTTTCATTTTTATTATCCTGTCTTTGTGTCCCATCCTGGCCTCTCACTCGCCCTTCCCCTTTCCTTGCACCTCTTCAGGTTGGGGATTGCTGTGTCCCCGTCGGCGCAGCGGCACCGCACAGCTGGGACGCTTGCAAGGGGGCTCCCTCGCTTTCCCTCTGGGCGACATTATTACGCGGTGCCCGGAGGACTTCGATGACACGCGATGCGTGTCATCGCCGCATGGCCCGCCCCTCGAGGTTCCTCTAGCAAGGCGCCATTTTGTGGCGCGGACTGGTGGTGGAGCGCATCGTGAAGTAATCCCTCGCTGTTAGGTGCACTGCTTCTTCTTTTGCTACTGGGCTCCTGCTGGCGGGTCCCCCCGGATCTCTGGACGTCCCAGCTGGGACACATCTGTGGGTCTCCCTGGCTGCTACGTCTCCGCCGCCGCTTGAGGATCCTCCTCCGGCTGTGCCTACTCGGGTGCTCCTGACACTACTTACGGTCCGTGGATCCAATCCTTGTCAGTTTATGTATATTCTATTGTGCATGCGCTGTGGGATGCTCAATTTCTGTCCCTATTGTGTCTTCCAGGCGGGTCCCTCGTACTTGTGGTTTCTCACGGTCTCACCCCCCTATACCCTCCCGAGGCTGTGGGGCATCCCGGGTCTGGGATCCAGCGCCCGTTTATAATTGGCGCCCTTCCAATTAATCACCATATGGAGGCTTCTGGGGATAGCAAGCTTAGGGGCCCTTCGGGGCAGGCTCGGTTGTGTCTCATGTGCGGGGCATCCCCTTTGAGTGGTCGCAGCACGGTTTGCGTCCCGTGTCATTGCGGAACAGGCTGGGCCGAGCGCCTCTCTACCCAGTCCTGTTCTTCCTCCTGCTTCACCTACTCCCCCACGCCTGCATTTAGCCCCCAGCGAGGGGGAAGCTAGCAGGGCGTCTCATTCGGACCTGGCGCTGTGCGTGGCTAGCATTGAGCAGCAACTGGCCCGTCTGGCCTCCAGCAAGGCCTCTAGTAAAAAGAGGCATCTGGATACGGACTTGTACCTCTTTACCGATGATGATGAGGTTTATGATACCTATGGTGGCCGTGACTCCATGGTGGAGGGGGAATTGTTCCGTGACTCTGATTCCTCTGGGGATCGTCATGGCGAGTCTGATAGCGATTCGGGGTCCTCCTCAGACGAGGGTTCTTGGCTCCCGGATGATACCGATATTCTTTTCCCCTAAGGTGGCAAAGAAGAAGCAAGGTGAGCTCTTCCACCCTGACAAGCAACGCTTAGAGTTCCTGGAGCAGGGACATTTTTCCAATATGGTCCTCAAAGAATGGGAACGGCCCAACAGGTTACCCTCGGTGCCCAAGGGACTGGATAGAAGGTATCCCTTCTCGGCCGACTTGGTTCGCGGCTGGTCTTGTCCCCCCGAAGTGGACGCCTCCGTCCTGGGACTGTCCAATAATTCTATTATGCCGTCTCCTGACACCACTACCCTGCGCGATAATGCCATTCGGCGTATGGATGCACTAGCTTGTCTTGCCTTCACCTTTGTGGGGGCTGGCTTACGCCCGGTCTGTACCGTGGCTATTGTTGCCATTGCAATTAAGAAGACGGTTAGGCGCCTTGGTGATGCTGCCAGATCTCGCAAGCGAGCAGATGACTATAAGGAACTTTTACTTTGCTCTGACTTTATTGCCTTTGTGCTGTCTGCCATGGATGATGTCGTACGGCTTGGTGGTAGGGCCTCGGCCCTGTTGGTTGCCATGCGTCGGTCCGTCTGGCTGCGTCAGTGGGCGGCTGACGCTGTCGCTAAGAAGTCCTTCACCGGGTTTTCCTTCATGGGACTCCGTCTTTTTGGGGAACGTCTTGACGTTTTGACCAAGGATGGTCGGCTCCCTCAGCGTAGAAAGCATTCTCGGCCCTTTCGGGGGTCCTCTTCATTTCGCCCTTCGCGTGGGGGACGGAGATCCTCCTTCACAGGTAGCCGCAGAGACTCTTGGGGACGGGGTAGATCCCGTGGTCGTCCTGGTCTCTCCTGGGGATCCAAGCCCCCCACAAAGGCCCCTCAGGCATGAGGGGGCACCCTCACCCATCCAAGTGGGGGAGGGCGGCTTCGGCTCTTTGCTCACGTCTGGAGACAACGTGTCTCCCAAAATCCTGTGACGGAGCAGGGCCTGAGGTTGGCTGTCTAACGTCTTCTGTCATCCGGAGTGGTTTTCCCGGTGCCTCTTCAAGAACGGGGTCGGGGGGTTCTACTCCAATCTGTTCATGGTCCCCAAGAAGGATGGCTCTCTGAGACCCATTCTGGATCTAAAGGGTCTCAACAAATTTGTCAGGATCAAACATTTCCGCATGGAGACCTTACGGTCGGCGGTGAGCTCCCTTCGGCCAGGCGACTTCATGACCACGGTGGACATCAAGGATGTCTACCTGCACGTTCCTATCTTCCTGGGACATCAGAGGTTCCTGAGGTTCACTCTGGGGGATCAACACTACCAGTTTGTGGCCTTGCCGTTCGGTATCACCTCGGCCCCTTGGGTGTTCACCAAGGTGCTGGCGGGTGTCATGGCCCTCCTGAGGAGCCAGGGCATTCGCATTCTTCCTTACCTGGATGACCTATTGATTGCTGCTCCATCTTTTCATGAGGCCGAGAGGGATACTCAGGTGGTGGTGTCCACTCTCGAGTCCTTCGGTTGGGTGATCACTGTGAGGTCCTTCCTGGGCATGATGCTGGATACTTCTCAGGTCAAGGTGTTTCTTCCTCAGCAGAAGGTGGAGGGCATTCAGATGCAGACGAGCTGCCTGCTGCCTTGTCCTCATCCCTCCATCCGTCTGGGGATGCAGTTGGTGGGCCTCATGGTGTCTTGCTTCGAGGCGGTTCCCTTTGCCCAGTTCCACATGAGACCTCTTCAGTTAAATCTCTTGACTGTTTGGGATTGAAAGCAGGAGTCCCTGGAGCAGGAATTCGCTCTCTCCCCTCTGGCCAGACAGTCCCTCTCGTAGTGGTTGGACTCGAGGAATCTTCTAGTGGGCAGGTCCTTTCTGCCTCCGTGCTGGGAGATTGTCACCACGGACGCCAGTCTGACCTGTTGGGGAGGGGTTTGGCAATTGCTGAAGTTCCAGGGCCAGTGGGGCCCTCAGGAGGCCCACGCGCCTATCAACCTCCTGGAGTTGAGAATGATCAGGTTGGTTCTCCTCCGGTTGACTTCCCACCTACGGGGTCGGGCGGTCCAGGTCCGCTCGGACAATTAGACGGCTGTTGCTTACATCAATCGTCAGGGCGGGACTCGGAGCAAACGAGCCCTCAAGGAAGTGTCCCTGATCTTGTCTTGGGTGGAGGAGAATGTTCCCTGCATCTCGGCGGCTTACGTTCCAGGGGTGGAGAACCAGGAGGCGGACTCCCTGAGCAGGGGGATGTCTCGTCTGGGGGAATGGTCTCTCGGCAATGAGATCTTTCTCGCCCTGTGTCGCCGCTGGGGTCAGCCGAACGTGGACCTCTTTGCGTCCCGTCACAATCAAAAGCTTCCCAAATTCATCTCCCTGTCAAGAGATCCTCTGGCCTTCGCCACGGACGCATTAGCTATTCCTTGGACGAAGTTTTCGACTCCTCTATGCTTTTCCTCCCCTTCCTCTGTTCCTTCCATTCTGGTGGCCCCTCCCTTGGCAGAGGAGGATGTGGTTTGCGGACGTCACCCAGATGGCGGTGGATCAGTTCGTCATGCCCGAAAGGGTCGAAAGAAGAACCTGGAAACTACAGATTTACATCTGTGGTGAGCAAGCTGTGCTCCAAGAGATGCTATCCTGGAGTATCTCTGCGAAAATGACCTTATTACTCTTTATTAGCAAGGATTAATGAGGAATTGCTCCTACCAAACAAACCTGGTCAGCTTTTATGAGGAGGAAATTCAAGACTGGATCACCGGATGTCTTATATCTTGATTTTTCTAAAGCATTTGATGTGCTCTCGAGATGATGTTCTTGTTTCTGTATATCTTTCCGTTATAAAAGAAAAAAAAAACTTAAAAAATATATGAAATATGAAATGAGATATGAAATATTAAGACTAAATAAAAGCATACAGTGGGGGTCGAGATAATGAGTTTTATTGATTAAATTAGTGGCACCAGTAAGAAGTGATACATTTCTAGTTCCTGAGTCATTTAGGAATTGCCCAGAGAGCCTGGCTATTTAGACCATTGCCAAAAGGCATTTTTTACTAACAAATTGTGCACTTTTTTCACATAGAGCTAAACTGAAGGTGTGATATAGAAGCAAAAAGTATACTTTTTACTTTGACTACACCTCTTTTGAACTGGTTTGTGCAATGTTAAACCAAAGCCTCTAGCAAGCACAGTCTTTATAGGGGAACACACACACCATGATCCTCATGTACTTGTGTATCAGGCCTGTAGCAGTTGTGAACCTGGGATGATGAAAAATGCTGGAAAATGCGATCCTGATGATGGGACCCACAACAACAGATGGTCAGTATGCAGGAGGGTTAGCAGCAGAGGCAGCAAGCCAATGGTCAGCACCTAACAGCAAGGAGCAGAGATGCATGTCTGGCATTAGGAACAGCAGCACTGGACATGGTCAGATGTAGCAGTGGTTGGCAAAAGGATCAGCTGCACTGGACATGGTCAGGTGTAGCAATGGTTGGCAACAGGAACAGCGGCACTGGGCATGGTCAGATGTAGCAATGGTTGGCAACAGTACCAGCAGCACTGGACATGGTCAGATGTAGCAGTGGTTGGCAAAAGGAACAGCTGCACTGGACATGGTCAGGTGTAGCAATGGTTGGCAAAAGGAACAGCTGCACTGGACATGGTCAGGTGTAGCAATGGTTGGCAACAGTACCAGCAGCACTGGACATGGTCAGATGTAGCAGTGGTTGGCAAAAGGAACAGCTGCACTGGACATGGTCAGGTGTAGCAATGGTTGGCAAAAGGAACAGCTGCACTGGACATGGTCAGGTGTAGCAATGGTTGGCAACAGTACCAGCAGCACTGGACATGGTCAGATGTAGCAGTGGTTGGCAAAAGGAACAGCTGCACTGGACATGGTCAGGTGTAGCAATGGTTGGCAACAGGAACAGCGGGCCTGGGCATGGTCAGATATAGAAATGGTTGGCAACAGGAACAGTTCAGGGGAAGAAAAACTTCCTGTGATAGATTCAGACAACGCTGCACAACCACCTGCACCAAATGACTACAGGTAAGTACTTGTTGTCAAAGTTGGGAGACAGAGGCACCCAGGGGAACTGGCCATAGGGAGATCAGGGATAATGCCCAGTGAGGCCGAACTGCTTTGGGGACAGTTGTGCTGCTGGTTTTAACACCCTCATTCAATCCCTGCCCCCTTAGTCTCCCTCTTGGGCCCCTGTAACTGGCCCCACCGTACCCACGAGCCAAGGAACCCCATCCCTCAATGCTATAGCCATGGCATCATAGTTGGGGGGCCCCAGCAGGGATGTCTCGGACTGGCCAGGGGCTGGTAAAATCCAAGGCTGATTATTGGTACCAGCCCGCCATTGGAGGGACCCCTTTATCAGCAGAGGTTCATAGCTTGGCAACCTATCTGACTGCCTTAACATCTTCTTTCACCTTCCTTACTGGGTGTTCCATACTGCTGAGACATTTAATATCTTATCGTAGGGTGCTGCTGGACCTTTCTAGATCCTCCATCTTCCTGATCCTACTAGGTACATGTGACATAGGGTTGCAACTCCGTCAGGCTCACATACAGCTAACAGACTATTAAATTGGTTCTAACACTACCTGAATCTACCTTATATAATGCCTGGCGTGAAATACATATGTTATTATTGGGTAAAAAGACAAAGAAAACATAAAAAGTACTATATTTTTCAGCCCATATAAGACGCACCTGCCCATAAGACGCACCTAGGATTTGGAGGAGGAGAATAAGAAAATAAATTCCAAACCAAATGTGCTAAGACACCCCATTACAGGCAGTGTGGCACTGTTCCCACCCCATTCACCATGGACAGTGTGGCATTCCCCCATCCCATTCCCATAGGCAGTGTAGCATTTCCCCCATCCCATTCCCCATATAGGCACAGTGTCATCCCCCATCCCATTCCCATGAGCGGTGTGGCATTCCCCCACGCATTCCCCATAGGCAGTGTGTCATCCTCCATCCCATTCCCATAGGCAGTGTGGCATTCCCCCATCCCATTCCTCATATAGGCACAGTGTCATCCCCCATCCCATTCCCCATAGGCAGTGAGGCATCCCCGCATCCCATTCCCATAGGCAATGTGGCATTCCCCATTCCCATAGGCAGTGTGGCATTCTCCCTCCCATTCCCATAGGCAATGTGGCATACCCCCTCCCATTCCCCATTGGCAGTGTGGCATCCTCCCCCATCCCATTCCCATAGGCAGTGTGGCATTCCCCACTCCCATTCCCATAGGCAGTGTGGCATTCCCCCATCCCATTCCTCATATAGGCACAGTGTAATCCCCCATCCCATTCCCCATAGGCAGTGTGGCATCCCCCCATTCCCATAGGCAGTGTGGCATCCCCCCATCCCATTCCCATAGGCAGTGTGGCATTCCCTCACCCATTCCACATATTCACTGTGGCATTCCCCACTCCCATTCCCCATAGGCAGTGTGGCATCCCCCCATCCCATTCCCATAGGCAGTGTGGCATCCCCCCATCCCATTCCCCATATAGGCACAGTGTCATCCCCATCCCATTCCCATAAGCAGTGTGGCATTCCCCCATCCCATTCCCCATATAGGTACAGTGTCATCCCCCATCCCATTCCCATAGGCAGTGTAGCATTATCCCCTCCCATTCCCCATAGGCAGTGTAGCATTCCTCCACCCATTCCCCATAGGAAGTGTAGCATTATCCCCTCCCATTCCCCATAGGCAGTGTAGCATTCCTCCCATCCCATTCCCCATATAGGCACAGTGTCATGCCCCATCCCATTGCCATAGGCAGTGTGGCATTCCCCCATCCCATTCCCCATATAGGCACAGTGTCATCCCCCATCCCATTCCCATAGGCAGTGTGGCATTCCCCCACCCATTCCCCATAGGCAGTGTGGCATTCCCCACTCCCATTCCCCATAGGCAGTGTGGCATCCCCCCATCCCATTCTCCATAGGCAGTGTGGCATCCCCCCATCCCATTCCCATAGGCAGTGTGGCATCCCCCATCCCATTCCCCATAGGCAGTGTAGCACCCCCCCATCTCATTCCCCATAGGCAGTGTAGCACCCCCCCATCTCATTCCCCATAGGCAGTGTAGCACCCCCCCATCCCATTCCCCATAGGCAGTGTAGCACCCCCCCCATCTCATTCCCCATAGGCAGTGTGGCATTCCCCCATCCCATTCCCCATATAGGCACAGTGTCATCCCCCATCCCATTCCCATATGCAGTGTGGCATTCCCCCACCCATTCCCCATAGGCAGTGTGGCATTCCCCACTCCCATTCCCCATAGGCAGTGTGGCATCCCCCCATCCCATTCTCCATAGGCAGTGTGGCATCCCGCCATCCCATTCCCATAGGCAGTGTGGCATCCCCCATCCCATTCCCCATAGGCAGTGTGGCATTCCCCCTCCCATTCCCCATAGGCAGTGTGGCATTCCCCCTCCCATTCCCCATATAGGCAGTGTGGCATTCCCCCTCCCATTCCCCATAGGCAGTGTGGCATCCCCCTCCCATTCCCCATAGGCAGTGTGGCTCACTCAACCTTACACATGCCCTGCAGCAGTGTTCTGTGCAGCTATCTGCAGTCTGTTGCCATCAGGTCTGTACTTGTACGTTGCCAAAAGCAACCAATTGCAGATAGTGAAAACTGCTTTTATAAAACACACATTAGAAAATAAAATAAAAATGCTAGATCAGCTCAACACCTTTAAGACATTTCACCATACAAATATATACAGTGATATATTCAAGGTTGCGCTATTAGTTAACAATATAACAATTTAGAATCTAGAGATTAAACGTCCACTCGCTAGGAGTAATATCAGAACTGTAGCCACAGCAGTCCCAAGAAGATGCAAGCAAGTTTTGTTATATAGCCACAGCCGGTTATATATCAGTCACTCCGCGGGACATACAACTTCAAAGTGCAACACCTAAAGTGTTATATTTCCATTGAGGTGTGTTTATCCCACCACCTTATAAGTATAAATCATGTACCAGATTTCTTTAGAAAAAACGCCTTGTAATCAAATAGCAAATAATTTAGTTCCTCCTTAAGGATTGGGATCTGCTACTTTCAAATTCATCCACTTTTTCACTTCTTAATGGCAATAAAAACGGGTCATGTGATATTTTTACGTCAAGCATTCGCTCCAAATTTAATGTTGATTTGCAATAAAAAACAAAAACGCCAACGTAGTGTTAAATTGCACTGGACGAAACTCTGGCTGTCAACTGTTTGTTTTATGAAACCACATGACAAATAAGCGTGATGACACTGTATAAACCACACATGAATTATTACTTTAATATGTGGTCCTCCTACATACTTCAGTTCAAATCAGTTTCTGCTTCACTTAGGGAATCTAACTAATCTGTTTTGGGGATAGTGCTTGATCCTTCTTGTCTTTTTCCTTTTAATATGTCTTATTAAGAACATTTATAATACAGGAATATGTGGTGCAGTAGTGACATTTCAACATCATCTATACTACATTTTAAAGCTCCACAGCGAGGGTGTTGGTGGCCACCAGTGCTAAAATAACAGTCTAGGAGGGCATCCAAAATGCTGGAGCCCCCTGCACGTAACCCCCCAGGGTGCCCGTAAACCTTACCCTAACCTTGCTCCGCCCCCCGGGAATTCAGCACCGTGATTGGCTGCCCACCTCTCACATGGAATGTGACAGCACCACCAACAGCGTCACTGCAGATGGTGTTTATTCCGCTTCAAAGTGGACCTTTAGTCAAAAAAATCAAAGCTTGTAAATTGTTCTCCTAAAGCCCCCTCTGGCAATCAGTGACATAAGCTCAATGAGAGCGATTAACACTGTGCAGATGTTTGGAATAGAAGGCAGATTCTGCACTCTTAAATATGTATGGCAGTGGCCATCTTGTCACACACATGAGAGATCGGCTTCTGAAAAACAGAAAAACAGTCCCTGAGTCAAAGTTACCTAACTGTCTGTGCAATCATCAAGAAGTAGTAAGCCATCAACGTAATGACCCATCATTGCTTTGGTAACAGCTGAAATCTTCTAAATACATCTCCTGACTGGATGCTTTTGCGGCCACCGCCATAGAGATACATTGTAACAGCTTCCCTCACACAGATTTCCTTTGCTACATTATCTGTTTATTCAGTGTTTACATGTGTGAATAAAAAGAAAGTTTAGTAAATTGCTTCCCCCATTAGGATCAGTGGAATATGCAGTTTGAGAGTGCTTAACCCAATGCAGGTGTTGTGGAATGGCATAAAGATTATTCACTGTTAAATTACATGGGGGTGGCCATCTTGCCACACACCTTATAGCCCTGCTTACAAATGAGAATTAGGGGGGTGATGTGCCAGCAGCAATTCACACCAAATTGAGAGAGATATATGCCTCAGAAACAAGGAGAAGTTATTTTTTTTTCACTGGAAGCACACTTTAATAGCACCAAGGTGATGACGTCTTTAGAAATACTGCCCTACAAAGGATGTTGTGGTTATTTACGTCCCTTATAATGCAGTAGGTTAAAGAGAAAAGAACAACAATGATGGAAGGCTGATGGAGTGAAAATAGAAAAAAACAAAGAGGGAAGAAAGAAGAAAGGTATAGAGAGAAGGGTGCCCAAATATCAAGCTCATGCAAAGGTATAACAGCATTACAAGCGATCTAATAAACTCTTAGGGAATGTAACTTTTGATTCATTTTTATTTGGTGTACATAGGTTCTGGTGAGGACCACATTCCAGCATACCCAGGCAGGTGCTGGTGCAACAGGTGTTAGGGCGAGCGCTGCACGCCCATCTAGCAGCACTTCACTTACCTCCATGGTTGCATCCAGCCGTCATCCATTTTGCAGCACTTCCCTCATGGCTGTTCCCAGCTGTCTCCCTTCCTCCAATGCTTCCTTCTCACATGCTCAGGTGCGCGCACGTCGCCGTCCACTAGAGGGCGAGCGCACTAGATTCCTGAGATTTAAAGGGCCTGTACAGCAGTGATTGGTGCCTGGTCGTCCAATCCTGCATCCACTTCTCCTATTTAAAGATGCACTTCCTTCCTTCAGTGCCAGATCTTGGTCTCTCCATGCTTGTTGAAAGTCAGACATTCTTGGATTGCTCACCCGTGTACCGACCTCTGCCTGTCCCCGACTCTGAACCTTTGCTGCCTGCCCCGACCTCGGCTACTCACCTTTACCGTGAACCTGTGCTGCCAGCCCCGATCTCTGCCTGTACTTACTACGCCTTTTGCCTGCCACTTGTGTACCTCGCTGAACCTCGGCTGACTGTGGGACTGGGCCGCTGTTGGGGGGTAGCGACCTGGGGGTCACTCGCCGCACAAGACCAACCTGCCTTGCGGTGGGCTCTGGTGAATACCAGTGGCTCCTTAGGCTCCGCTCCCCTGACACGGTACCCGCCAACGGTCCCACAGTTAAAGCGGATCCACACCCGAGTCCGCTCCACCCGGTCCGTGACAACAGGTATCTTCAGGAGCTTACTCAGACTCTTCAGAGGAAGTAGAGAAAGCAGAGAGGAAGCTGGGGGAGTGGTTATAGAATAGGGGCTATTAAATGGTAATAACATGCTTTGAGAGTACAGAACAGGAGGGGCCGCCAACCTGGGAGGTAAGTCAGGTTTTTTTTTCATACTTACCATACATATTGCGTTTATGGAAATTGTCCATGGTATTAAATCAAATAGCAGACCTCTTTCGTTACAGAGAGTCAAGTAATTCTATTTTTCTGGAAGGGGGTATTGGGTGATATCCAAGAGCCAGCTATAACTTGCTTCTAGGATATAAAAATAAATAGAGTCAGCTAAAGCATGAGATTTATTGCAATCTTAATGGGTTTGTTGAGCAATTCAATGAATCCCTCACTGTGGACCGACTGGCATGGAATATATCAGTTGGTATGAGTGTCCGAAATGACTTCACAATGCAGCTTTTTAATCAGGTTTTTTTTATTGCCTTATCTTTGTCCTTACCCTGCCTCTATTGAGGACATTTTCCAAATATTGTGGTTCTATAGGCTGCTGACAGTACTTGCAAATATACATGGTGTATATTAATAGCCATTTTGATGCAAACAATTTTATTTATTGTAAAAAAATCTTAATAATTTCCTGTATTCCCTCCTTACACGAGACGCTACTAAACTATTTGTGCATGTCCTCGACAGCTTCAGCTTATTATGTGCATTGCATATATATTTCTAGAGGGACTGCCCCAGAATCTGTGGACAGGTGACTTTCTGGGCATCCAGATTTGGAAAGCCTGCAGTGTGGCACCCCTTGGTTTCCACATATACTCACCTCAATCTTCGATACCAGAGTATATAGAGTTTCAGGATTTCGAAGATATGCTCATCAAACCAGATCAGACTGTAGTGTCAGGGCCTCCATCAGGTATTTTTGAGCCCCGTACAACCTCAATGTCTACCCCATGAATATACTGTACAATCAGGCTAACATCTATGCTGGGCCTCCATGACCTATATGGTAATGACTAGGCCCGAAGGCAGGCATAGCGGGATCATGTCCCAACCTTGGCTGATATGGGGCCCAGTTAACACATCTAGGCTATGTGGGGGCAGGCCCTATACAATCAAGCCAACATGTTGTCTGGACCCACCATAACCTATCATTGGTATTGCTACATATAGCTTAGAATAACACATCAGAGGAAGGGGTTAAACCTAGAGGCTGAATAGTGGTGGTTAGGAATTAGATGAAAGCACTGTATTGACCACCTTGTGGCCAATCATTACTGTATTTATATTACAGTATATCTTTATACCTCACCTAAAGAGGAGGGTGCCATTTGATTCCAAAGGATTCTACTGCTAGCACTTGACCCTATACCTATTTAGGGATTCATATACGTGTTTTTAATGGGGGGGGGGCACAGATTGCTTTAACAGTATGTGTATATACGCTGTTGCTTATTTTGTTTGTTCACTGCAAATAATAATATTGTATTTTTTACTAGCCATTCCTATTGATTGTGTGTATATATGGAGGGCCTGCAACGGTGGATATAAGGTTAACCCCTAACAGTGTTCCGTCAATGGTGGCAGCCAAAGAGGCGTTAAGCATACAGCTGTGAATTACATTAAAGATGCTGGCTTATACGAGTATATGGCCAGTTTAGGTGTTGAACACTTATAGAACTAAAACGGATACCGTACAGCGCCGGGATCAACTCATTATGTATACACCCAGACGTGTGTTTATTTATATCCCATATTAGAACTGTGGAGTTAGAGAGGAGGAGGAGTTAGTGTGAAGTGAGTGTGGCTGTTGAGGCTGCATGCATGGGGGGGCCCCCGTTTTTTAGATTCACTTTGTGTGTTTTTTTATCTATTTCGTGTACCTATAATAGTGCCATGATTTTTTGCTATTAATAAATTTTGTCTTGTAATGGCCATTAGGCTACTTGATGTTATTGGGCCAGTTCCAGCGAGTAACCGAGTTTAAGTGTGTTTTCAGTGTTATATGTGGGTTAGCTGGACACCATTATTACTGGCAGTGCTCATTGAAGTATTAAGTGGGACTCCCCTTCCTTTTATTATTGAATTGTATATGGAGGTGTTGCTTTGGTAATAAGTGACTTACTCCCATTATTTCTATTTTTCATTAGTATTGTCACTTGCCTACATATCTGCTCACATTATTTGGTTGTTGCAGCAAACAGTCTAATAAGTGGGTAAAGTTATGCCTTTATGTTGGTCTTGTCGATATTTACAGGACATATATCATAGTTTGACAAGAGCCTCCAAGGCTGCTCTTGATTTGGAAGTTGCACTAGAGTGTCTTTTGATTATGTCGAACATTAGAGACCCAGGTTTGTCAAATATTTCACTATGTGATATAATATTACATTGTCTGCCTTGGGCTCAAACTCCTGCTCCTGAAACGCGACTCTGGAAATAACAAGTTATGAAAGCTTGGAAGTAGAGCTACCTTTGCAGTGCAGCAGCTTCATTTTACCTCCCTTCATCAGGTTGCGTTTCACTACGGCTGGGACATGAGATCCTATACCAAATTCAGAATCTACAGAGCAAATCACAACCCAATGATTCAGTACCAACTCTGTTCTGTGTCTTCTCCAAGAAAATGAATCATCACATGACAAGATGGTGGTCTCTTGTACCTCTGTTGACAGATAAGGATGGTTTGATATGGCTTCTGATGATGATTGGCTTTGGAAACCCTGCTGCTTGTATCAGATGGTTAATACTGTGCAATATACTCTTCCCTCCTTCTTCTATCTGCTATTATCCACGGCATTACAGCATGTAACTCATCATCTAGCATACCACCATCTCAGCTGACTCAAGTAAGTGTTTTGGTTGTGCAGAGAGGTTTACCATTGAAAGAACAAGCCAAGGTCAGTGTCGGAAGTTGGGATTTGTAAGTTATAGGACAAGCCAAGGTCAACACAGGCAGTGGAGGTTTATCAGTGAAAGAACAAGCCAAGGTCAGTGCAGGAAGTGGAGATTTATAAGTGATGAGACAAACCAAGGTCAGTGCAATAGAATAGACGATTGCCCTAAACATTTTATCTTAACTTTTTATTTAACATTTCCAGTGAATGGGCATTCACGGCAAGCACTTCAAGACGTTGGTGAATTCACAGGTAGAAGCGGTCAAAGGTGGACTTGTTGGAGATACAACAGCTTCAGCTTATTAGCTTATTGCTGGAGAGCCTGCAGTTTATAGTAATGACAGTAGATGGCACTGTTACTGATACTTATGTGTAGTCTCTCTGTGCATTTCTACATTTCCTGAATGTTGAAGTATACTTGTTGCCTGTGTGCAATCCATCATGTTAAAGGGAACATTTAGACTCCATGCTTGTTCCAGTTAAACCAGTTTGAGTATCTCCACAAAAAGTTTGATTCAGAGTTGGCTGATGAGAAACCCACCCAGGTTCTCAATGCAACTCGCCAACATGAATTCTTGGCAACTCGCCTGATTCAAAGCTCCTTCCGAGATTATTTTGTCCGGGCAGAAAAAAGTGAGAATTCACAGCGAGAATTTTCACTTCCATACGTGAATTTCCAACTCACATGACAATTTACTACATCAAAGTTAGGCTCATGGGACACAACCCAAAAAACCCCAAACAACAGGAGCACCAAACACAATCAGAATCAAAATCCAATTTCATTTATTAAGAGTCAAATTTGATCGAAAGAAACAAAAAAACTTAACAGACAATATACAAGACCAACACATTAAAAACACTACATGTCCCCAAATTTCATCCAGTGCTACAAAATCGCAGCAAATTATTCCTGGGAATACTCCTGAATATCAACACGTATAATAAATTCCCTATAGAAACTAATCTTTTTGTGCCGGCACAAAACCCTAGCCTCACACTATCAATTCAAATACATACAATAAAGTGACAGTGCATAGTAAACATAACGTCAATTCATCTAAAATACAGTGCAGTATAAATCTCCATTACCCTAATATTCAAATAGTGCATGTATAATATAAAGTGACTAAGTGCAGTAAATACTACACAATACTAAGCCTGGCAACGCTGGGTCACCCAGCGAAGCGGCACGGGCGGCCGCGATCGAAGGTGTCCCCGCTGCTAGTTCCCCGCTCCTCATTTCACGCGACCTACCCGTTGCCAGGCTTAGTATTGTGCCTCCCTACATTTTTATATTTGGTTGTCTTGATCTGTATGCTTTGTAATTGTGCACATGTGTCCATGACCAATATTGTTCGGGACACATATTTATTATTATTGTATACATATATACTTTACTGCACTTAGTCACTTTATATTATACATGCACTATTTGAATATTAGGGTAATGGAGATTTATAATGCACTGTATTTTAGATGAATTGACGTTATGTTTACTATGCACTGTCACTTTATTGTATGTATTTGAATTGATAGTGTGAAGCTAGGGTTTTGTGCCGGCACAAAAAGATTAGTTTCTATAGGGAATTTATTATACGTGTTAATATTCAGGAGTATTCCCAGGAATAATTTACTGCGATTTTGTAGCACTGGATGAAATTTGGGGACATGTAGTGTTTTTAATGTGTTGGTCTTGTATATTGTCTGTTATGTTTTTTGTTTCTTTCGATCAAATTTGACTCTTAATAAATGAAATTGGATTTTGATTCTGATTGTGTTTGGTGCTCCTGTTGTTTGGGGTTTTTTGGGTTGTGTCCCATGAGCCTAACTTTGATGTAGTGTTTTAATGTTCACAGTGTAGCAGTCTTATTAATTTGGCTGATTCACATGACAATTTAGTGAATTGCTGTAAGCGTATTTTTCATTGATAAACACCATGCCACTATAGCCAGTACGATTTTTAATTGATGATTGACAATTTTTTTTTTAATATTTTCGATTTTTTTTTGTTTTCATTTTTTTTTATGACAAAAAAAAATTAACCCCATCCCAAAAGAGTAAAAAGCCAACCAGCCCAGGTACCAGGCATAAGGGCTGTTAAGCCAGGACACAGATGCCATGCTAGATTGGCCCTGAACTTTAACAGCCCTTAGGTATGGGTTCAGCACTCTTTCAGGGGTGCCGTGGTTCAGGGGGCTCACCAGATTAGGGAGCCGCCATGTCACCTGCCAGCATCGGTGGGTGACATGCCGTTACCCTCCCACAGCACTCTTCAAAGAGCCCCAACACCCTTACGAAAGGGCAAAAGTGCTGGTCCTTTGTAGGGCTGGGGTCCTGGATTTAAAGCCCTTATGTCTGGTGCCTGGGCTGATTGCCTTTGGGGGGGGGGGGGGGGGGGTTAAAAAATAAAAAAAACATACCAAATGAAAAACTAATGCTGGCTTTAATTTTCATTGATAAAAATCATGGTGATAAAGAAACAAACAAGATTGCAATCTCAGCCGGCTATGAATCAAGGCCAATGTCTAAGATGACGGGGAGGCTGATTCATCATTAGCGGCAGGTAGCGACAGATGACCATTTGTAGCAGGCATTTTCAGAGCGCCCGCTAGTAGTCACTGTGCTCGGCAGTGGGTCGCTACTTTATAGCGACTCAGTCGCTGTTCAGTAATGTTGAATACATTGTGAGCAGTCGCTATTTGACCAGTACAGCATGTTAGCGACTGCTCATAGCGACCGACTCACACCATATTCAGGAAAAAAACAGCCTCACAAATCTCTGGCGCTGAAAAATACTTGTTTGAAGCCCAGAGCGCAGGAGGTGGTGTGTTTAAAGTGTGTTTTCAAGCATCTATCAACTAGTAACAAAGCGAAAACATATGGAATTACATTGTAACAACATTGTGAAAAAAACTGCTTTTTCAATGCCAGAAGAGGACACAGAATTATTTATGATTTTTTGGAGAAAAAAAAAAAATTCCCCATTTAAAGAGAAGAAAAGGATCGTCCATTGAAACGTATGGGAGAGTGACAGGTAGCGAGAGGTCATACCTGCCGCTGTGCAAGGCTGTACGCCGGCGCTGTTCGCTGAGGCTGTGAAAAGGATGAATCAGACGCTACATGGCGCTATCCCAGTCGCTAAACAGATTCTGCTTGATAAATGTGTAATTGCGTGCCGTGTCCGGCGTTGACCAGTCGCTATCTGTCGCTACCTCTCATTAACCAGGCGCTACCTGACGCTATCCTTTCTTAAATAACCCCCTAAGTTGAGTGCATCTGACACTCACTCTCTGTAACAAGACTGACCCCTGGTCAGCCCATGAGCAGTCCATGACATCCCAAGTTAACCCCCAATGTGCTTCACTGCTGCTGTGCTCCAAGTTTGAAGCATGTCATGAGCATGGTTGACATAGCCACTCCTAAACTAATGGAACTGAAGCTTTAGTATTGTAGGGGCAGGTAATATGATTGGGGTGAGTAGGGCCCTAAAACCCTAATGGTTATGTTATAGCACTGGACAGAACATGAACTGGAGTTTCTTTGCTGGAGTACAGGGGATCTGCAGGGGGCACTAGAGAGGTGGGGATAGGATGGGGGTGATAGAAGCAGCAGCCCATTCAACCACAAAGCAGTGCGGCTCACTGGGTATTCACCCTGGTCTCCCTTTGACAAGCCAGCTGATGAAAGCAGTCATCCATCTCCATTATACATCGTCACTTGTCTCTACAGCATAACTTGGTCCAACTAAGCCACCCTGCTTCATCACAGGCATTCTAAGCAATCCACGCCTCTGACCCGCAAGGCATGGTCACCTTATGATGCACCTATATTTCTATAAACTGGTCTCTCAGGTTTATAGGTCTGTAATTACACCTCTGCATTTACCTCTACTAAATGTGAAGCTTAACATCGATATCACAGTGGAAAGAATACGGTTGCACTTGGTAATTTAGAATCTAGCTAATGGATCGTGTTCTTCATTGATTGCTCTGCCATCACGCTGGTACCGGAGGCTTCACACTTTTATCCATTCTAGATGAAGAAAAATGCACGCAGGTTAGGAAAAACAAGCTCTGCTAATGCGGCTGCTCTTTCTTTGTAATAAAACAGTTTCTCATTGTAAATAGAAATTGCAAAGATGGAATATTTCATAAAAGCCTGGCTTTCGTTTAATGAGCCTTGAAATGTATTGTCGTGTCACAATGTTCAATGTTAAAGCAAATAAAAGTGCCAGACCTATGCTTTCTACTTCTTTTTTATTGGTTTTGAACCTCCGCCTGCGGGAATCCACTTTGTCTTTCGAAGATTTTTTTTTTTAGTCATTGTTGTGCATCGTTTGAAAATAATCTAAATTCAACTTTCACTACATCACTTACAACAACAACAGATTGTTGAAGAGGCATCATATTTTTTTTTTTACTTTGACTTAAATAATTTAGTATTTAGATTGTTACAGAGATTGTTCTGGCAAAATATTGGACTTGTCAATACCTTGACATTGGCTGCTCTGCTTAAACACCAGTTGTGATTTCTGTGTCCCCTTTAATATAATTCAATTTCTATTAAATGGATTAAGTTGTGTTTATTTGGCAAAAAAGCTAAAATCTATATTCTCCTTTTGTGCCCCGCAGCTCCATCTAATATAAAACTTTTTGATACCGGAGAATAAGCACCTCATCCCCCTGCTCCGCTCATCAATCTCTTCCTGCTCCAAGAAAGAATTCCACCCATTCTCATACCCACACTATTTAATGCAATTGCGGCACATCCCCATTTCCAAACGCCACCTCTATTGCAATGAATGGAGTGGGCGTGTGCCAAATTCCACCATGTAGGTCGCCATGTCTGGCCAATGCTGGACGATGGGTTAATCCGTTTTGGCATTCAGAGACATCACAAAGAGAGGGAGGAGCTGTGGGTGAAAAGAAAATGTTTTTTATTACTTGTTTGGACAACAAATGTAATCAATTTCAACCCTTTCTCTGCCAGCTGCCGAGTTCCTACATCTGGTTAACTTTCTGATGGTTTCTCAATAGAATTTTTCTGTGTGAAACCCCACCAGCCGCCTGATATTCTTATTTCACGTACGAACCTATGGCACATGGGCATCTGGCATCTTTCTAGGGCTGTGCGCAGGCACACCTACTTTAACTGAGAGACTGATATGGCTGCACCGTGGGAATGCCAGCGGGGTATGAATATCGGGTGACCAGTGGAGTTTCATACAGTGGGGCATCCCAAATCAGGTACAGACAAAAACCCAGGATAGTGAAAATCCTGTGTTTTGGTCCACTATAAAAAGCCCACCCTGCTTTAGTATGGTTTCATAAACCACATAGTACTATTATAAGAGTTTCCTAAAGTGAAATATTTAGTACATCTTTCAAATCAGAAATCCCCTCTGAGCAGCAAAGCTCATCATGCTGGTACTCACCTCTTCCCTGTTTTGGCAAACGCATGACCACCGGCAATCAAGCAGGTTTGCTGAAGGTGGTGGTGTACAGTGGTCAGCATGCTGCCCCCCATGCTGCCAGTATTAGGTATGGAATAGAGGACTATTGGGTCGATTCAAAATCCCAAATGTCATTATTTTCGTATTTGAAAACGAAAGTTTTGTTGGGTGTTTGTCATTTTTTCCTTATTTTTTGGCCATTTTCGACTCGCACGAACGTTCGAACATAGACGTATATGTTCTTTCGTTTTCGAAAGGAAATCTTTGTTTTTACGCTAGTTCGGGCCCTTTTCCATTCGAGATCGAAAATGTTTCGTTCGTTCCAAAGATTTATGTGATTGCAATGGGCTGGCGATGGATTCAGAGAGCTGATTGCCAATTGTTCCGAAGCTAATATAATTGTTTCCTTTTCGATTGCCTTACGGCACCTTTTTTACCTCGGGACTAGGCAGCCAAGCGTGATGGAGAGTGACTTTGAAGAGCATCAAGGTCTTCTTCTGTTTGGCATTGATGTGATCCTGAGTTCAGAGGCCAGACTGCACCGGCGGCGACGCATGAACATCAATGGCATGCATGATGTTGAGTTGTTCGAGCTGAGCAGGCTTAATCGCGCGTCCCTCCATAAATTGTATAGTGAGCTGCGGCCATGGTTAGCCCGCACCACAAGGAAGGGGCAAGCAATTTCAGGTATGACCAAGATGCTTGGCTGCCTGCAATTTTTGGCGAACGGCTCGTTCCAGAGGCTGGGTGCCCTCTCCGTGGGGATGTCACAGCCTACGCTGAGCCGCGCACTATCCCAGTTTTTGGAAGGCATGGCTACCCTAACCAACAATATATTTGTTTCCCCGATGATATGGTAGCCAGAAACGCCATTAAGCTTGGATTTTATAATATCGCCCAACGTCATGGGTGCCATTGACTGTACCCATGTCGCCCTGGTCCCTCCGGCTGCCGACGAGTACATCTACAGGTATTTTTTATTTGTTTTTCTTAACTTTCAAAAATCCGTCCTTGTAATGATCCCGCCTTGTAATGATCCCTCCTTGTAAAGATCCCTTCTTGTAATGATCCCTCCTTGGACAAATCCCTCCTTGTAAAGATCCCTTCTTGTAATGATACCTCCTTGTAAAGATCCCTTATTGTAGAGATCCCTCCTTGTAAAGATCCCTTCTTGTAGAGATCCCTCCTTGTAAAGATCCCTCCTTGTAAAGATCCCTTCTTGTAATGATCCCTCCTTGGACAAATCCCTCATTGTAAAGATCCCTTCTTGTAATGATCCCTCCTTGTAAATATCCCTTCTTGTAGAGATCCCTCCTTGTAAAGATCCCTCCTCGTAAAGATCCCTTCTTGTAGAGATCCCTCCTTGTAAAGATCCCTCCTTGTAATGATCCCTCCTTGTAAAGATCCCTTCTTGTAATGATCCCTCCTTGGACAAATCCCTCCTTGTAAAGATACCTTCTTGTAATGATCCCTCCTTGGACAAATCCCTCCTTGTAAAGTTCCCTTCTTGTAATGATCCCTCCTTATAAAGATCCCTCCTTGTTAACATCCATCACTGTAATGCTCCCTCATACACAATTTACACTCATTGTATTGTTTTCATAAGATTAATTGAAATGTGTGTTTACATTTTACACAAAGCCTTAATTTTCTTCTTTTGTTTTTTTTCAACAGGAACCGCAAAATGGGCCACTCAATGAATGTTCAGGCAGTGGTGGCCCCGGACATGCGGTTCCTTAGCGTCCTCGCTGGCTACCCAGGCTCATCACATGATGCGTACATCCTTAGACGATCTGGATTGTACCATCGGTTTGAGTCTGGGGAATTTTCCGGGGCATGGCGCCTTGGTAAGTTAACTGAAACCACATGGTTTTTTGTTGGGCTGTTTGTGTGTAATTTGCATTTGGATGTTATGTCTGTCTAAATTAAAAAAAAAAACACAACCTTATTGCCATGTGAAAACACACTTGAATTAAAGTTCTCAAACAAACAAGCATTGGCCCAAGTTTGTCCTGCATTTGCTAAATTAAAACTTGTCAGTTTGTACTCTTTAGGAATCTCTCTTCCCCCACCCTCGTCTGGAATAGTGCACTTAACTTTATCATAGTGTGTGCCCCATCTTTGCTTAGATGGATTTCACTTCCAGAGGAGAGGAGAGCGGGTTAAAGTACATGTGGTGGGTTTATGCTGTTTTAGCCTCAGACAAAACATATAACGGGTCACCCAAACCGCAATCCTAAAAGCATCTTGCCCAGCACACTTGTAAACCAAGAGCTGGGATCCTTCTGTCTGATTGGCCATCATCCTCAATATTTGTTTGTGGAACTATTGCAAACAGCTATGACATATGTGTATTTTTCGACGGGGACAGTGGCAAATGTCTGCTCAATTGACCAATAGGCTTATATTGATGTTGCTGGAGCGTTTATTGCCTTAAACTGATGTTTGTTTTGTTTTTTTTTGTTTTTTTGGGTGAAGGTGATTCCGGATACCCGCTGCTGCCGGCTCTTGACGCCTGTACTCCGGCCCCAGGATGCGTACAACCGTGCGCACCGCAAGACCAGGGCTGTGGTGGAGAGGGCCTTTGGTCTTTTGAAGACCAGGTTTCGGTGTTTGGATCATACCGGGGGCGCCCTGCAATATGGCCCTAAAAAGGTCATAGACATTATAATGGCCTGTGCGGTTCTGCACAATTTTGTCATTTCAGAGCGGGTTCCCCGGTATGTCGATTTTGCTCCTTCTCCACCCAGCGAAGACCAGGATGAAGCATTTGTGGGCACACACAGTGTGTCCGGACAAACTGTTTGTTCTAATTTGATTTACACACATTTTTCTTAATTTCCCCTTGATTTTCCTTTGGTTAAAATGGTGTTGTTGTTTGTGTTTTGTTAACCTTTGTGTAAGTTTATTATTGTTCACATTTTTACCTCAATTAATGAAGTAATTACTCACCGCAGCCATAATGCTTAACGCCTCTATTTTTAGTATGTGTGAACTGTGTGAATGTACAAGTTAATTAATATTTTGGACACCAAAAAAGGAAGATACAAAATTACTGAGCCACAGGTGTGTTTAACTTTGTAATTTCCAGCAGTAACATCACAAACTTTGAGTTGCTGCTCACTCTATTTTTTTTAACAAACATATGTACATACAAAACAAAAATTGCTACATCAACCATGCCACATTCCTAGTGCACACAGGCATGAGTTTACAAGGACCTTCCTCCTGCCCGACATTAATGTCAATGACACTTAGAAAGAGATCAAACACAAAAAATGAAAATAATGCTCACAAAAAACTATTTACAAGGTAAAACATCACAACACACCCTCTCCTGCTTTGCCACATTTGTCACAGGCACAGGTGTAAAGCAGACATACCTAGGCCACATCTACACCTGGAACTCAGGGCACAGCCAAACCAGAACACCCAGTCCCAAGCCCAGTCCAGCCCAGAAATCTTAGACAGGAGTAAAGGGATTAGGTTTGCAGGCCAGAATGTCACCCAATCATGTCTAGAAACAGGAGGAGCCATAACCAATCTAAGGACGCACAAGGCGTAAGGGCAACAGTTTGAGTGGCACGTTCATTGAGCAATGAGCTATGGCATTGGCTAGTGGCCTACCTCAGCACTCTAATGAGCTATATGTGCGCAAATCCAAACCAGACAAGCAAAGGCAGACACAAAGGGTATCTTAGTTAGCCTCACCAGACAAGTCAATACAGTGGGGATTTTGAGCAAAGATGTTGAACAGATTCAGGGAGTTTCGACCTTAATATGGGGGATGCCCATAGAACCCAGGTTGTGGCCCTGGCTGGTTGGACCTAACCTGGGCCTGTGTGGCATTCTAAATCTGCAGCTGTGCCAAAATGTTTCTCTGTATAGTTATCATTTCAGACCTGTAGGCACGGTTATCATTGTTTGCATTCTCCAGGTGGCTGTTGAGGGTCCTAAATTCTGTCAGCACGGCCTGTAAGGTACTATTGAGGTTGTCAATCCGGCCATGCAGTTCCTCTCTGTTCCTTTGATTGTGTTGTTGAGACGTAACCCTCTCGTGGTGCCATGCGTCCAAAAGCGGCATGGCCCTCCCCTGGGAAAAGGGGCAGAGTACGCCTCCCAATTCCCCGGGTTCTGGTGCGTGCCGATGATTAGAGATGAGACGAACCGGAATTCGCTCCGAATTTCAGGAAATATTCGATTCGGCACGAACCCGAATATTTTGTGGTTCGTGCCGATCGAATTTTTCCTGAAATTAAAAAAAAAAAAAAAGCCGGCATGGTGGGAGCTGACAGCGGAGCCGGCCGGCGGGCCGGTAAAGCCGGCCGGCCCGCTCCCACCATGCCGGCATTTAAAAAAAAAAAAAAAAAAAAAGCATTTTTGCCGGCATGGTGGGAGCGAGCCGGCCGGCTCCGCTGTCAGCGGAACCGGCCGGCCCGCTCCCACCATGCCGGCATTTAAAAAAAAAGCAAACACTTACCTGCAGGTCCGGAGCGTGGAGGCCGGCGCCGCTCTCAGCTGTCATCTGAGGGCGCGCCCTCAGATGACAGCTGAGAGCGGCGCCGGCCTCCATGCTCCGGACCTGCAGGTAAGTGTTTGCTTTTTTTTTAAATGCCGGCATGGTGGGAGCGGGCCGGCCGGTTCCGGTTCCGCCGGCCGGTTCCGCTGTCAGCGCGGAACCGGCCGGCCCGCTCCCACCATGCCGGCAAAAATGCTTTTTTTTTTTTGTTTTTTAAATGCCGGCATGGTGGGAGCGGGCCGGCCGGCTTTACCGGCCCGGCGGCCGGCTCCGCTGTCAGCGGCCCGCTCCCACCATGCCGGCATTTTTGATGGGGAACTTCGTAAAAGTTCGATTCGGCCGAACCCGAATTTCTTTGTGCAATTCGGCGAATCGGCCGAATCGAACTTTTCAAAAGTTCCCTCATCTCTACCGATGATGTTAGATGTCTAGGGCCCTCAACAGCCACAGGCATGCTTCCCAAATCCTCAGCAGCAGAGAGAACACTGGGGACTTGAGGGTCAGTCTCTGCATGCTGCCCACGATGTGCAGGCAGCATGCAGCCAGCTTCACTCTGCTGCTGCGGAGTTTGGGGAGAAACATTTTGGGACAGTTGCAGATTCTGTCCCAGGGGGAGATCTTCAGAAGGGCCCATCAAGGATCCATCCTCCTCCAGCTCCTGGATTTCCTCCATGAGTGTGTGGGTCTGTAGGGACATGTAACATTTTTTGTTTAGCTTTTGTACTACATATGTCAATATGTTAGTAGTAACATGCAAAGTACCATGGATAACCTACATTTGGGGAATCAACTTACCGAAAATAGGCTGCACGGAAGTTGAAGGCATGTCAAAACTGGCAGAGGATTACACAGTAGCTGAGGGATGAGGCTGGGCTGCATGAGAAGCAAAGAAACTAGGTAAACACACAACTATGCATTGTTGCTGGTTCAAAATACATTTGTTTATTTATTTCACGGGGCAAAGCTGTAATGGGCACTACACCAACGGTGACACTTGACCTTCACTTCCCATTCCACTATCTGGTAAATGGATAATTTACTAACTACTTCCACATTGGTCCCCTGAGCTATTGCAATCATTCAAGTTCTGCTTGTTCTGTGGCTGCCAACATCCCTTATAGGCCATTAAGTGTAAACACTCAGCGTGCAACTAGCAGTTACCAGCATTTGAGGCTGACTCGCATTGTATCTAGGCCAATTGTTTAAGAAGCATGTTTGGAGATTGGTGGTGTTTTTCGATTTGCGCCCATAAAGCTCATCATAAACTAAGGTAAGGCCACTAGCCAAGGCCATAATTTGTGCGTCACCAAAATGGCCACTCAACTGCCCTCTGTGCAATGTGCGCCCTCTTGTTTGTGGTTGTGGCTCCTCCGTGGTTCTTGACAAATGTGGTGACATTCTGGCCTGGGTGTGTGTGGGAGAATGCAGGGACTGGTGGCTGCATGGTGATTGGACTGGACTGGGCAAGGGACTGGGTGTTCTGGCCTGGCTGCCCACAGAAGTTCTAGGTGTGAATGTGGCATAGGTACCTTTCCATCCCACCTGTGCCGGTGGCGAATGTGGGCGTGCAGGAGCGGGTCTTTCAGAGGATGAACTTGTGCTGCCTTTGGAGGTAGTAGGGCGGACCAAGGGTGAGGGAGACCTTGGCGGGCCGGGCCTCTTCTGCTTGTGTTTTTTGGGGATGTGGATGGGCCAAATATGGCTCTTGGGGGGCTGCGGCCTATGCTTCGCCTCTTGGTGGGCTGCGGGAGCTGCTGCGGGCTCTTGGTGGGCTGCGTGCCCTGCTTTGCCGTTTTGGGGGGCTGCGGTCCCTGGTGCGGCCTCTTTTTTGGCTGCGGACCCTGCTGCGGTCTCTTGGTGGGCTGCGGGACCTGGTTCGGCCTCTTGGGGGGCTGCGGGACCTGCGCCGTTGGGGGGGGCTGCGTGCCCTGCTTCGCCTTTTGTGGGGGCTGCGGTCCCTACTGTGGCCTCTTGGGGGGCTGTGGGACCTGGTTCAGCCTCTTGGGGGGCTGCGTGCCCTGCTTCACCTTTTAGGGGGGCTGCGGTCCCTACTGCGGCCTCTTGGGGGGCTGCGGGACCTGGTTCGGCCTCTTGGGGGGCTGCGTGCCCTGCTTCACCTTTTGGGGGGCTGCGGTCCCTACTGCGGCCTCTTGGGGGGGGGATGTGGGGCAGGTTGGTGTGGGGCTTCGTAGCCTCTTACCCCTTTTTTTAGCAGCAGAGGTAGTAGGCTTTGGGGCCTGGGTCTTTGCTTTGGCTGCTGACGCCTCCTTTTTTGGCCCATAGCTGGTCGTAGCCTTGCTCGTTGCCTTAGTAGTAGCCTGTAAGCGAGCTTTGGGCTGTTGCGACCTGTCTTGCTTCTTGGCCGTTGTGTCCTTGGCAGTTTTTGTGGCTGCTTTTTTTGAGGCCATTTTCATGGGACTCTCAAAGAGAATGAGCTGTGCGTCCAGGGACCTTTAAATAAGGTAGCCGGCGTGTGACGCCTACACGTTCGCTTACGCGTACGTCCGGCCGTTCGCACGGGGCCTTACTTATCTGCCGCCGAGAAGAAGAAGAAAGATGGCGCCCACTATCTTCACCCGCCAACAAGAAGAGATCATTATGCTCGTAAGTGTATTTTATGTGTTTCATTTGGACTAGTAAATGCTGATCTACATGTTAAAGAAGCGCAGGAAGAAATGGCTTAAGTTCAACATGTGTGAAAATACATGCACAACCAAAGGCACGGCACACACGTGCCAAACCACATTTCGCCAAGATTGTAAACTTGCCTTAGCCTAGAAATGTGTGTGTTAATGGCATTTGCAAAAATAATGTATTGTTGGCACATATTGATATGTATTTAGAAGTAAATGCTATGTTTGCTTTCTGTTTTGTAGACCATGCTGGAGCGCAGGTACGACTACCTGCCCAATTCATTTCAAAAGCGCAACGTCGCCCTGGAGATCATCTCCGAAATTCAACATCAGACCAACACCACCTTCACCCACACGCTGATCATGCAGCATTGGTCGGACCTGAAACGACTGCACATGCCCCGGGTGCGGAGGTTTTTCGGAATCCATTTCCCAAGTAAGTACATAGCGATTGCATGCTAGATCTAATTTAGACAGAAGGTAGGCCTTTAATTAGATTGCCTTTTCTTTGGTAGTGATGGAAATGGATTACCGCATTCGCCGCACCTGGAGGCGCACAGGCCGACCAGTGCTGCATGATTCTGCAGCTGGGAGTGAAGGTGGCGGATCTCCAGGGCGATGGCCCTACCCCTCCTCTGTGGGGTCCTCAGACCAGCGCCTGGACCTTACCACAGAGGAGGGGCGGCACGGCGTGGGCAGGCAGTCGTACCCTGCCACGCATGCGGGAGCCTCTGGTATATCACTCTTCATGTATACGCACACACATATACATGCTAGCTCCTGATATCACAAGACTGATTCCTTGAATCTGTATTTTTAGATGCTTCGGGTGCGGGTGAGGTAGTGGGTGAGGAGGCAGCAGATATGCTCCAAGAAGAAGCTGGAGAAGGTGAGTGATGTGACCCAGACTTTGCCCAAAACATTTGAGGACTGCTGAATCAGACATTAAAAATGACCATATTTACCATGTTCCTACAGGCACTTCTTTACAGCAGAGCCAGGACCCAGGACATCGTGTTGTCCCCAACGAGCCATCTCTCGGCCACCAACCAAGTAAGTAGTCATGCCATTATTGCCATTTATGTGTTACTTCACATGAACACACAAATACATCATGCCCTAGTCAATGGCAATATAAGACTGACCTGTGGCCACTTCCTTAGCTTAATGACTTGCCAGACTGACCAGTGGCCACTTCCTTAGCTTAATGACTTGCCAGACTGACCTGTGGCCCCTTCCTTAGCTTAATGACTTGCAAAACTGACCTGTGGCCACTTCCTTAGCTTAATGACTTGCCAGACTGACCTGTGGCCCCTTCCTTAGCTTAATGACTTGCCAGACTGACCGGTGGCCACTTCCTTAGCTTAATGACTTGCCAGACTGACCAGTGGCCACTTCCTTAGCTTAATGACTTGCCAGACTGACCAGTGGCCACTTCCTTAGCTTAATGACTTGCCAGACTGACCAGTGGCCACTTCCTTAGCTTAATTACTTGCCAGACTGACCAGTGGCCACTTCCTTAGCTTAATTACTTGCAAGAATGACATATGTGGCTTTTAGTTAATTTGTTAACTAAAATACATTAAATCCACAGGTGAAAAACATGTATTCTTCTCCAAATAAAATTTTGCCCGTAATTTGCTCCAGGGACCACACGACAAAGACTGGCGGACATGAATCGGAGGGTCCTTGAGTTGGTGGCCGATCTGCAGGCTATGCGTGACACGTTGGGGACAACAGAAGAGGAAGAGTAGTGTCCTGGGTCCTGGCCCTGTATCTTTGTATATATTTCCCCCATGTTTTTAATTGTATATAGTTTTACCAAATTTTAATTTGTAAATAGTTGAGTCTTTTTTAATTTTGTATATAGTTTTTACCAATTTTTTACTAAAATTTCAAAATGTAATAAGAATTTTTATAAATGCCACCAAAACATGGCCGTTCAAGAATAAAAAAGTTAAAATGAAGTCAAAAATGGTGTGACATTTATTTGCACAAAGACATTTACACAAAACAAAGGGTCAATGACATATTTAGAAATCAAGATTCAGATGTCCGTGAAGTGGTTTGGGTAAGTTTTAGGGTGCTGAAAAGGAAGAAGAAACTAACCGGCAAGTGGTTTGGGTAAGTTTTAGGGTGCTGAAAAGGAAGAAGAAACTAACCGGCAAGTGGTTTGGGTAAGGTTTAGGGTGCTGAAAAGGAAGAAGAAACTAACCGGCAAGTGGTTTGGGTAAGGTTTAGTGTGCTGAAATGTAAGTGTTAGAGTAGCGTGAAGTGGTTGGGGGGAGCTTTAGGGTGCTGAAATGTAAGTGTAAGAGTAGCGTGAAGTGGTTGGGGGGAGCTTGTTAGTGTAATATATGGGGGCACATTTGTGGGCGAACAGTTTAATGAGTTAAGTGTGTAGTGCGCAGGCGCAGGATCGTAAAATTTTCGTTGGGATGATTATTTTAGGTAATATACAATTAGAATTGATCGGGAAACGTAATGGATTCGTTGAGGTAGACGATGGGAAATGGTTAAAAACGAATGCTGCCGTTGCAACCAGAGAAAAGGAATCAGAAAAGTCACGCGGATAAATGACATACTCGAAATCGTACTCGAGCATACGAACGGACGGCCACTTTACAGAAGGAAACGAATGAATGTATAGAATCGCTCGCACATTCATACGAGAGCGGGAACGTTCGAAAATAATACCAAGTGCGGCACGAAAACGAATGCTTTTTAAAGTCTCTCTGAATCAACCCTTATGTTCAAGGATCAGGATAAAGAAGTTAAAGGGATTGTCCAGACAGGAACAAGAAAAAGTCTTTGCTCTTTTTGTCCCCCACAGCTCCCTCCTGTGTGAGCCTCACCTCTACACGTGTAAGCAAGCATCAAAAAGTGATCAGAGAGCAAGAAAGTGCTTAGCAATGATAGCGGGTTCAGCATGCCAACAACTGATGCCTCATTTTAAAGCTGTCTCCAGAAACTAGCACAACGCTGACCATATATTGTCAGAGGACTTGATTTTCTCTTGAAATAAATACCAGTTCGATCCAGGATATCTTAGGCCCTTATTTAACAAGGGATAGCGCCAGGTAGCGAATGGTGAGCGAACGGTAATGACAGTCACCGCCACGAGAACGCCGGCTCCCCTCCGCAATCACACATTTATCAAGCCGATCCTGCTTAGCGACTGACAGAGCGCCAGATAGCGAATCATTCATCATTATTCCAGCCTCACCCCACAGCGCCAGCGAGCGACCTTGAACAGCGACAGGTATGACCTCTCGCTACCTGGCGCTCTCCAATGCATTTCAATGGAACAATCTTTAAATATTCATAATTAATTGCTATTAATGTATTTTTTTTTTTTTTTTTTAAATGTCAAAAATTCTGTGACCACTTCTGCAATGTTAGATATTTTTTTTTATGGTAAAAAAAAAAAAAAATTTGTGCAGAATTGATATTACAGGTCTGATATTAATGTATTCATATTACAAAATGTTTTGAAGAACTTGTTTTTTTTTTTTCAAAAAATATGGTTGTTTGGGGGTTAAAAAAACTACTTTTAACCCATCGCCGCCAGCGCTCTGGGGTTTAAACAAGCATTTCACAGCGCGAGAATTTTTTGAGCGTGATTTGTTAATGAATATGCTGGGAGCCGTTCGCTATGGCCATTCGCTGTCATGCACTCCCATACAGCGCGGAACCTGTCAAATAGCGACTCCTAACCCCGTATTCAACATTACCGCACACCGACTGAGTCGCTGTCAACAACCGAACAACGGCCAAGCACAGTGAATACTAGCGGGCGCTGTGAAAATACTGCTACTGTCGCTCATCTGTCGCTACCTGGCGCTATTGATGAATCGGCCTCCCCGGCTGTTAGGATACATTGAAGCCAGGAAAAGCTTGCTAAGAAACATTCATAGGAGGACCAAAGGATAACCTGCCCTATGGTGATTTAAAAAAACTTAACATCTAATAGGACCCCATAAAAGTTCCCAAAATAGTTTCCAGAGTAGTACTCTCCTGTCCTGTCTGGGCTGCCTTGTCCAGTGCCAAGATCTGTTACCAACCCCTGTTGCCAGCTACATCTAGTGCCGAGCCCTGTTGGCATACCTATGCCACTACTGACCACACCCAGTGGTTTCCTGTGCCACGTTGGGCCATGTCCCGACCATTGTCCAAGGTTAAACACCTAGTCATGTTTCCAGTTGCCATCACCGGGGCCCCTGGTCACCAGTGAACACGCTCCAGGTGGAGGATGTTGGGTGGCCTTATCTACACAGTACACTGCTCTGCTACATTTTAGCTATTCTAAGGCTACAATCTCCATACCTGGCTTATATACTGTATTGGCAGTAACTCTTATGATCTGTTAAGTGTGTGGCTAAAATCAGGGGTTAACTACAGTACTAAATTATAGAAGCAGCGAAAGGGCTCTTTTGCAACATTGCAATATTGTGGAATTCTGTGCAATTAATATGCAACTGTTGTTTCTTTTCCAAAGAGACATTTTTCAACTGTCTGTGAAATGAATCACATACAATTGCATTTCTTTAGTACGAGAATCCCTAGCAGCACATCAGAGTGATTAGGAACAATTAGCCCCTGCTCTCAGATTCCTGTTGGCAATCATCTGCTGCAGAGGACAATGAGAATTGCCATCAAGTGGTTAAATCGCATTGTAGTATCACAAGCGTAGCTTAGTTGTAAATGGTGCTGTACAAAACAGAAAAGAACTTCATAAACTTAAATGTTTAGCTGCAGTATTGACTTTCATCAGCTTGAGTAAAACACAACCATTTAAAAAAATAGCTTGGCAGCCAAGACTCTGTAAAGTTTTATTAGAAATGTACTGGCAGCTCAAACTGTGCACAATAAAAGTGTTTGCAGATATGAAGTGGATTCTGGTCCAACATATTTCATTGAGGTGCTCCCCACACTACTGGCACAGAAAGCCCAGGTAAGTGCCAGGCTTTATGGGCAGTACCAAGTGTTTGGAAGCTCTGTCGCCAGACAGACAAAAGTCTGTTCATTTTCAGTTTCTCACTCATTTATTAAGCCAATCCTGCTTAGCGACTGAGATAGCGCCATATAGCCACTCATTCATCATTATTCCAGCCTCAGCCCACAGCGCCAGCGTCCGACCTTGAACAGCGACAGGTATGACCTCTCGCTACCTGGCGCTCTCCAATGCATTTCAATGGAACAATCTTTAAATATTCACAATTAATTATGAAATTTTTTTTTTTTTTTTTAAATGTGAAAAATTCTGTGACCACTTCTGCCATTTTAAATAATTTTTTTAAGGTAAAAAAAAAAAAATTAAAAAAAAATGTACAGAATTGATATTCCAGGTCTGATATTAATGTATTCATATTACAAAATTATTTTAAAAACTTGTTTTTTTTGTTTCCAAAAATATGGTTGTTTGGGGGTTAAAAAACTACTTTTAACCCATCGCCGCCAGCGCTCTGGGGTTTAAACATGCATTTTACAGCGCGATAATTTTTTGAGCGTGATTTGTTAATGAATATGGTGGAAGCCGGTCACTCTGACCAGTGGCTATCATGCGCTCCCATACAGCGCGGAACCTGTCAAATAGCGACTCCTCACCCAGTATTCAACATTACGGCGAACCGACTGAGTCGATATCAACAACCGAACAACGGCCAAGCACAGCGACTACTAGCAGGTGCTCTGAAAATGCCGCTACAGTCGCTCAACTGTCGCTACCTGCCGCTGTTAATGAATCGGCCTCTAAGCCTAATGGACAGATGGTGGCCCTTGTGTTCCTTCCAAGTAATGATTAACAGTTGAAATGCCTAAGCAGTAGACAGAATTAATGTTTCCCATTCCCACTTTAGGTGAAGGACTGGGAGCTTTTAGCCTGGGGTATAAAAACAGCCAACTGACTTTAAAAGGTACCCTGACTCTTAATTATTAAATGTTATGACATAGTGTGAGCATATATTAAGGTCACAATGCAGTTAATTAGCTGAGGTGGAAACAGCCAGGCACTGTTTCTTACTGGAGGCCATGCTTTCAGACTGGCTGCCTGCTTTATGACCCCCCTGAGCTGTTACTTAGCAATAGTGAACCCAGTAAATTGTCCAGTTTAAAGCCTTTATTTTCAATATTGCCTTATATTTTGGGATGAAGCAATTTAAAAGGGAAATCATTTGAACAAATGCACTTGCATTTCTTACTTACTATAATTTGCATATGCACCCGGTCTATGCTCCAGCATCATATCCCACCTGACCACTGGAACCCAATTGATACTCTACAGGCACATGTATTTCTACCTAAGGGAACCCAATTGGCGTCCGGCAGATCGGTTAGCAGAAATGAGGTGGTAGCAGGAATGTAAAATGGTGACAGGCTTTGTATGTCAGTTTTACATGGACTTGGTTTATCCTAAATTGGGATGCCTAAAGGTGGGCGGTTAAAACCGGAGTTTTGACTATGAAGTTCTGAATCTTCCCACTCACCCCCAACACACCGACCCTTCTTCTTTACCTTTTAGGTCTCCTCTTCTTTATCATCTTTTGCACTTCGCAGCATCCACTCTACCAGGGGTGGACTGGCCATAAGGAACACAGGAAAAATTCCTGGTGGACTGCACTGCTTTAGGGGTCAGCTAGGCTGGCACCTCACCTGGACACTGTTCTAGAATTCATTTATTCCTCTTCTACCATTCAGCTGACGAATGCACACATTGACCATCCGGAAAGCACATTGTGGGTGGGGATCAGCTGATAATGGGTTGGTCATTGTCCCAGTAAAACTTGGGCCCCAGACTACCCATGGCTGGTGACATGGTCTGAAACTACTAGTGGAAGTACTATTTTCCAATTCCAAGTCCAAGCATTTGTTTAAGAAACTTTCTACAATTGTAATTGATATCAGAGAGATGACACTCTGAGTTTTCCATGATAGGAACAGCAGGTAATGCTCTGGGTGGGAATTCATTGTGCAATAGACCATAGGAGTCCTTACTACTGGTGGGTCCAAGACTCCGTAATACGGGCATTGTTGGCATCCAAGAAGACATGTTTCATTTATGGAAGCTCTGCCTCATTGGTTCTTCTGGAGTCAGATATTCCAATCAGCCACAAATTTGACCTTCATATGGGGTCCAGGCAGACCCTAAGACACTGTAGCTCTTTTGGAAAGTTAGTAATTCTATATACAGTACTTAAAGCTACTAGAGATTCTATAGCTTCCTGTTGGAAGCAACTCTAAATTGTAAGAGAGCTTTTTAATTTTCTTATTCCTCTTCCTCTTGTTCAACACTACTCTTTATTTTTTTTCTTTTCTGTTCTTGAAACTTCTACAAAACATAATAAAAAAACCCAAAAATTAAAATATATCTATTTTCATCTTTAGGATGGAGAATTGTTCCCAAACCCCGACTATATCCCAGACCTTAATATTGTGATTTTTTTTGTAATTGTATATATGCCGATATTACTAAACCCATGCCAATAAATAACTTTTATGCCAAAAACATTTATGCAGTAAAAGCATTTTTAATGAACCAATAACAATTTTGCCGCCAACATACAAAGCACGTCATATTTGTGCCAAAAGATATCATGCTGATGTTTCCAGACTGACAACTTATTTGTCATAAACAGATTCAATATGTATGCAGCTGATATAGTGGGCTATGGTATTATGGAAGTGATCATTTGCTTCTAGCATAACATCTCATGGCATGGATCTTGGAGAAAATCAGTGTCATCAAATATATCTTACATTTTTTTTGCTCCAAAGGGAAAGTCACTAAATACTGGTATATTTAAAAGTTAATTGAAACCAATACTAAAATGGAGAGTGCATGGTGGGAAGACTTTTTAGGTACATGGGAGAGTTACACAGATAGGTTGCCATTTGAGCTTAGACTGGTTTCTTGCTTTGGCCATACTGGGGCCAAGTAATCTTTGTTGGTCATGGGAAAGGTGAAGTGTCCTCTTCCTCCTGATGCAACCTGGAAGCACCAGATGAGTGTATGGCAGAGAAGAGCTTTGCGATAAGAGAAAGCAGAGCTGCTTGTTAACAGCTATGACAACAGACAGTCACTTCTATTATTTAATTTTGTTACCTTGGTTTTTATATACATTCAAAATAAAGAGAAGAGAAGAAAGGTATATTGATCAGACGTTTTTTTTGACATGTTTGGCTGCATCGTCAGAGGGCTTAGTGATTGATCATGCTGGGCTGCATTGCTCAGGGTAGTGTCCCTTATCTGTTGCATGCTGAGGAAATGAGCCTGGGTAGCTTTTGATCTGCTGACTGGGTGCTTGGTAGTGGGTTTGCCGCTTCCCGTATGGGCTGGCAAATGTTTTCCAGCTTAAGAAGATCGCTGGATGTATGCTGTAATCTTAAAATGTATTGTCCCAGTTGAACCCCTGCCATCTGGTGTTGATGCTGACAGCATCCAGTGACGTGACAGCATCTACTAAAGCTCCAGAGGTCTCCTACCGTGCCGACTGGATGGCGGACAGTTGCAGTTCGCGTGGCCGCGTGTTGATAAACATACTGTGTCAGAGCCAGAAGACAAGGCTCATTTTAAACCAAATCTTGTAATATCTTTTATTATACTTTTTTGTATTGTGACAAGATGATGCATAAAAACTGTGATTCAGGAGTATATCTGTAGAAATCAATTTAAGGCGACTGGACTTGCTGGCGTCTTCTCTTAAAGATGCTTAAAGCCATCTGACTCGCTTTCTCAATTCAGGGTCAGCAATAAGTGGTAGCTCCAATATTCTAGATTTGTATTCATTTTTACAGCATAACACCAGATGATGTATCTTTTGTATGTACTTTTATGTACTATTTTGTATAAATCTTTTACTTTCTGTTAACATAGTTTGTAAATCTACCCCTAGTGGTCTAGTAGCCATAGCTGACCATAGCTTGGACACCTTACCAGTTAAAAGTAGAAAAAGAGGCATTGGCTCCTCTTCTGCCTCTTATTTAGCATTTCTCACTGTCTGGCAATCCCCTGGGCTCTGAATGCTCCCTGCTGAAGGGAGGGGCATTTATACCTTTATACCCTGGGATTCCCCTACCGTCATTGTACATCTAGAGGGGCTGGGAGGAAATAGTGCAGATACCATGTCCCTCCTTTACACAACAATCCAATTGATCAGCCTGCACAGAAGTCAGAATTGTATCACTTGGCCCAACACATACTGTATATTTAGTTAATATTTAGGTATATACAGATGCCCACGGTTGCACTGCAGACATAAAGTACCTGTGCAGGCTAGACTTCCCTTAATTAACTCTGGTGCTCAATCTGTTGCTGCAATAAATGCCTTTGTATGGGGAACCAGTTTAGTCACGGTGGCAGGGACAACAATAGCGGGTGGCTAACTGGGCAACTGACTTCAGCACCAGATTTTACCAGGGTGTTGAGTACATACCATAAAAAAGATAGCTGCTCTAGCCATTGAACTAGTTTCGGCAGGCTTTCTATTTATGGGCATCAGTGATCTTCTCCACTCTTCTGTGTCTCTTCTGCATCATCCTTCTTCACATTCCCTCACTCCTGCCTCCTCCCTCCTGGGAACTTCATAAAACACTGGACACACAGGCAAGGTAAGATAGCTGGGATTTTGCACAGGTCCCCAATTTTAGTTTTGATCCAGGACACATTTTGTCTAAACCTGACCCTTAACAGTGGATAGACTCCCAAAGAAAATATTTAAATATATATATATATATATATATATATATATATATATATATATATATATCTTTTGTTTATTACATAAAGCAAATACACATGTCCTTTGCCATGGAATGGTCTAGTATGACTTATCTAGGGGTCAATTGATGATGGCAAAGAATTACCAGAATATAACTCTAGCCCATTCCACGAAATTCCGAGAATCAGTCCCTTCACACCACCTCTAACGCCTCTTCTGGGCAACCATACAGAGATACACTATATCAGGTCAGACACCTTACAGCTGTCTGTCTGAGTTTTCATCCTCAACTTTAATCCCTCTTTTCCCCACAGGCACACTTACAACATTCTCCCCTGGTCTCTGTTCTCCCTTTCAGGTCCTTGCATAATAAATGTAAGGATACAGGCCACATAAATTAGAAGATGCCTTTAGTCCAGCTTTAATGGCTGCTGTAACAGGGACACCCAGTGCAGATTGGGGGTGTTTAGGGATAGACTAGGATGGAAACCCCTTGTCAGGATCTGGCTTGGAAAGGGGTTCTCTCTGGATCTGCGCAGAAGTGGCCACCGCACTCCTACCATGAGCAACAGTTGTGGGTGCATGGTCCGCAGAGACACCGCAAATCCAACCATTCGAAAAATTACCAGCACTGCAATGCGATCTTATCGATCAATAAATAATGTATTAGAATCCAAATATTCGATCAACATTTTCGGTGGGCCCCAGAAACTTCGACCGACTATATGATGTTTGGATTCTAATACATTGTTCATTGATAGATAAGATCTCATTGGAATGCTGGTTCTTTTTCGAATGGGAGGGAAGGTGCAGGGGTTTAGCCCCATGTAATGTTCATGGCTCCTGTATTGTTCCTGGATTCTGACTTCAGATCTCCTTTAAAGTTGGAAGCAGGCACAGTCCAAAAAAAGTACTCTCAGCAGTAATTTTAGGGTCCACTTTCCTCAGCTCTGGTTATGGTTGGTCCTCTCCTCCACCCTACGGGAATCTGCGTCTGCATGGTTTTCCATCCTAAAGCACTGCATGAAGTGCTTCAGACCCAGCCCCTCCCTCTGCTCCTTACAGGGGTTTACTCCTCTGGACGGACCTCCAATGTCCCCCAGGTGGGTACCCCACAACAGCATCTACCAGTGACACTCTCAGCACTGGCCTCCAGCCCTTTAGACTGTCCTTCCAAACTTGTAGACTCAGGAACCAATCAGCAGGCAAGGCTGGTGGTCACTTCTCTCTATGGGGTACCCTGAATTGCCGGGAGGGGGGGGGGGGCAACATCCCAGAATCTTGCACAGGGCACTCCACTCAACCTACAGCCAACACTGGGCACAGGATTACACTATTGATAAACTGGAAAATACCCCCAACTGCCAGTCAGGCAGATTCTTTAGGCTCTCTGTGATTGGTTGGACAATCTACCTCACAGGGACTAGAAAATCCCTCTGCCCTGCATGAGGAAACCAAAATGGGTCCTTTATGTAGGCTGTTGATGGCACCTGAGAGATGTTCCCTTCAACTGGGTCCAGTCAGTGGCACCCTAAACTTCATATTTGGCTGGATAATCAATGGCTTAACCAAATTCAGGTAATTCACTCAAGCTTCCAGCATAAATCTGTACTAGTATTATATGCTTAGCTTGGTCTGTTGTAGTGTAAAATACAACAAACTGAACATTAAAGCACCGGAAACATGCTCTCCCTAATAATGATTAATCCTTAGTATTTGGCAGTGTAATAGAAAAGGTTTTGTACTTTAGACCCTAATTTGATCTCTCCAGCCAAAATAAACGTTGTTCATTTATGCTGATCCCTGATTACCAATGTGTCGCAGCCTGGATACTAATATAAATGATAAAATATATAAATAACACCTTGCTTTTTAAATGAAAACACGTTTCACTCCTTCCCTGGTGCTTCTTCAGAGAAAACTCGTTGGGATTTAATTAGGTGACTATCTGGAAATGAATTTGGGGAATTTCAACTACAGTGCCTCGATGGCTGACGTGGCTCTCTGCATCTTCAAACTTGGCCAGTTGCCTGGTTAGCCCTATAGAGGGCTGTGGCAGACTAAGACCATAGGGAAATGAATGCTTAAATATACTACCATATATTCTTTGAGGGCAGTTAATATGCATTTAAAGCTGCAGTGGTCCAAACTGCACAGATTAATTTCCAAATGGTCACCCAGTTTAGTCCCAATGAGGTTGCACTCAAGGTGCACCTTGTAAGAATGGAAATATGTTAGAGTCAGAAACTATTTTGCTCGATCCTTGTTGTCTCCCTTACTGTCAGGCCATGTATCTTGCTTGTACTGCCCTGTAAAATATAATTATTTGTGATATTTCTTTCCCTTGTTTTCCTTAACAAGGACTGTTTTGGGCCATCCAGAATCTGATCTCAGCTATAGTAATTAAAGCAAAGTATTGGCCGAAACCCAAAATCAATAAATGGATTTAATATAAATAGAGCTGATTACATTGCAGGAATATAATATGAATGGTATAAATATGATATGAAGTTACAAAGCAGAAATGTAAGCAGTGTCCATAGGAAAATCAAACTAGGGTTTTTGTCTCTCTCTCTCCCAATCCCCACTATACTGCCTGGCAAACTCCTACATGTCTCACATGTTGTCCGTTCAGAGACCCAAAGCAAAGAGACCAAGACTCCGTCCTCTCCTTCAAATGTTATCCCTCTGGCCATACCTTTTCCCCTCCTCCAACTGTCTTACTAGGAGAAGCTAACCCAAACATTACTTGAGTCTGTGTATACACATATACATATATCTCTACATACACATATATATGAACATTGAGGCAATTAACCAAAATAAACTTTATATTATATTATATTATATGTGCATCAGCCAGCCCTGGATCAGAATCATAATAACCAGGTAAAAATCCACAGACTCCATTCATCCAAGTTACCTATTTTCCAGTAATATTAGTGATTTAATAATAATTCATTAATAATTGAGATCATAAACATTTTATTTCTCTGGAACCTTCTTACATCCCCACAGCACAGTCACTTCCCCTCCTTGCACTGGGCCCCCTTGAGCCATGGGTCCAGGGGCACCTGCTTTCAATGCCTCTGGGATATGTACACCCCATCTCTGAAGGCACAAATTGAGGAATAAAGCTGAGATCAGGGTTGGCAGCAAATGTGCATAGCCAGAGAATAAAGCCGAGGCAGGTGCGTGCAGCATTGTTGCATAGTTCTAAAACTGAGCCAAAATCAAACTGATGTAGTATGACCAGCGCCATACATAGCAGCTTCTCTATGCTACCTGTGCTCGCCTCTTTCCCTACCTTCCAAATGTTTTCCAAAACCGTTCTTTCTGGGACCATTTAGTTGTCCAAGAAAAAGCTCCCAAAAGGCAACATTGGCAGAAGTATATCATCTCTGCATTCTCTTATACACTTAGCAGGGTGCAATCTTCCCTGAAGAAGCATCAGGCGAAACAAGTTGGAATAAAGCTACATTATTTATATATATTTACCGTATATACTCAAGTATAGGCCGACCCGAATATAAGCCGAGGCACCTAATTTTACCATAAAAAAATGGAACAAGTTATTGACTCGAGTATAAGCCGAGGCGGCTTTTTTCAGCTTATACTCGAGTATATACGGTATACACACTTACCTCTCGTTTGCACAGCCTGTCCGTAGAAGCATCTTAAGAGGCCGGCCCAGAACGTGCGCGTCACCGCCCCCGGCCGGCGTGCCCTGCCCTCCGTCGCTGCACGTCCGGCCCGGCGCTTGGCGCTGGGCTGCCCAGTGTGCTCCGGTCCCCGCCCTACCTGCACATTGGCGCAGAGCACCGCCGTCCCCCTCCCCACTGTCCAGGCCGGCCCGTAGAAGCATCTTAAGAGGCCGGCCCAGAACGTGCGCGTCACCGCCCCCGGCCGGCGTGCCCTGCCCTCCGTCGCTGCACGTCCGGCCCGGCGCTTGGCGCTGGGCTGCCCAGTGTGCTCCGGTCCCCGCCCTACCGGCACAATGGCGCAGAGCACCGCCGCCCCCCTCCCCACCGTCCAGGCCGGCCCGTAGAAGCATCTTAAGAGGCCGGCCCAGAACGTGCGCGTCACCTCCCCTGGCCGGCGTGCCCTGCCCTCCGTCGCTGCGCATCTGGCCCGGCGCTTGGCGCTGGGCTGCACAGTGTGCTCCGGTCCCCGCCCTACCGGCACAATGGCGCAGAGCACCGCCGCCCCCCTCCCCACCGTCCAGGCCGGCCCGAGGGAGGCCCCCCCGGAGACGCTGAGCGGCATCCCGTCCCCGGCACATGAGGTGCGGGCCGCAGCGGAGGAACAGCTGGAAGTGAGAGGGTGAGTGCGGGAGCCGGCACGGGGGCGGGAAATGAACGGGCATGTCGCCTGGACCCTTTTTCTCCTCCATTTCGGTACTGACTCGAGTATAAGCCGAGGTGGCTTTTTTCAGCCCAAAAAGTGGGCTGAAAAACTCGGCTTATACTCGAGTATATACGGTATATATTTATTTATATTTATACCAGCTGATAAAAGCTGTGCTTAAATGAACATTCAGAAATTTTGTTTATACTAACAAATAACACTGTGCCGTGTTGGGTTTGTAAATAATATTTTTTGACGCATAAAAGCAGGCTTCTGCATAACTACACGAGTGTATGTAAAATTCATATGTTACTTGGTTGTAAGAGTCCCCTACTAAGTGAGGTTTAGAAGGAGTTATCCTCTTTGTTAAGTTTAATTAATGTATGTAATGTATGTACCCATACTTGTGGAAGAACTTCTCCCTCCACAGAAAAACAAGGAGAATACGCTTTAACATTTTTTTTAGGGTTTGAGGAAAGTAAAATATAGTATTGGATATTTTAAATATGCAATCCTTCTTTTATTTATATTTCGCTCTAGCTTGGCTATTCTGCATCATAATTAGGTTTCTTTTTAATGTATCCTAGTGGGTGGATATATTTACATGAAGACATTGAAAAGTTTATTTGAAGATAAAGTTGGTATTATTTAACATTAATGAGGCTTGAGTTGGTAAACAATTCTGGCAATTAGCCCTAGGCCCGAGTATGCATTATTAGTTCTGTTGCACCAACCATTGACAGCAGATTTCAGGCATCGAGAGGGTAAAAATAACATAAGGAAAAGATGACACCATCAAATTACAGCCTAATTATCACTTGTTATGGCCCGGGGATACAAGCTCGCCTAATCCTCCCCATCCTACTTATACTCTCTCCAGCAATGACATCTGCCATTTAGAGCAGCATCTTCTTCTTTTCAAAACCCTTTCACAAATAACAGAAAGAAAGCCCTCTAGCAACAGCTTTACTGTCTAAGTGAAGGCTACATTCTGAAATGCAACCAGAACAGGCAAAAAAGAGAGACATTTAGGGATTTTGATTTCTGAAAGCTGTCAGTTGAGTGGACAAGGCAGCCAGGCAGTAGAAAAAGGAAGCAGCATGCTTCCACGGAGGGAGTGATGCCACAGTACAGAGCTTTGGTGAGACCAAAGCCTGAAAACTGTGCAGTTCTAGAGACCTTACCTACAAAAAGACACTACTCAAATGGAAAGCAGTCAACAAAAATTGTGGAACATTAAAACTTATCAGGAGAGACCAAAAGAACCTAATTTGTATAGTCTGGGGAAAAAGGGAGACATGATTGAGATCTTTAAAGTGGACCAACACCCACCGCTGATCGGCCCCGGAATCTATAAGATTCCGGGGCCGATCAGCTCCATGCCTGCGGGGCACCCCGAACGGGGGTGCCCCGCTGTGTGAAACCCCCCAGGACGCCCGCAAATCCTACCTGTTCTTCGTTCCAACGGCGCATGCGCAGGCCGCCGCTGCCTCTCGCGCATCCCACCGCTGCCTCTCGCGCATCCCACTAGCAGGGCGCGCACCCGCGCCAGCCGTTTGTGAATGGCTGGCGCGGGCGCGCTCCCTGTAAGAGGGACGCGCGAGAGGCGGCAGCTGGCGCTCTCACCTTGTCCGTCGACGGACCTCGCTTGTCCGTCGGCGGTGAGTGGTGGAGCGAGTCATGTGGGAGCGGGGTCAGGTGAGTTTTTGGGGCTTTCTGGGGGGTTTCACACAGTTCGATCGGGGTGCCCCGCGGAAGTGGACCAACACCCAGGATAGTGAAAATCCTGGGTGTTGGTCCACTTTAAATATGTAAAATGATCAAATTGGGTTCATGATGGAAGTGTTTTTTAAGAGAAACCAAATGATAGGACAAGGCGGCACAACCTGACACTAGTCAAATTATGATTCGGAGCTGCCTAAGAAAATGTTATTCTACTGAAAGAGTAGTAGATGCTTGGAACAAACTTCCAGTGAATGTAAGCATGCCTGGGATAAACATACTATACATCTCTCCTGAAAACAAAGGGCAAACTAGATTGACAATATAGTCTCTTTGTCTCGTTCTATTTATAGAAAATACACAGTCTAGAAAATATACAATGTATGCATATATATATATATATATATATATATATATACAGCCCTAGAGCTGTATACCAGGCTCAGCGAAACAATTATATCACCACAGGTGCTCTTCGTGTCAATTCAGTGACATCACCACCACCTTCTTATATATAACGTACCAGATTCAATCTTGATTTTTGGCACATCTGATTCCCCTTAAAGGCTCCACTTTTCCTCCTCTAGCGGCAATTTAATGCTTATCTATTCGGGTACTTAGATGTTCACCTCCTCATAATATGCTCTTAATGATCAATGAACTTCAATTTCCACAAAGGGAATATATCAACTTGCTCCGGGTTTATTAAAACACATACAGAAGACAAAGGACAAAAACACAAAGTACTCCAATAGCGTAAGTACGTTCCACACAAGGGGATTCAGCTCAATGGCCACTGGCCCTTTAAAAAGCCGCTCACCAGATATTAAAAACAAGTAAGCATTCAGCATAAAGATAAAAAGGAACGGGCGTCATCTAAACCTTCCAGTCAGTACTATATATAGGACAACTTAATTGTTTAGTAACCTAAGCGCGGTTTTTTAGAACTTCTTAAGTTTTATTTGATGTCTAGAAAATATACAGTCTGGAAAATGCACAGTTCTACATTTCACAGAAGGACAAACAGGCCTAGGTCGGGAACAGTATGTCCAATGAGTAGAGTATTAAAGAAGAAACAGGAGAGCACAGGGGTCAGTTTAAGGAAATAGGTTGCCACTGTAGTTTGCAGAAGCTATAACTGAAGAAGAGCTGATTCAAACCTAAGAGTAAGTAGATCCAAACAGCAGATCAGAGCATAGGTGCACATAACTCTGTTCATTTTTTTAACTGAAAGTTTCATTTTATTTATAAATAATACAATTGTAATGCTCCAGATATTTCTCATATGTACCTTTCTGTATGTTTTTATCAGTCCTTTTTTCTGTGCCACTGTGTAGGCCTTAAGGTAGGAGGAATTCTATCTATGGCCATACACACCATGATTCAGGGCCACCAGTGTCTATAGACAGGCCTGGTGTTCTCCCTTGTCCCCATTGGTGAGGATGTGTGGGGCAGGGCTGACCGTTCAATTGGTGGATCAAGAAGTCTTTAAAGGCACAAGCAGCAAAGAAACGCTGTTGAGGAATAAATCTGAAATCGGGACTGGCATTGTTGCATAGTCATCGAGCTGAGCCAAGATCAAACTGATGAACATAACAGACAGAAGTCAAATGCAGAGTCAGGTAACAACAAAGTTCATGGATACATGTCCCGGAGCAGATGAGAGCTGACCAAACAGCAGTGTGTCTAAGCTGGAAAGTTCCTTGAATAGGTCATTACTGGCTCACATTGCATGGTACCCCACCCCATGTGTAATTGCAAGGAAGCATTCATATCCATACAGATCACAGTTACCTCTGAAAGGTCCTGTTATCAGTACTGCCCTGGCCACCGATGTCCCAGGGTTCTTCCTCCTAAGGCTCTCTCCTCTTTTTCTTCATATCTGAACTGTTCTGATTAAATATCCCATCTCAATCTGAAGTCTTCAAAACTGGTTTTCCTAGTGTGGACCTTGATGCTGAGGCAACTACACAGTGATTCGTCCATTTCCTGACGTTATACATACCCTTGCTACACGTTTATCTGATTCCTGACCCTGATAGTCACCCTTATATCTTGAGATGGTCATGCTAATTATGGTTTTGGTTTTATTAATTCCTTAAGTGCAGGATTTATTTATATATATTGATAATACAAGAATGAAGGTCTGACCAAGGATTTTTGCACTCTCCACAATCTCTGATGGTATTACTCCTTCTGAATTTTCTGCCCCTGTAAAATGTTGGTCATGTACACAGTGGTAGCTGGTAGTTAGACTCTGGTGCCTCTTCCAATGGCGAAAGTTAGAATATTTAGATTTAGTACCTCTGACCGTAAGAACTAATCTGTGTGAGTAGTGTGTATAGCTGGATAGGTCTGTTTATCTAGAAGTACCTACCGTATGTATTTGTTATACCTATTATTTAAATAGATGTTATCAGTCTCTTGAACTGCCAGGTGCTTAGTATCTCTTTTTATGCATGTTCTATAAATGTTCTTTGATTATTTGGCACCAGTGGTGGACTGTGACCCACCTGAATGATCTAACGTACAAAAAACATGTGGGATGTTGGTTTTGATTTTATATTGTAATTCATTGGTGGTTAGAAATAAAAATCTAAAATTAGAAAAAAATGTAAATCTTTAATGGTGTTCAAAATACCGATTTGAATTCCTATGTTTAGCTCTACTCTAAGTGCAGAGCAAGTTACTTTTGAAACATGATAGGAACAGCTGAACATACACAAGGCATTTGAGATCTAATCTGTTTCATGTTTGGCCAGGCATATGGTGAGATGTGAGCATTACCAGCTTGAATACACCCAGACATGTGGACAGCTATTTCAGACAAATGGAGAGGTGGCTGCAGGGCCCTGGATTAGGTTTGGCTATGGTACATTACAGCAGGTATTCCAGGTTGTGTTAGACCTCAGTTACACTGCAAGTTGTTTGCTTTGCATATCACTAAAATCAGGTGTAATTGCTTCCTACTATGATCAATGACAAGCATCAGTCTCGGAGAAATAATTCATCATGCTCAGGTTGTCATGCAATTGTCTAAACTAATATAAAATTAATATATGTCCATGACCGATCGAAGTAAATACCATCACTAATATGGATTGGGTGAGTCTTGGGGGGGTTCTAGTCAGTAATCATATTTGCTAGGCAATAGATGGATGAATGGAAACAAATGTGAGATGTGAGCCTCCTATAAAGGAAGGTAAAAAAATTTCAATATATTCAATATATTTGCCTATTCTACTGCTGTACTGCTGTGACGAGAAATCACAGCCATAGGCATCAAGTTTGCAAGAAAGGTCCCACAAATGGCATCTGGATCAGGATTATGACATGTAAGCCACCCTCAGCATTGCTCCTCTGTTCTAAATGGCAAGTGCCTTTGTGTCTATCTTTTTCCCTCTCTATTGCCCCTTTTTTGGGACAGATGTATGAATTTGTATAAATCAACTTCCTGTATACGTAACACATGTGTTTGTTTTGCACCAAACCTTGCAAAAATCCTCTAAATGATAGTTCCTACTTCTTACGTTAGAATGCCATTTCTGAAGAACTCTACTTGAAACTGACAAGTATTTGCACAACAAACTTCATGCTGGATGACGGGTCTGGCTGGTTGGGTATGTTGGATGCTTGCCGTGCTGAGACACCTGGCACAGATGTATGTTAAATAGTTTAAGATCCCAGCGTGCCGCTGTGAGTTGTGAGTTGGCTTCACCACAATGCCTGAGTCTGTTTTTTTATTCTATTAATAATGTACGTGTGATATATTAAGAAAATATTATTTCGTGCTTTCATTCCTGTCTCCCAAGGGCACATCTTTTCTTACCACCTGTGAACCCTTCACCCCCTATCAAGGATAGATTGTGAAACCAAACTCTGTTTTTAACTCTTGCGGATATAGCTTGGAGATATTTTTTACCTTTGTTACCTAGGATTTAAATAATCTCTCATTATAGGGAGAGGTTATAAAATCCTGAAACTATAGGAGGTTGGAGCTGTAGTGCTACAGACACATTATGGGTTTGAATCAAACAATTTATACATTTTTATAGCAGATCAAACCGTTTGATCTGCTATAAAAATGTATAAATTGTTTGAGTTGGAATGTTACAAAATGGCTGAAGACTGTTTCCAAGATGGCTGAAACCATGCGGCTTGTCTTCCTATGGGTATATGTGTTGATTTCCCATTGTTTAATAGGATAGCATTCACCCATTGGACAATTTTGGAGACATGTGATTGGTCAAGAGGGGCGGTCCTGTGCCGGACAAAAGGAATTGCAAAGAGGACTCTCGCTTTCCTCTGACACCCAAACCGGAAATACATGATGGACCTTTTGCTGCTGTTTGGAAACTGAAGACCCAAGTGACCTTTGGAATTGGAACCAGCTTAACCGAGATAAGTTTGTTGAACGATTGTTAAGCTACTGAATTGCATTTTTGTAACTATATTGCCTTTTATTGCATTATTTTCCTTTTTTTCTCAAAGAACATTACAATTGTTCTCGGAAACTAGTTAAACCTGTTTTTTTTTCTTTGTCTGTGGTCTGTGTCTGATTGCTTGTGAAGTAATAGTTATCTGTAGTGCAATTATCCTCAAACTCACTGTTTTAAATGAACTCTTAGACAAACAAGGTGTGATTTGTGATTGATATATTTGAGCTCTTAAGTTGCTTTATGTATTTGAGGGCTGAAAATATACTTATATATTTTTAGCCAGATTACGCCTAAGCAAGACATTGGGGGCTTGTATTACACTGAGTTTTCTGATTGATATTGCACTTTTGTGGATAATCTATTTGTATTTTACCAAGCAACAATGTTTCGCAGATTCTTTAAGGGAAAAAAGGGTGCCGAGAACATATCAGGAAAAAAGGAGGGATGCAATATACCAAGCTGGGAAAAAGAGGGGCCATGGTTTCCTTTAGCAGAGGAACTGGCCAAATATGCCAACCCAGGAAATGAGGTATGGGATGATACAGTTACAATCCATTTTCAAAAATGTCTTCTTGAAATGTAATTTATAAATAAGGCAGCAAGAAAGATTGTGGCTTCTTTGGGCTGGGTTTTTGTGCACGCTCTCTATACAGAGGCAGACAAAAGAAAGAGAGCAGAGGGGGAGGTGCAGGCTTTAAGGGATCAGCTTACTGTAGCTAATGAGTGCATCAAAACTGCTGCAAGTAGAGCAGAGGAATTGGAAGACAAACTCCAGATGAGTAAGTCTATTAATGCTATAAGAAATAAGAGAGTTCAAAAGCCTGGTAAAAAACAAAATGTAAGGAAGATTACTGTACCCTCATATAGTGATAGTGATTCAACCTCTAGCGACAGTGAGGAAGAAATAGTGGTAGAGTTTACTGATGAGGATGAAAAGCCTACAAAATGTGCTAGACCCCTTATTACTAAACATAGGAAAAGACAGCATGACCGGGAAGACATGGCTGACGGTGAAGTACATTACCGCAATCCCAAGGACATTTGGCTTGATGCAGAGCCTCCCCGTTCACTTCTCCCGTGCGTTTTCCCGGGTCAGGAAAGGGTGCTACGTTGATTTTAGTGTGCGTTTATGCGCTCAGGTGTGCGCTCAGCCGCCTTTCCGATTGTCGGCTCGCACAAGGCTGTTTCCCGGCAAAACGGACGCCTCGTTCATTGTTCCGTTTTTTTCAGTGATGCAGAGCCTTGTTTTCCGATTGAAATCACCCTAATGAAACGGGGCCGCCGAGCCTTCACTTACGGCAAGTCAGAGCAGCCGTATTTGCACTCGGGCAATAATATGCAGTCCTGTTGGAGCACATCAGCGGCGCCAGCTCCGCGGTCTTGTCCTGCTGAGTATGGCAGAAACCAGGCTGCACCTATTTGAGCTCACCCGCCTTACTGGGTATGTGTATGAAACTTGTATTGGTTGCCCACCCTGTCTTTTATTTTTTTTTCCCTTAACACACTATTTGGTAATTTTTTTGTTAGTATATTTTTAGCCTAATTTTTTAACTTTAAATTAAATGGGTTAAGTGATCGAACCCTATTGCGTCATGTTCTTGCCCTCTTATGTAAGTAGTATTCCCCAGACTTTTTTAATGAGTGTACAGGTTGGATGTGCATGTAGGCTCATTACAAATGTCCTTTACTCCAACCCTACCCCGCTCACCTATTTGTCCCTCGTTTCTATTGTTGCAATGCACACCTTTTTTAATTTTTTTTTTGTTTTGTTTTTTTTTTGTTTTTTGGGGGGGAGACTCTGGCTATCCTTTGCTCCCCTGGCTGCTGACCCCAATCCTGCACCCATCTTCACAGGCAGAGGAGCCCTACAATACTGCCCCCAGGAGGACTCGCTCTGTGGTGGAGCGAGCCTTTGGTCTCTTGAAGATGAGGTTCCGTTGTCTTGATCAGACTGGGGGGGCACTACAATATACGCCGGCAAAGGTCATTAAACTAATCATGGCTTGTTCCGCTTTAAGAGAGGGAGTCTGCCATTTCTGAGTAAAGTCTCAGTAAAAAGGGTTTCACACAGTGGGGCATCCCGATCTGGGATTTCCAGGGGGAAGACCAGTGGCCGCTCTGGGTTTTGTTCTGCTTTATGTGAGGGAACCTGTGTTACTTTAAGAATAATGTAAAGGAGGTGGGTTATTCCATCCTAACCTGATTTGGTCATGATGTTTTAAAGCAGGCCAAAACCCATGTAACCCAGCCCTTTGGAGTGTGAAGAAATCCAGGGTTGGGTTACAGGCATCATGTCTCTGGGACATTCCAATTTGGGATGTCCTGCACGTCACTGCGGGGGAACGTCAGAGCTATACCAGGAGCTATGCCATCTTTACACAGGAGCAGGACGACATCATCATGGATGTGAGTATGCGAGCGTGCGTTTATATGCGCGCACACATTCCTTATAATAAAAAAAAAACAAAGTGCAAGAATAGTCTGAAACAACTTAGTTTGTCACGTTACATACTAGCCCACCTTAGTTTAACACATGCAGATAGCAGAACTAGGGCAATGTGAGGCAGCAAGAGGTTAATAAAGTGACTTTAGTTAGGCCAGGAAACTTGTTAATGTATTTTGTGGATTAATGGTGGGTCCTTGTATCTTTTTTTAACAGATGATGCTGCAGAATCGTTTTTTAAGAGTTTGGGCTTGTCATTAAATCACGCTGAATGTCCGGTTTAAAAAGTGCCCCAAAAAAAACACGCCCAACCAAACCATAAAAACAATGCTAAACTAATGTTGTTTATCATTCACAGATACTAGAAAACCACAGGCACAAGACCCCGAGGCCTATGTTTTTTATTTTGCATTAAAATTTTAATTGTTTTTAGTTTTGGCAAAAAAAGAAAATATGAAAAATCCAAATCCAAAAAAAAATAAAAACAACGTTTGAATTAAAAACAAATAAAAAGATTGTGTTGTCTTTCCTGCAAATGTACAATCACACAACATCATCACACATTTACATGACACAAAAGGTTTAGATATGGGACAATAAATCAAAAACAATCAGAAAGAATTAAGGTATGCATTAATGGCAAGGAAAAAGGAACACAAAGGAGATTAAGGTATGCATTAATGGCAAGGAAAAAGGAACAACAAAAATTTAACAGAAATATATATATATATATGTGTCAAATTGGC